>PVJD01000431.1:0-445469 GCA_004026545.1 Mormoops blainvillei
CTTCCTTTCCCTTCTCTTTCCATCCCTCCCTCCCTCCCTCCCTTCCTTCCCCCACCTGCATTGTAGTGTTTATCACTTCTTATTGAACTTGGCCTCTCTCTGCACTGTTGGTCTTTCTCGTTCCCCAACCAGACTCAAGGACAAGAGTTTAATTTCTTTATTCCCAGTGTCTAGTTGGCACAAATTAGGTATTCAATGCATATTTGTTGAATTAACCAATATGATCCCTAAAATAGCCCTATAAAATGGTCATTTTACAAAGGAAGAGAAATGAAACCAGGGATTGATGGTTTGCTCAGTCATGACCAGTAAATTTCTGAATTGATTCTAGGAGGTGGGTCTTTGCAATCTAGTCCAGGTTGGCCGAAATGCTGAAATTTACAGAAGTAGGGGGGAAATAAACCAACCCCGCCAGCTCTAGGGGGAACAGAAATGTTAATCCTGTTCCAGCACAAGCTAGGCAGAGGTATATTTAGGTTGTTTATATACTTATTCTTGTTTTACCATTTACACACCAGCTTTGGAGGTTATTATTATTTAAAATTTCTGTTACTATCATAGATATAAAGTTGGGCCTCATTATTTTCTCTTTATTTCTTTGTGAACACCTGAGACCGAGCATTGCTCCTTGTGTCTATTTATCTGTGTTCTTGTGAGACTTACGTGTTCATGCTCCTTATTGTACTGTTGTTTTTTTTAAAGGTTGTTGAAGACATTTGTGGAAGACAGACTTAACTACTTAAGTGTCACTGGGAAGGCACTGGAGGGAGGGATAACAAAGGTGACTAAGATAGCATCCCTGCCTTAAGAAGGAGCTTATTAAGTAGGACACCCAGGTCAGAGAGATGAATGTGTACAAAAATAATGACCTAGGTGGCAAAACTGTTCACCTGAGAAACCAGTAACGGGTTATAGAAGAACAGAATTCGCATTGATGACTCCTGACTTGGACTGTGTCAGGGAAGGCTTCAGCGAGGTGGGGTCACTTACTCTAGGCTGGAAAGGATGAGAAGCATTTAGAAGGAACTCCAGGTTGACGAAGCAGCATGAATAGGTATCAAGCCCTTGCGGTACTGGGATAGTTAGTCTCTGGGAGCATTTAGTGTGTTTGTATCAGTAAGGATGGTCTTGGTGGCAGAGAAGAGAGTACTCCATAAAAGAAGTTTTATTAAGCAAGGAAAACGTCTTAGCCCACACAACAAAGAGGCAGCCCTTTTTAGGGTCGGCTAATCAGAGGCACAGCCTGCCCTCTTTTCCTTTCAGCCTGACCTTGGCCTCAACTTTGTCCTCAGGCTGCTCTTCTCCCAGGTGACATTCTGCCGCCTCACTCTACTCATCCTATTCAAAGGCAGGCCAGGGCCAGCGTCCTGTCCTTCATCCCTTCCTCCTCTCCCCTCCCCGCTTCCCATCCTCTTCCCCTTCCCCTTCTCTCTTCCTGTCTTCCATCCGTCCTTCTTTCCTGTCTTTCATCCTTTGTGAAACAACAGTTTTATTTTCAGCTTTGGAGCCAGAAGTTCAAGATCATGGCCCCCGTTCCTTTTTATTAGGGAAAAACACCTTTCCCGGAAGCTCCCCGGAGAGCATCTCCCTAAGTCTGACAGGCCGACGCTGTGTCACATGCCCCACAGAATCCATCAGCGGTTAGATGACATAAAACTACCACGACAGATTTCATCAACATTCACCTCTCTAGGACTTTCGAGGGGATCCCCCTCCCTGAACACATGGGCCCCTCCGAATCGGGGCTTCGTTCATGCGGAGGACGGTGCATGAGTACATGCAGCTGTTGACTAAGCAATAACAGTACCTGTCCCGGTGCTTAAGAGCAGACGTTTTAATCTGAATTATACCAGTATTGGTACCTTTTCATCAAGAAACTGTTTTCTGAACTCAACTTTATTAAGCTAATTTATTTTTAAAATTTTTTGATAGTCTATTTCATTTTTCATTTACATCTTTGTTTTCCTTAATTATTTCCATGGGTACAGACTGTTTCCCACATACCTTTGACACCAGAGACTTATTTTATTGACCATTTTACATGTCCTTGTTAAATTTTGTTTATTGCATTTGTAGGTTTGGACATGGTTAATTTTCTTTTGAGACTGTTATGTGTGCCAGTTTTCTTGGCTCAAATTTTGTGGATCAAGAACTTTATTTTGTATTATTTCTATCAAAATCTTCATTAGGAATTGGATGAGACTATATGTATTTCTCAGTTAATCCATGATAAAATTATGAGCAATTCTTCTTAAGGATGCAAAGATTGATCTGTTGTTCAGGCTGCTGGATGGCAGAGGTCAGCAAACTAGCACCCCACAGGCCAAATTTGGCTTCATGATAGGGATTGTGAACTTTGAACCCCAAGTTTAAAATGTTACTTGCTTCCCCCCAAATAATTTCATTCTTCTCATTAATAGACCTGTATTACAAAAATTGTATTTGATTACTGTTACTTGGTATTTTGTCAATAAAAGTTTTTTGTGGAATTTGTTTTCTCTCTTTATATAAATATTGCATAATATTCTTGATTTTTGCCTCTTGGACTGAAAACCCTCAAATATTTACTATCTGGCCCTATACAGAAAAAGTTTGATGACCCTGGCTCTATTGTTTTGCTAACCTGATTCTTCTGAACACTCCCACTCTCCCTACCTTTCCCCAACTCTCTGTTCCAATGGAGTTACACAGAGAAAACGGTGAGCAAGGCCAGGGTGTTCTTAGGATCAAAACTGTTGAGCCAAATGTCCAACTTCAGCTGGGAAAATACCAAGTTGAATGAGTGTGGTCCTGTAGTTCAGTGATGAACAGAAAGAGCTCTTCAAACTGTAACATAGTGTGCCCAATGAAAATACAAATTGGTGTCAGAGTTTTCTGTAAAAGTCAATTTCCCTTTTTTTCTTATTAGAGTATAATAAGTCTAAAATGTTGTAAAAGCGAAAATATCTTTGCTTTCATAGTGTCAACATTTGAGGGAAGCCATAGTGTTTTGAGAGCTGAAAGGCCTTTTACTTTTTCCTACTGAAGTTAGCTCCTTTTTCTCTCCTTCAACAGATGAGGAAAAAGAAAATAATAGAGCCTCCAAGCCCCACTCCACTCCTGCTACTCTGCAATGGTAAGTTCCATCTTAGCAAGTTCTCTCGCGATGGGATGCTCAGACAGCGGTATCTTTCTGCTGATAGGACAGCATATCATTTGGCTATTTTGACGTTGTCATGATAACTTGACGCCCAATAGCACACCTCCAATCAATTTCATTTGCAGGTGTGTGTGAAATACTCGACCTGGATCTAACCTGGAGATTTGAGTTCTCATATTTATTCTTTTTGGGGGGTAGATTTTTTCCCCCATGATCAAAACGCTGGTAAGGACCAAATTCCACATGGATGCTATTTTAATCGATTTTAACGGCATCCATTACTTCAGTTAATAATGTTGCAGCAGATTATAGACACATGGGTCTGTTCGCCCCTATCGATGAGCCTCAGTGAATGAACAGTGACCTGCAACCACACGACAGTTATTCTAACACTGATAAGAATTATCGACTAGAGTGGCTTTCTCTTTAATATTTGGAATCCCTGGACTTGCTCTGATATTTAGTGATGTTCTTTAAGTGGTTGCATTCATGTTCGACATTTGCAGGTAAATTCTTGTCTAAGAGCTTTATTTAGAAATTTTGTCGCCGTGAACACCAGAGCTGTCTGTGCCTGGGATGCGCCCCTCAGAGGGTCTTATCAGTTAAGGGCGACTATTCCCCTGGCAGTGCAGTGCAGCAGACCTGAGGGGTGGGGGGAGGGGGGGGGGAGGGAGGGAGGGGAAGAGGCGGAATCTGTTGGGGCCAGCCTCCGTGCCGGGCCCACTGGGGGCCTGGGCCTCGTTTCACTCTCACAGGCCCAGGAAGCTGCTACTGCTGGGCCCATCTTACAGACGAGGGAAATATAGCTCAGACAGCCCGATCATGTGCCCGAAGGTGCACACAGCCGTGACATGGCAGAGGCAGGGACCTGGCTGGGTCTCTGTAACTGCGAAGGAAGGACGGAAAAGAGAGAACAGATCCGCAGGGAAGGCAGATGGGCTTCCATGGGCAAATCATGTTAGATGCTCTAGTCTAAGCAGCCACAGGTGAGAGGAAAACATCTGCTGTAAGAAGAGTCCCGGTCGTGGACTTGTTTTGCTGCGAGGATAGCCAAGGTTGTTTTCAAGAGCTCCACTTTCAACCTTTTGGCTGGTTTCCATCGATTTATCCCCATATTCTTCCTCTCATTGCATTTGCTGGTTTTTTTTTTCTTTATTTAAAATTCTATTCTTCTTGCCTGATCAAATCTCCCCTTCACTTTTCCCCTAAATCATGGCTGCACAAATTCCCACAATGCCTGAACATCAAATGAGGCATCACTGTGTAAGGGACTGGGAGCGAGAGTTTCTAGAAATGCAAGGAATCAATAGACACTCTTGCTTTAATACCTGGAACATGTTGTACATTTTATTTATTTTATCATTTTTAAAAATCCTCACCCAAGGATATGTTTATTGATTTGGGAGAGGGAAGAAGGGAGAAAGAGAGAGAGAGAAACATCAATGTGAGAGAGAAACATTAATTAGTTGCCTTCCATACATGCCCTGACCAGGGCTCGAACCCACAACTTTTTGGTGTATGGGAAGACGCTCCAAGCAAATGAGCCACCTGGCCAGAGCAACATTTTAGAATAAAAGATTTGAAAGGACTGTAAGGAAATCACCTTGTCTGTGTTTGTTTTCCTGCAATTTTCTGACACCTGCCCGGCAACAGCCAGGCTGGAGACAGTACAGTCTCCTAAGGCAGACTGCCAGGAATTAACCCCCAGCTCTGCTACTCTCCAGCTGTGGAACCTTGGACAAGTTCCTTAACCTCTCTGTGCCTCAGTCTGGTCCCCTATGAAATGGGGGCAGCAGTAGTATCTGCCTCATAGGGTGGTCATGAAGAGGAAATGGGCCGACACAATAAAGGGCTTGAACGGTGTGTGGTGTAATCACGGGTGCCTGGTAACGCTTAGCCGCCACCAGCCAGGCGCTCAGCATACCCTTTCTGTCTGAGCCCCACAGAGATGCCTGGAGCGGGGCTTCTCTCCGTCCTGACATGGGCACAGTCAGTTCTCTTTCTACTGGACCTAATTCTATACAAACCTTCCGTTTTCTAAATAAAGGGACACAGATCATTCCAGAAGAAATTTCATCCTCCAATTCACAAAGCTAGGCACTGGATTTCTTTTATTTTTTTTATATGATACATTGGTTTTCAAGGGTAAATCAGGTTTGAAAATATATGTAAATTTTAGTCTTATTATTATCTGAAGGCACCAAGTTGTTCGGACATCAAATTATCCTTTAATTACCTTTATATTGTATTTTTAAGATAGAATTTCAGTCATTAACTAATTCGAGAAATGCTCACTGGGCACCTGTTGTTTCCTGGGCCTGTTCTAGGCTCTGGGGATGCAGTGATGGGTAAGATGGGCCAGAGCGGGGGCTGACGAGGCTTCAGCGACCCCACAGGGGATTCTGAAGCTGGGATGGCCCAGCAGGGACTCCCGCAGGAGGCCGTAGATCTGGCCCTTTGCTCCCCCACCTCGCCCGCCTGCCCGTCCCTGGAGGTAGGCTGCCCCCAAGGAGGGGGCGTACACCGGGCAGTTCCCTTCATGTTCCACTGGGGACAGCTCCCCAGGGAGGGCGTCCCCCTCAGAAGCCACCATGCCAGCAGTGGGGAAGGACGCCTGTGTCCTGAAGCGCTATGTGGGCACACACCACAGCATCTGCTTCTCTTTCCAGGCTGGGAGCTGGCAGAACCTGGTCAGGGAGCTAGAGAAGGTGGCCTGTGTGCTTGGGGCATAGCGAGCAAGGAGGGGAGTGATGCAGACGAGGCAGAGAGGGAGGCGGGGCAGAGGTTCTGCTTAAAGCTGTGGTACCGCGCCCGTGACCGCCTGTATAAAGCTCCACACGAGTACGTATTTTTAGGATATAGTTTTAGTATAAAACCTTTCTCAAAAGGAGCTGGATGCACCTTCCATTTTATAAGGAAATGTAGCCAAATTGGTACTATGTCTCCTTTTTGCTCTGGCTGCCAGGGAGCTCAGAGCTAAAGCTGATGCTTACGTACTTTTTGATCTCTCTTCTTTGTCTAATTTTCTTCTTCTTTTTAAAAGTATTTCTGTAGCTTTTTATAAAAAGGCAAGGTACAAATACATTGAATTAACCCACATTTTCATTTTTACTTATACAAGTAATACATTTCCCTGTTTAAAAATAAGAACAAGACAGAGAAGGCTAAATCCCTCGTGTAATTCCTTGCCTCCTTCTCTGGAGCAGCCCAGTTACCAGTGAGAAATGTGTGTGTGTGTGTGTGTGTACACGTACATATGTGTATGTGCAGCCCTTTGCCCGTGCATTAACATGCATATGTACTAATCAAAGTTTCTGAACCATGATTTTTTTATTTCCTATTTTCTCCTTCATAAAAAGAACGCAGACATGCAATGGTAAAAATGTTATTATACAGCCTGGCACACGACATTGATCCACACCCACCTTGCTTTCCTCCTCAGCAGAAAGTTCTGGAGGGGCTTTACCCACATTGGTCCATAAGGAACGACCTCACTGTATACACTCCTCAGTAGTCTCTGTAAGGCAGCCGCGGAATTTATTGCACCGTTTCCCTCTTGATGGACATTTAGGTTGGGTCCAAATCTCATCATTACCATTACAGGTAGGGCCCCAAAGAACATCTTCTTCTGTCCCCCTTGCACACCTGCTGAAGTGTTTCCCCTGTACACACTAAACATTAGTGGGATTGCACACTTGCCTTCTCCAATGGCTTCACCCGCAGATTAAAAAAAAAGTGCTTTTTATAAAAATAAGGACCTAACTCTACAACATGGCATCTCATCCTCTGAGGCATTTGCATCCTTCATGTTGTCTCCTCTCTCCAGTGGCCGTGTGCAGCCCGGCAGGAGGTTGAGGAAAGGACATCGGCCTCACAGCCAAGGTGGCGGCCACCTGCCCGATAGTGCCGAGCCCTCCTGGGACATTTGGCTTGTTTTTGGAATTGGGTCAGGAGCTCTCCACCTCATCCCCTTCCTCCCGTCTTGCCATGAGCCTCTTCCCATCTCCCCAGAGACCATCCCCGTTCTAAGAACAAATAATACAGCAGCCAAGCAGCCGAAAATAATCCAGGCCACGTGATCTGGAGGCAGCGCTCAGCAGAAAACAGGCAAATGTTGTCAAATGCCTTCTACCAAACGCTTTCCGGCGTCCTCGGTCACGAGGGCCAGTAAAGCCCAGCCCACTGGGGACGGCGAGCACTGCTGGAATCCTGGCCACACAAAACCCCCTATTCACACAGAGGGTTTGGAAGGGAGAGCCGCCTGCCCGGCCATCCCGGCCTCCTTGCCGCCAGCACACGCCCCTCCCCTGTCTCGGAGTCACTCTCAGCTCCTTGTGACCCTCAGGGTGGACCCATTCTCCCTTTCAGCAGTTTTCAGAGGAAGTCAGGCCCCCCCCAAAGGAGGAGGGTAGAAGACCCAACTGTCACTTTCTGGGGGGCGGGGAGGGGTTGCATTTTCCTTTCTTTTGAAAAAATAAGAATGAAGCCTTGGGTGGTTGATGGGCTTTCAATATTTTAAATTAATATGAAACAAAGTAAATTTTTAAACTGTTCTCAGAGGCCAGAGGTAGAGGATTGGGCTCGATGCTCTTCCAAAGAAGTACGTTGAAGTTTTTGACCGGGTCATGGCTCCTAAACCAGACAGACTCACTGGGTATGACCAATACCTGACATTTGAGGTTAACATTATTTACTTTCATAATGCAAGTTCCAGGAAGGAAGGCTGAGCATTTTAGCTCTGAGAGCAACCAGAGGTGCTAGGTAATGTCGAGGTAGGACTGCGTCCTGTCAGAAGCCACAGGTACAGGTGGAGAAAGGATAGTTAAGCAGGACAACCTGAAGGGTGTAACTGTCTCAGAGAATGAGACTCTATTTTGCGGAGCTAGGTTCCTAATTTTTATAAGGGGTATTTTGTGCTGTAATTAAGGTGTAAAATGGTAAAGCTATTCAAGTGGGCAATTTTGCAATCCCATTAACATTTTAGTATGTGTATCCGATAATCCCACTTCTTCATACTGACATGGAGAAATACTCCCACAGGTGTGCGAGGAGGCACAGGTGAAGTTGTCCTCGGTGTCCCCATTTGTAATGTACAGACAGGGAACAGGTGGGAAGGGAAGGCTGAGGGGGATGGTTCAGGTTAGGGAATGGTGTCTCCGACAATCTCAATCATAAGCTATGACATTCAGCGAAGTATTTTTTTAATCCCGTTGTCTTTTTCTTCTGGCAAAATACAAGAAAAAAAATTCTATTTTAGACATGTGCGCAAGGACTCAAGAGTGGAGACTTTGAACTGAAAGCCCATATGTAAATATGAGACGACAGAGCTTGAAAATGAGAACGGGGTGGGGGACAGTTATGCTAGGTGCTCTTTGCTCTTCATTATAAAGGCTAATAACACAAAGCTTCCCCATGTGCCCTAGGGCGCCACATGCCGAAACCCCCCGAGGAGGCCTTTTAAAAATGTGCGCGGCAGATAATGACTCACGCTGGCTAGTGGGCTGAGTTCATTATCTCCGTAATAGGATAGGCTCAATTCAAATATGATCAAGTTGTTGAATAGAAGGCCAGAAAATGGAAGGAGTGGGGAATTTTTTTGTGATCATTAAAAATACCCAGGTATAATGCAGTATTGTTCACCGTGTCAGACTAATGATGTCCTCTAAAAGTGAGGAGGAAAAGGGGGAAATTTCATCAAATATGAAGAGAAATAATTAACTGTCTTTCTTTCTGCCGTGCCTTGGTTGGGGACGCGGACATTCCAGTTAGCAACGCCAGCACACGCACAGACCCTCTGGGTTCTGGGAGGAAGTTTGGGGAAAGATGTCACGATGCTGTTCCTGACAAGCAGACCCTAGTCAGACGTCAAGGTTGCCCTTAATGACAATTACGTCTGTTCCTCCACAGAGCTTATTAAAATGCTTCACAGTCATAAGCCACCTAGATACCTTGAGGTGAAGGAGTTCTGGCGAGAGGAATGAAATATGGGCAGAGACGTCGTTCTTTAGAAAGCGCTGACCTTTGGCAGGTGACTGATTAGCTCAGGCTGTGTGATCCGTGACTTACTACACCCATCTGACTCAAACAGTTTGTTGCTGCTGCGGGTTCATTTAATGAGATGCATTTTAATCTTGGTCTTGTATTTTAACCCGGATCTCTTGGCCAGATTTAATGAGCAAACAAAGCCACAAGAACAACAAATAGAAACTGAGCACAGGGGGCTTAAGTAAAGGCACTAATGAGTGGGAGGGTCCAGGAATGTACCTGGGAGCCTGCGCTCTGCAACACCACATTTGGAGGCTGTACCCTCCCGCCCCCGCCCTGCTCGGAACTTGCCACTCCTGCATTTTCTAGTCTTGGGGAGTGAGGCCCCCACTCACCCATTCAGCCAAGTTAGGGACCTAAGAGCATGGCTCGGTTGCTCCTACGCCAACAAGAGACCCACATCCTAGATGTTATCTCCACCCCCATGGCCATTCCTTCCATTTGTCCGCCACCATTTCTTGCCAGGACTATTGTAGTAGCTCCTAATTGGTCTCAGTTGTTCGTTCATTCATTCAGCCAATATGACTAATTAGTCATCTACTACGGGGCAGCCCTTGTCCGCTCCTCATAGACGTGCCAGAGTGACCTTTCCAAAAAGTAAATTTGATCAAACTACTCCAGGCTTAAAAAAACTTAACTGGCCCCCATCATTTGAAAGGCTCATATACCTTTTATAATATGAATTCTGAATGGTTTGAAAGGCGTATTTGTTGAATGTGTCCATGGATTGTCTCTGGCCAAAATTGATTTTTAGAATTCTTTAGCAAAAATAAGCAAACGGGATACTTTCCCCCTCTCCACAGCTTGTCATGTACAAACTTCCTGCTGCCCAAATTGTTCACATGCATGCCTTAAACTGGAAAATGTCCCACAGTAGTCTAAAGAGTTGAAGTCAAAGCTTTTCAAAGAGAGTGATTAATGGAACTGGCAATAGTCTAAGATGAAACCTATGAAGTGGATTTTTCTTTTTGCATTGTTTTATACCCCAGCCATTGCTGGTAAAAAGACATACTAAGCTTTAAATTAATGGTAGTTACTATTGTTATTGATGACATTATTATTATTCCTACAGCACCCCAGAAACACTTGGGTCTTCCTGCCTCTGAGTGTTTATTTTTTTAATTCTCTGAGTATCTCTTCATTGCCTTCTGAAAATGATGCTTTCATAGCAACTGTCATGTCAGGCCATGTTCTCGAGCGGGCATTTAGAGGCTCTCCATGCCTCTCCCCCATGGTTCTTTCCTTTTAGATCCCCCTTTACAAGCCCCCTTCTCCACTCAGACCAGAGTCTCCATCCCCCAAAGTACATGGCACGTTTTTCTCTCATCCTTGCTGGTTCTCTTGCCTAGGACCCCCTCCCTGTACCTTGGAGAAGACTGCAGTGGTCTATATTGAGAAAAGCTATCCGTTTACTAGCCAGCTGCCTGACCATGGACAGATGGGTTCCACTCTGGGAGCCTCAGTTTCCTCATATAACACATGGATATAATACCTACCGTGTAGGGTTATTGTGAGGATCAGATGAGACCATGGATACCCAGGGCTTGTACCTCGTAGGAGCTCAGCAGATGCTGCTGTTGTAACAAAGTTGCAATCCCAATTCATCCGTGAAACCGTATGCACCTGCTCTCATCTAACACTAATCTCTGTTTTCCCACCTTCCACTGCACCTGTGGTCAGCAGTTTGTAGTACTTAAATATTCTTAGTACTGTGCATTTTTCTCCCCAATTAAACTGCAAAGTGAACTAGGGCATACATGGCGTCTTATGTCAACACAAGAGCCAGCAGAAGCCAGACAAGGAACAGAAAATAGACTGGGTGTAAGAAAAACCGGGAGGAGGGCGGACTCTGGCCAGTTGGAGGGCACATGTAACTCTGGCCAATTGTTGCCATGCGGGAATATGGGCCCAGTGCTGCCAGATCCCGGCCTTTTCAAAAGAAGCCAGAAATCCAGATTCTAATGTGAAATGTCCTGAATTTTAAAAGTAGGGCCAACAGCGTTCAGGTCAAACAAAGCCCGTCTGTGAGACCCCAGCTTGGGAAGGCTGCGTCGGCCCGGCAGCTCCTACCAGCCTGCGAGTGTGCCTGTTCCTTAGATCTCCGAGCTGCCTTTTGTAGCGAAACAACGCCGTGCGTGGCGCTCGGGGGCTGGGCTGAGCTAGAGGCCTGGCCCCCCTCGGGCCAGACCTGAAGGTAGTGTGGCCCTAGGGAACCTAATCTCTGTGCGAAGACATTTTGCCGCAGACACACGTTTCGAGGTCCAAGCTGTGATGTTGGGGACCCGTATTCTAGGGTGTAACCCCGCCCAGGACAGGGCCTTTGTTTTATTCACTGACCTCTCCCTAATGTTTGGAATGTTGCCTGGCATTCAAGAAATATTTGTTAATTTAAAGGTCACCTCCATCTTTATCTATCTGTCCACTGTCAGTCTGTTCTCTGTGTGAAAACAAGGACCGTGTTGCCCACCGAGGTATCCCTGGCCCCTGAGTGATCAGAGATCAAGAGCTATTTGTTGAATGACTGTATGACTGAAGTAGTCTATTCACCCAATGCTTACTGAGCATCTGCTGTGTGCCAAGGAGTATGCCGGACTTCAAGGATGCAGAAGCGACCAGATTCAAGGAATTGGGTCACCCAGACAGGGTTGCATAAAGCATTTCCTGAAACACTTCTAAAAACTGTCAGGAGTTACTTAATGTTCCCCTTCCCAGAAAAGGAGGAGGGGTGGGTGGGATGACCCGGGACCCTCAGCACCAGGCTTCCTCATTTGTCAGAGCGTCCCCAGGCTTGCATCCGCCCACGGGGCTTGGCTATGAAGGACTGAGCCGCTTTTCTCTCAGCCGCATGTCAGGAGCCAAATGAGCGCCACCCTTTCAGGCGGGCACCTCGGGAGGCCGCGTCCTCATTCCACTCCAGCGACGACAGCCCTGGACCACGTCTTTGGCAAGTGCCCTCAGAGAAAGTTAGAAGCCACTTGAGGACATTTGTTTCATTGCTTTAGAATCATGGCTTATTTCTGACCCCCACCCCCAGAATGTTGGGGTAAGAAAGGGTTATTCCAGTCACTTTACCCCTAAAACTTGATTCTAAGTGACTTTGGGTCGTTTCCTAAAATCCAGTTCATGATCAAAAGAGAAATACCTTCTATTGGTGCATTTATGGTACAACATGTGCCCCAGGCTCTGAAGGGAGTGGGGCCTGAAGAGAGGCCCCAGGCTGTCACGTGCCCTGGCAGTTCTGTTGGAAGAAGTGTGTCGCCTCCCAGCGTGTCCCCGGAGAAGAAGGTGGCGTTCTTTGGGATGACTGCATTCTGGTGTTTGGGTTAAAAAGGAAAAACCATCAAGTTTGATTTTATGTCCCCGATATCCAGCACATACGCCGGACCTACAGCAACCCACAAACGTTTTATGAAAAGAAGAGTGGATGGTGATGAGGTCCAGCATCTCTAAGTACTTGTCAGGTGCCAGGTGCCAGGCTGGCCCCCGTCACACATCACATCTGACCATGACAACAGCCTTATGAAGCAGTTATAATCATCACCTCCAAAAGGAAACTGAGGCCCGAGGTTGAGGAACTGGCCCAAAGGCACCACACCAGCAAGTGCCAAGGCACTTGATTTGACCCAAGTTGCAAGTCCCTACAGTGAACCCCAGCTCTATACTCATTAAGAAGGTAATGGGTCTAGAATCACATAATCCTGGTGCAGCTGAGAAGGTAACCCTAAAGAAACCAAGAGGCTCCACTCCCTGCCATGGGGGGAGAAAAGTTCCCTTCAGTCAGCGGGTTAGTGACCACCCAGCTGTCCAGCCTCTCCCAGGGCACTTGCTTTCCCTGGCCATCCTTAGCCGCTGCCATTGTTAGCCAAAAAGCTCTCCATGATGGTGACACCCGTTAGAAATGGCTACATAGTGTGCGGTTCGACGCTTGGTTGAGGCACCTGCAATATCATTTTTAGAGCTTTGGGGAACCTGATCCACCCAGAATGTAGTCAGGCCATAATGGCAATACCAAGGAGAAGGACTGGGAATTTAGGCTGAAAAAGTGACCAGCGGTCATACCCACAGGGACGAGGAGTCTGATCCTGCTCACCTACTAACTCCATCATGACCTCGGGCAGATTGCTTTGTCCTCCTGGGCCTCGGTTTCCTCATCTGTAGGAAGAGAGTTATTCCTGAGGTCTTCCCAAGCTCTGGAGGAGAACTAGAAAGATCGTAACCGCCTCGCTGGGGATTTGCTCATTGGGTGTTGGTGTGTTTCCCCAGGCTGGAGGAGAACTATGAGATTGCGGAAGGGGTCTGCATTCCCCGCAGCGCCCTCTACATGCACTACCTGGACTTCTGCGAGAAGAATGACACCCAGCCTGTCAACGCTGCCAGCTTCGGGAAGGTGAGTCCCGCCTCCCCCGGTGCACGCCTTCTCTTCTGTCCTTGTAAGGGATTCATGCCCATTTCCTAATCATGTTAATTGGTTCTTTTTAAGGTGCCAAACTTTGTAAGTTAATACTTCACTGCAAAAAGTTTAAGCACTTGTTAACAAAGGAATGCCAGACCAAATACCAGTGCAAAATAAAACCAAAGTATTAAAAACGTCAAACAATTCAGACAGGTTATGCAGGGAAAAGTGAATGTCTAACTTGAGTTTCCTCGGTACTTAATCTGCAGAAAGTAACATGTCTCCTCTGCGAGGCAAATATTGAACTCACGAGGGTGTGTATGTATGTCGGTGAAACTGGGACAGACAGACTGCTGGGCTTTGTAGAGGGAAGGCCCTGGAGAGACTGGGAAACGGCCTCCTATCACAAGCCTGGCTCCTGGGAGTCGATCCCTGGGAGTGGTGTTTGTCGTGTCGCCGCCGGGCTGGCTGCTCTCTGTCCATCTTACGATGAACGTATAGTCTGCACTTGGGGCTGTGTGTACAAAAAATCGTTATCACTGATCGCTCATACTTACCAGGCCAAGGAGAGCTACGGGAGCGCTCTAAGTCTGATTCTTTGTTTGTGGGGTAGATAAAAAGCTAGATTTTTACACTTCCAAAATACCCAACTTAACCGGAGTCAGTACGTCCAAATTGTTTCCCCTTTTGTTAGCTTGTTTTCTCTATGTCTAATTCTGACGGCATCTGACAACCAAAAATAGGCGGGCCTGTTCCTTTCCTTACCAGTTTTCTGTGGGGGGGACTGGAGTGGCAGGAGGTCAGTGCATAAGTTTCAGGGGTTCCCTTCCGGATCCCCAACAGGGACATCCGCAGCAGGAACAAAAAAAGAATGGTGTCAGACCTGAGCCAGCCTCCCTGCAGAGTCCAAAACTGAGTGCCTGAGAACTGGCTCCACTCCATAAGTGGGAAGAAGCTCTGGACACTCAGGAAGGAGAATGCGTTTTGATGACACACTAACACTCTTTCCCCAAAGCGAAGAGAGTGTTTTAAAAAGTCAGTGGAGAAACCACCTTTGCTATTTCATTCATTCATTTCTTTAGTCCATCCCTATTAGCTGAGATGAGCTGTGCGGTAGTTAGGCAGAGAGACCCAGTAGTGAACCAGCGTGGGTCCCAACGTGGAGGGCCCCCTCAGCAGTGAGAGCAGGTAAAGCACACCCGGAACACGTGGGACCCTGGAGCTTTGTCACATGTCTGTGGTCCTGAAACATTCATTTGCATCTACATGCGCCCTGGCAGTGACCACAATGGGAAGTCCCGATGAGGCCTCTTAGATGGAGGGACGGGTTGGGTAAACCAGAAGACCAAGAATCTGAACTCTCCTGGATTTACCATTTAACTTCCCTGAGCCTCAGCCCCCTGCGCTGTGTAGTGGGAGTGAGCCCCTACCCTCCTCAGGGGGATGTTGTCAGGTTCAGTTGAGAGGGTGTCAGTGGATGAGGTAAGATACTATTCACGCAGTCATCTAACAGCTCCAATCATCAGTGACACCTACCACGTGCCTTTACAACTGTTGTTGCTGTGAATTCTCCATGGGACATTTGCGTGCAGCTACAAATACCCATTTGTTGGCTTAGATTCTGGGGGGAAAACAACCCCCCTCACCATTTACGGAAACTCCAATCCGCTTGTGTAAGGGCCTTCTATTCCTTTTTCCTCAAATACTTTTTGCAACCCTGTCAGCTTCGGGTTTCTTTGACCTCATGATCTAGGTAAAAGTGATTCAACTCTGCCTCTCCTCCTGGAGCCCCAGTTCCATTCCTGTTCTAAGTCTCAGGCTGCCACCAAGACTTCAGCAAATCCCAGAGCACTTGCAACTCAAGGGTTTGGGACGTTTCCTTCTGCATATACCACCTCTCTCTCCACCTGGGCTAGCCACTAGCCACATATGGTTGGTAACTCAAATGACATTCAGTTTTTCAGTCGCACTAGCCATATTTCAGATGCTTAATGACCCCATGTCACTGGAGGCTACCCTATTGGAAGCACAGAAAGAAATTTCCGTCATCACAAAAAGTTCTGTTAGTCAACCCTGTTCTGAACCACCTGGAGCCAGGGATGAAATTCAGGGGCCTCTTTACTTTGCACACAATGGCCCTGGTGGTCCTCCTAGGCTGAAGCTGGTAGGAGGGGTTTACATTCCACACTGTCCGGTGGGACAGACGTCACTATCTCCAACTGCTCTTCTGCCTCCCACCGCAGTGGAGGCTCACCAGTCCCCCACCTGCCAGTTCCCTGCCAGTTCCAGCCCCCTCTGCTCTGCTGCCATTCCTCCTTTACCACCTCCTTCTGCTTCCCGCCTGCCTCTCTCCCCTCCTCCTTGGGACAGCCTCCACCAAATTTTCTTGCTCCCTGATTCTTGGTTTCTGCTGACATCTATGCCCACAGGTGTCATTTACCCCAAAATAAAATATTTTCCCAGCCTTGCCCAGTGTGACTCAGTGGGTTGGGCATCATCCTGCAAAGCAAAAGGTTGTCAGTTTGATTCCCGGTCAGGGCACGTGGCCTGGGTGGCAGGTTCGGTCCCCAGCCGGGGTACATACAGGAGGCAACCGATCAACGTTTCTCTCTCACATCCATGTTTCTCTCCCTTTATTTCTCCCTCCATTCCCACCTCTCTTTAAAAATAAATAAATGTATATTTTTTCTAAATACTGTTTTGTCCTTAAGCTGTGCAGGGCCAGCTGCTTCCAAAACAGTAATTAAAATAAGTATCCAGACCTCCAAATAAATGTCTGTCTTATCTCCAGTCCAAAAGCAAGGAAATGCTCTAATAGTATCAAAAGCACCAATGCAAAAGCTCTGCAGCCGCCTTGCCATCAGTTTCAGAATGGGGGCTGTCCCTGTAGGTGGAGGGTGGCCGGGGCCTGCCGAGGGCAGGCTCCACGCGGACCCTGTGGCATGGAAATCGCAGACAGTCACCCTGCCTGAGGGCTCCCAACGCGCTGCAGCCGCCTTCTCCTTGAGACCTTGGGACGTAATTGTGGACGGTCTTCCTTTGAACAGCTCCCTCTGAACTTAATGATTTATCTACGAACTTTTAACTCAGAACAGGTGAGGGTTTCAAATTAGATCAGTGGTGGTCTCCCCACCCAGCAAGTGGGCTGAGGTGAAACAGACATCAGTGTTGAAGCTCCCCCACCCCTCCCTGTGTTCCCTGGCTGGGGCGCTGTCCTTGACAAAGTGGCGGCAAGTGCTTTGCTGCAAGTAAGATCTGCAACGGAGATCCTCTTTCCAATGCCGTGGCCAAGGCCCATAAACACTGGCTTCCAGTAATGGTGTATTGACTTCAGGTCCCGGAATTAATGTAGGATTTGCAGAGAATGCCGAGGCTTCTCGCTGAACTGGCTTTTGCCTGCTTTTGCTGTGGGCTAGGGTAACGAAAGGTCACCCAACTTGGAGTCACTTAACTTCCCTGAGCTCTCATATCCTTATCTTTAGACCAGAATAATGTCTCACCAAATTACTCTTTGGATAAAATGGGCCAGAGCTTATGAGGGCACTTTTTAAAACGGTGAAGAGCTCTAGCAGCGGAAGAAAGCAACATCATCTAAAATTGGCCCCAGTCCGTCCTAGCCCCTCTGTTTCCTCACCGCGTGTTATTTCTCTTTATAGCACTTATCACTGTCTAAAGTATCATATATAGATGATATAGCTAATATATAGCATATATAATTTTTTATTATATCATTATATTACTGTATAGTATATACCTATATATTATCTAATGTATATTATATTATATATAATTGCACACGCTATAATTATATACGATTATCATATATATGACTAGTATGTATTCGATATTACATATATATTAGTTGCTGTGTTTTGCCTGCTTCCTTCTCTGCAATGGAAGTTGCACGAGGACTTTTTTCGTTCGCTGTAAACACCTAGCTCCCAGGACAGTGCCTGGCACACGACAGGCTCTCAGATACTTGCTAGAGTTTGATTGACTTTATGAGTAGCATTTGCCAGGGGCCATGTGAATCATTTGACACATGTGAATTTGTTTACCTTGCACAATAAAATTGGCATTGTACCCATTTTCCTTGAACTCATTTGCTGAGTAGGGGTGGCCTAGTGAATGTGCCAGTGGAAACTGGCTGTATCTTTACTTACTTTGAAGACCCCACCTTGAAAGTCCTCCATCCAGCCTTGCTGATAGCATAACAGGGAATCCCCAAGGCATCAAGCCATGCTCAGGCAGCAGGCGGGTCTTACTTAGATCATTAAAACTCAGCTGTGAAAAAGCCCAGTTTGGTCCAAGGTCAAACTCCCATCTCCAGCCCCGTGGCTCAGCATTTGCTCCGTGAAAGGGCGGGGCCAGCTCTTTCTCACTCCTCCTCTGGCTCCTCTCGGGCAGGGGAAGAGGCTGCTTAGAGAAAAGACCAGCTGGTGCCCTTTGAGTCTTTCTCCCAGAAGTCAGTGCCCTCTGCTAAGACCATCATCCCTATGCTGGGGGAAGGGGTCTGGTCGTGGGGTTTGAGGGAGCCCCTGTGGATCTCTGTCCCCACTGGCTGAAGGGATGTGCTCTGCAGCCAACCTCCTACCCCCCACCCACCCACAGCTGCTCTTGCTGCTGCACTGAGGAGTGACCCTGGGGCTCTGTTCCTGTGCTGCATGATTTTGACCAGCTCACTGCAGACCTAGTGCTCCACCCTGATTCTCAGAGATGCCCAAATGGGCCCCCGCAAGCGTAACTGGTGTGGGAGCAGGCCGAGCTTGGCGATGTAGAGACAAAAAATGGCTTTGCTTTGTTCTAGTCACTTCTTCAACCATGCAATTGCCAAACTCCCTTCCTGGACCCCTGGTGGCTTCACAACAGGCTCGATAGCTTCTTGGTGATCTACCATAAGAACAAGCCTCTTTTCAATAACTTAGACACTCTTTCAGACATGGAAAGTCCAGTCCTGTGCTCCCGTACTCTTGCATCCCCTACCCCCAGCTCAGTCCGACCACGCGTGGCCTGGAGACCTGCCGTAGGGAAAGGGCATGTGTGGTCTGACCTTCGGCTCTCCCCTGACCTTTCCCTCCTGTTGCTGTTTCCTCCAGGCTTGTCAGGTGGAGAAAAAATACTTCCAAAATGGTAACCGTAGTACTCCCAAAAAAGCAGTAATGTTAAAATTTAAGAACAACAGAACCGTCAAATGAAACAAACCCAAGTTAAAAAGGATCAGAATTGACCTACATATGATATCATACCCAGCTAACTTGCCCAAGCTTATCATAGACAGTTCTCTTTAATAGATGGTAGAAATGTCTCGCTACATCTAAGTATAGATGCACCATTTCCAGGTTTCTCGTACAGTTAATAAGAACAGCAACCACTTATATGGGGCTTTCTGTGTACCTGGTACTGTTCTAAGCAGTTTATGTATATCAATGTCGACTAATCCTTCAAACAACAGCTCTGTGAGATGCAAACTGTTATTATCCACATTTCATAGATGGATAAACTGAGTTCCAGACAAATCAGGTAATGTGCCCAAGGTCGCACAGCCAGTAAGCAGTGATTTCAGGATGCGAACCTGGGAGATTTGGCTCCAGAGTCCATGCATTTAACATCTCATTTACACAGAGCAGGTTATTTTAGGGGGACAGTGGGTGTGTGTGGAGGCAGGTTTTGTGTAAAGAGTTTTTCTTCCCCTTTGGCGTAGTCATTAGCAGCTACCTGGCAACTTAGATGATGGAATTTGGGAGATGTTTCTGAATCTCTGTTTCTCAGGGGTCATGTGTGTTGGTGATTGCAGTTGAAAAATGCCCCCTCAGGTCATCCCCCATTGGTGTTCCAGGTGCTGTGAAGCCCCTGCCAGTATTTTTCCTGCCGCCCCCTTCCTCAACATTTGGGTTCACCCGCTTGTTCAGCACTCACTGGTCCCATTCTGCCTTGGAGGGGCCCCGTGCTGGCTGATGGGTACAAAGTGAGGAGACAGCTTCCTTGAGGAGATGAGCTACAGAGGGGACATACGTACAAGAGAAACCCCAAAACAAGATGGCAGATTTGCCTCCTGAGCTGTGAACACCCAGGATAGGAGGGACACAGAGGAGGAAGCTTCGGGCTCCTTTTGGGTGGGGGTCGAGGACAGCAGGGTCAATGTCGGTCCTGGAAAACCCCCAGGGGCCCAGTCCTGTTCTCTCCCAACCCACGGCCTTATGAGACCCACGGAATCTGAAGTTGGTTTTTTAATTCCACCAGTTACTTCTTTCTCCCCTTCCCACTGGTCTTTCAGAAACTCTAAAGTAAAAATTCTACCTGCGCATGGTTGGACTATCATGTGCTTAGCAACAAGCTAAATCCTTTTAGAAAGAAAAACTGGGCCTCCAATTTCTGAGCAAAGAGGACATCTCTAACTACAACATCTCTAACAGAGGGATTGCTTTCCCAGCATTTGTGACACGCACGCCAGCAGAGGTTTAAAGAGCAACGAGTACCTTCTTTGACAAACTGTCGTTGGAGGTCCACCATGTGCTATACGCCAGGAGTTCCCGACGATGCCAAACTTGGGCCCTGAACTTGAGGATCTCTTGGCCCCTTTCCCTCTCTGACCCTCAGTCCCTCCATCTGTCAGATGGGAAACTTAGTCTACAAACATGTGAAGATCTTTACCGTATCAGCCAGAAATACTTTTCAGTCGGAAATGATAAGGACAGTGACACCGGCCACGCCCCGAACACATTATCTCATCTAATTCTCACACAGCCCTGTGAACTAGATGCCGTTTTTATTCCCGTTTCAAGAAGGCAGGGCTAACTCCAGGGCCCCCGGAGCCTGCTCTGTGAGATAAGTCCTGGGTGGGGCTCAGAAGGTGTGTCGGTTGGGACTTGAGCTGAGGCTGTGGATCAAAGATGCCTCTCCCTGACCCCAAACAGCGGCCTAAACAAATGTTCGGCTCTACGTTTTTATATATATAATAAGCCTAGAAGAAGGTAACCCGACACTGGTATGACATCGCTATAAGAGCACCAGGGACCTGGCTCCTCTCTCAGCTGCCATCCCTAGCAGGTGGCTTCCAATTTCTAGGTCCCCCCATGGTCCAGCCTGGCTGCTGGACGGCAAAGGCTACATTCCAGGCAAGAAGCAGGAAGCGGGCGGTGGGGGTGGGTAAGGAGAGAAAGGTGAAAACTCCAGGCGAGTCAGCACCTTTGCCGTCAGGGAGGCAGGAAATCGGAGTCCATTGACGCCTGGAGTAAAAAGGTAGAGTTTCATTAGAAAGGGAAGGAGGAGGCAGCTAGCGCTTTCATCCACACGAGGGCATTTCAGACATCCATGTTTGCTTTTTTAATTGACGTAAATGCTGTATTTGTTTCAGGTGTACAATGTAATGATTCGATATGTGTATATATTGAGAATCGGTCACCACAATAAGTTACCATCCATCACCACGCATATTTACAATTTTTTTTCTTACGCGAAAACTTTTAAGATCTACTCTCTCAAATATAATGACATAGTATCATTAACTGTATAGTCTGCACGCAGTACATTACATCTCCAGGGCTCATTTATCTTCTAACTGGAAGTCTGTACCTTTTGCCTCCCTTCACCCGTTTCAAGTCCACGTATCCTCTTACAGGCTACAACTCTGAAATGGGACCCAGGATCCTGAAAGAGTGCAGGGTATACGGTCAGCGAGGAGCCTGTGGATAGTACCACAGGTGGCCCCAGTGTGATCACTAAGACTGTGTGAGGGTGACACGACTTATGGCCAGCAGCTTGATGAACTTGTCAGGCAGAGGCACGTTCACGGATAAGCACTGGATGACTGTGTGACAGTTCACTTTGAATTTGTGGAGGGTATTTTGCCTTGCAGATACACCTCCCCTGAAGGCTTGCTGTGGTCTCAAATTCCTCAATTCCTTTAAGTCTGTAAAACTAGAACAGGACAGGATACTTCATTCATACTTCTCAGTTACTAACACCTCAATATAAATAAGTTTGTTCTGGCAAGGGCACTTAGCGATCTATTGGTGAAATCCCCTCATTTTCCAGATGAAGAAATTATCAGTGGGGTTGAGTAGTTTTCCCAGGGCCATGTGCTTAGGGGTAGGACTGGATCGGAAGGTTCAGGGACGCTTAGTAAGAGGTAGGAAGACTAGAGCAAAGGATGTACTTGTATGACTTGAATTGATTTGTATTCTGCTTTTTTCCCATGAGGACTTGCGGTCATTGGTAGTTTGGGCTATGGGCGGATCTTCCTTGAATATTTGGCTCCTTCTTCCCTACCTGCTGTGCTTAGCAATGAAAAAAAAAACCCCAAAACCACCAGGTCTGTTTTGGGTACCTGTGCCTCCTGCAGCCACGTATACCTGGAATGGAAATGAGGCTAAAGGTTCCTCTCATTTTGCATGACCACCCTCTTCCTCAGGAGTCTTATAACCCACCCACCCAGCCAGGCTTCCCTGCCTGACTAGAGTCACGTGCACCCCAGTGGGGGCCGCAGCAGAAGTCAGCGGTGCTCTGAAGCACCCTTAGGCTCCTTCGGGGATGGGCTTTTTCCAATTCTCGAGGAAAAAAAAAAAGTACTTGGAATGTACTTATAACATTCTTGCATGTGTTATTCTTAACCTTCAGTATCTGGTGTGGCGTGTCCACATCAGAATGTCTGGTTTCACACGAGCGTCTGTCATTTATTATTTCAAGTGTCTTTAGTGCTGTGCACTGGACAAGCTCTGAAATCAGCTTGTTTGGGTTTGAATCCCCCGGCCCCTACTTACCAGCTCTGTGAGGTTAAGCGATTTCTTAATAGCTCTGGGCCCCAGTTTCCTCATCCGTGAAGTGGGAATATGATAGCAGCCTCAGTTTCCTCAGCACAGTGCCTGGTAAATATAAACACATAGCGCGCGTTAGCTGTAATTAGAATTTCAGTTTATCATAGCAACTTTTCAGGGCTTTGACACATGAGGTTTTTAATACATCATCACTAACATGCCAACGTTCAGCTCTTCTAGCTGCTCTTCGTTCTGAACAATTGTGAGAACAATCGTTCTAAAAATGTCCCACGTCGCACACACTGCCATCACCACCCTCGCCCTCTCTTATTGTCGTCTTCAGAATTATTCCATTTTTGACTTTACCTGTATCTTATGTAACTCACCTCCTTCTGGCTAAATCAGAGAATGATGAGTGTCTTTCGTCAGGCTCATATATGTGACTGTCACGCAGTCGGCGTAAGGATAACCCTGGACTTCCGGGCTTTTTGGAGTTGTCAGCCCTGGCACCCCTCAAGGGACAACAGACTGTTACTTTCCTAGCCCAGGGGGTTTTCACGGTGTCCTTCATCAATCCGTTCGCATAATTTGAAATTCCGTTTCTGTCTCATTGCACTAGATAGGAATTTCTATAAATTTTGGAAATTCCTTCAGGGGAATTTCCTATGGAACGTGCTGCATTTTATCCTGTGGACCACCAATGCCTGGCATCCAGGAGGTGCTACCAAAAAAAAAAATCATCAAATGGGTAGAGTTACATCAGCATAGTAAGATTATTTTGGCAAATAGCCATTTCAAGATGGTAACACTGAGGGAGGGTGTTTTAAAAACCCTTATTCATACCACCAGGCCTATTTTATCTTCTCTGGAAAGGGGCTAGACCGTTAACAAAGAAAGCAAGTGTCCCGCTTGTAGACTTAGAGCTGTGATAGCTAGAATCCCTTTAATGAACCTCTCTCTCTAATCCTTTCTCCTTCCTGTTGAGAAAATTACGTGTGTTTTTTAAGAGAATACACGAGACTTCTACAATACATTGTCGCAAAACAGTAACTTGTCATTGTAGGAATTTCTAATTTCTCGCTGTTTGAAAAGCCCGTTCTTCTTTTCCCACACCCAAATGACCCCTAAAGTGAGACCCACACCCCTTATGTTTACACTGTTTCAGGCATAGTTGACTTTTCACATACATGGGAGTTTGTGTCCTCCAAAGCATGGGGGGGGGCTGCGTTCGCCCCCTTACTTTGGAACGTCTTCGGATCCGTCCTTGTTGGCGGCACACCTTTGCCTGCTGAGGGTGGGTTGAATTGTGGAGGCAACCAAAAGCCAATTTTTTTTTTTTTTGAGAGCTGATGACTAAGTTGAGAGATCAAGCTAGATCAAGATAATACAATTTGGGGTCAAAATAAAACAAGGTCTGTCTGTAGAGTAATGAGACCAAGCGACTCTGCATGCGTCCCCTGAGGGGACACCTGGAGAGGACGTCCATGGTTTCATGCACAGTTAGTGGACACCTCACTGGCTCCCATGGGTATCAGCCACAGTAAAGAACAGGAGAGAAAGTGGCCAGCATTCCTGCTTTTCCCCCGGCCGTAGTCTGACAGCCTTGTCAATCAGTTTGGATCCCAACTTCTCGTCTGTGAAACGGGGATCATTGTACTCTCCTGCAGCGTTGTTTTTAGGGTGAAATGCCATCACCAAGTGTAAAACACCTGGGGAGTGTGTGGTGCCCAGTGATGCTCAGTGGGTGTCAGTTCTTCCTCTCGCTCTGCCCCTTTCTTATCTTAAAGGAGGGCAGTGGTTCGAATGTGCTATTTCGGGAACATTCACCTAAAACTCACTCACGGTTTTTAAAAACTGAACCCACAGAATTATGTCAGGAAAGCCCGCATGCCGGGTTTCCTTCAACCTGGAGCGATGTGTTGTACAGGCAGAAGAATGGACTGGGGAGATGAATAACGTGACCACCACCCCCTACAAAAGCTCCAGAGAAAGTAGTTCCCCTGAGACTCCCCACTTCCCACCCCCAGCCCCATGGAGCCCCCTGCCCCGTCTGCCAGGCTGAAAGAGAGAGGGGTGGGATTCCTGAGTAATTAAAGGGCCTTTGGAAGGCTGGATGTGGCGGGACGTTAGATCACTAGCTAGAACAGCATGCGGTGTGCTTTAGGCAGGCTTCATTGAACCCGCACAAAAAAAGAAAGAGGGGCTGCCTGCCGTCTGCTCATTTATCAAACCGCGAAGCTCAACTCTCACAGCTCCACAAAAGTGCTGGACTGTTTGCCGAGTCTTGCTCCAGAAATTAAAAGCCGAACGGCCTTAGCAGGGCTGAACCGACCCTGCATTTTGAGACTAAAACTAAATTGTGCTGGGCTTTCAGATTCCTGGACCAGCTGATTGTTTGGTGAAAGGAGAGGAGAATAATTTGTAATTTGCAGCCCATAAGAAACAGTTAAAAAGAAGAAGAAGGAAAAAAGCAAACCCCCTTCCCACAGGGTTTTGTTGGGGCTGGAAGGAGGAGGCCGGCCTGCAGCAGCCTTTCTTTGCTCAGAGTGGGAAAAGTCTTGACCTCCATTTGGGCAGAAAGCGATGTGGTTCAGCGGAGCCCCCACCCATCCCCCACCCCCAGCTCTTCACAAAATTCCTTTCCTCTGAGTTCTTTATGTGAAATTACCTTTCTCTTTTTCATGGGGGAGAGGAGCGGGCTTGGCTCTCAAATATGTTCAGATCAAAAGGATTTCCCAAACAGAATTTAATATTCTAACCACACAAATATATTGCGTGGGAGACCATAATATACTGTGAAAGCCTGAAGACTGGCTTGAATGAAGATCCTCTGAAAATCCATCAGAGGACCGAAGTACAGAGTGCCGTCTGTCAGTGAAGAGAATGGGTTAGAAAAGGACCAGCAGAAGACACAATAAGGGAGAGGTGTTCAGCTTTGGGCCCCTCGCTCCGGCCCCTCCCTGGCAGCTGGCCCTCCCCTGCCGCCACCACCCTCACGGATGGGCAAGCTGGTGGAGGCCCCGTCGAGTTGGTGCTTCCACCCTCCACCATCCACCCTCCTCCTCCTCCTGCTAAGAAAGCCCAAGAGATAAGCCGGGGGTCCACTCCTTAACTCTCTCGACCCCACTACAAGCCTGTAAGCTGAGCAAGTGTTACTCTCCCTGTTTTATGCATTAAAAAACCTGATGTTCGAATAGAAGAAAGAGAAAAAGATCTTTGGGATGGCGAGGACTTTGCAACTTGGCACACTTTCGAAAGCGCTACTACTCTTCTACCCTTCGTGGAAAGCTATTTGACAGTATGTTTGAAGAAGTTTGAAATGTTTCTCCCCTTCAGTCAAGCAGCTCCACGCTTGAGAAACTATTATCAGGAGGGAAAGAAAAATCCAATCAAAATATCAACAATAAAAATAAGAGTTATTATGCAAATAGTATTGCTTATAGCATTATTTATATTAGCACGACATTGGAAACAACGTCAATGGCCAACAAAAGAGGAATGATTCATTTATTCTGTGTTTCATTTATTGAATCAATGAATTAATGCACTGAGTCATAGCATCTCCTACCTGGACTACCTCAGTGGCCTCTGACTGGTCTCCCTGCTTCCGCCTTTGCCCCCTACAGTCAGTTCTCCACACAACAGTCAGAACAATCCTTTGAAAGGTAAGTCAGATCTTCCTCCCCACCTCTCTGCTCAAAGCCCTCTGAAGTCTCCCGACCTCATACAGCCTAAAAGCAGAAGTGCTTACAAAGGCCCGCAAGGCCCTTCCTGAGCCATGACCATCAACCCCTCCCAGCCTCTTGACCTCATCTGCTGTCCTGAGCACTTGCTCTGCTCCAGCCACGTTGGGTTCCTTGCTCTCCCTGACACGTGTACGACAAGCTCCTACCCCAGGGCCTTTGCACTGGCTGTCTCCTCTGCCTGCAGTTTTCTTCCCCCAGATATCCACAGGTTTTGTTCCCTCACTTCCTTCAGGTCACCACTCAAATGCTGCATTTGATCACTGAGTCCTTATCACCCTAAATAAAATAACACCCCCACCTCCACTTTCCCTGTTCCTCTCACCCTGCTTCTTCTGTTCTTCTCTGCAGCACTTATCTGATATAAGACTCATTGACTTTTTTATTTGTTTACGTTTGGTCTTCTCCCACTAGAATAGAAACTTCCCAAACGAGGGCTGCTTCTGTTTTGCTCAATGTCCTATCCCTCAGAGCCTGGCAAAATGTCTGGCCTGTGGGAAAGCCCAGTAAATGCTTGCCGTTGAATGAAGCCAGGCTGTGCCAAACGAGGCACCCTGTGTGGTTACTGGGGCTGCAGGTTCCCAGATGGGGGCAGAGTAGTAGAAAATGAGGCCGAGATCCAGTTTGTGTGGAGTCTCGTAGGCCCAGGCAAGAACTTTGTAGAGCTGAGTCAACCATTGATTAGATGTGAGGGTGTTATGGGCCACAGACCCATGGCCACTTAAACCAAACAACTGGCCCAGGGGAAAGGAAATAAAGGACAAGCCAAGATTTGAAGGACGTGTAGACATTATGCAGGCAAAGGGCATGGAGAGAGGGTTCCAGAGAATGAGAGCAGCCTTTAGGAAAGGTCAGGGTAAGAGAGGACACTGTGTGATCATCAACTTGAAAGAAGTTCCATATGGTCAGAGGATGGTGAGAAGGAAAGGATGAGGGGGAGAGGTGAGTTGGAATGAGGGCAGGACCAATCTGGCAGAAGCTGAGGGGTGTGGAGTTTGTCAGAGGCCTCGTGGAGATGTGGTTGTGCTGGGGCATGACTGGACACAGAGGCAACGAGGAGACCATTGTAGCCATCCAGGCCCGAGAGCATGGCCCTGGGACTGGTGGAGATGGGAAAATGTGGGTAGAATCAGGATTCCTTCAACCTAGCGGAAGGATGGAACTTGGTCACAGGCGGGAAGTAACAGGTGCCATTGCGGTTTGGAGAAGGAAGAGCTCTTACCCGGTCAGAGAATCGGGAAGGCTATTCATGGAGGAGTGGTGCATGCTGGGTGAGAGGGGTGTGAGGGCACAAGCAGTGAGGAAGGTGCAGGTAGATAGATGTATGCAGGAGGCAGAGAGAGTGGCAGGTATAAGGTGCAGAGGCGTGGAGCCCAGAAGCCAGGAATCATTCGGAGAACTGATCAACACCAAGTAGTCTGGCTTGAATGGAGTTCAGGGCTCATATAAGGACATTTTAAGAGAAAAGGTGAAAGCTAAGAGTGGAGTTTTGCACGGTGGTGTCTGAGCACACTGCTGAGTCAACTGCCTGCAGAGAGGCTTCTGAGGACAGGTGATCTGGATGAATCCCTCACGGACCTCGGCTATCCAGGCAGATGACCTCTCTTAGTACTTTTATTAAGCAGAGAAGTGTTTCCTTGTCCAATTCCCACTTTGCTGGGTGCGGGTAGATTTAATCTAAGAGGAAACAGCAGGCTGCCTGCTGATGTCACAGTCCTCTCAGGTGCTTCCCTCTTTCCCTCACATATTTAGGGGCAGGGCTCTCAGATCCTGGTCAGAGCAGAAACCACCAGAACATTTCCCAGAGGGTAAAAGGGGAATCGAACAGAACTCAGCCCTGAAGAGTAGGAACAAGATATTATTTCATTCCTCAGACACACCTAACATGTATACATGCAGGACTATAACATAACAGAAATGAAGGTTGCTGTTAAAAGAAGGAATGAGGGGCTTTGGGGCACTTGCATTCACTCAGAGGCAATAATACTGTGGCAGAGTCAGACTGGGTACTTCCAGTCCGACGTCTGCATTTTGTGAGCTGTGTGACTTCATGCGGGTTACTTAGCCTCTTCAAGCCTCAGGTGGCTGTGCAGAGGGAATAGCAATGGGACCTAGCTTGTTGTAATGCTTACCTGAGATAATACACGTGACATCGTCGGCACAGCGCCTGAGCCAGGACTTGACCCCAAAGCCCATGTATGTGACCAGTGTATACCGCGGCTTCCCAACTGGCTGGGAAGGCAGAGACGGGGCATCTAAGGCTTCATGGGAAGGGCCCCAGGGGTAGTGGGAGAGGCTGAGCGGAAGAGAGGAGCTCCTTGAGGGTGGTGAGTGGGGTGCAGCGTGGGTCTGGCATTCCAGGCAGAGGGAAGAGCATGCGCCTGCAGCCCAGGGAGCACATGGGGCGGGGGGTGGCTGGGCGGGAGGCTGGGGAATTGGGCTGGGGTTGGTCACCAAGGGCCTCATGGACCAGCCCAGGAGGCTGGACTTTTATCCACTGCAGGTAGTGAGAAGGTACCCACCGTTTTCAAAAAGGAAATGATCAGATTGGGATTTTAGAAAGATCCTACTGGCAGGGCCCCCAGCTGGGAGGATGTATTGTGGTCCGGGCAAGAGATCCTGGCGGGAGGAGGGGCTGGGGCAGGGGCAGGGGAGAGGGAAGTGTCTGGGTTCCGCAGATGTCATGGGCCAAGTCAACAGGACACGGGTGTTGCAGTGTCGGGAAGAGAGGGCAGCCGTTCCTGCTTCTGTCCTGGGTGCCTCAGTGGAAGGGGATGCTGGTCGCAAAGGAGGCAAAGCTGCACGTACTGATTCACACAGAATCCGAAAGGAGCAAGCAAAACCCATCAGCTACGGAGGGAGTCCGCGTCAGTTGATCAGTGAATTCGTAGACCCCGGCCTATGACTTGGTAACTCCTCAAAATCACAGGACAAAGAATTACAAACGCACTGGTTGTACGTTTTCTTGCTTCCTACTGGTAGACAGATCAGCCCCAGCAGCCTGTCCTCAGTCCTGGTGGCTATCTGGTGCGTCTCGAGACTGGAGCCTGCGGCCCCTGGCGCCGAGGGCCGGGTGCTGCCGTTTGCTTTATGGACATGACGTGGCACAACACCATTTGGATAAACTCTTAGAAAGATTACAGAACTTTGTCCATCCTCTTCAGTCACGTAATACTAAATACGTAGCAACCCCCACCCAAAATGCTGCTTTAAATAATTGTCGACATATCATTTGCAGGGTACAGGGAATGCCTTATTTTTTAAAAAGAAAAAGGGAAAAAGCAACCTCTATTAGCTTGAACTCCTTTTGTCAGTTAGGAATATTTCTAGTAAGAAAATCCTTTCTGTTTGCAAAGAAGTTGATTTCTTACACAAACATTGTACAAAAACCTTTTGTTCTACCCTAATAAACATCCATTTTTTATTTTTCCATATTCCCTTTCCATGCCTATATTTGTCCAAACATAAGTTATAACCACAGCATAAATATACTTTGAGTTCTGCTGTTTCATTTAACATTGTCATAAGCATTTCCTGTGTGTGACATAGTTTTTGTTATCATTTTTAATGCCCGTATAATATTTTATTGAGTATATAACTAATCATTTAACCAGTTTCCTATCACTAGACATTCATTTTGTTTCCAATTTTTCACTCTCATTACTAGTCCTGCACATAGCTTTTTCTTATTTTAGATTATGTTCTTGGAATTAAGAGATCAAAAAGCATGACTGTTTTTTATTGTGGAAGTGCTTTGGGGAAGGGTCGCGCTCATAAACAGTGTTGTCAGCCGCATCCGAGCGGTTCAGTCCCGCCACACCCCCGACAGTGCTCGACGTTGCCATTTTCAAACTGCCAGCTAATTTCAGAGCATTCGGCATGGCACCTACCTTATTGCTGTACCCATGTGCACAGGAGAAATTTCCCAGACTGAAATACTGGAAAAATCTCTGCTTTTCCTCAGCGATTAGTATGTGTTTATCTCAAAGCTGTGGGGACGCTTGTAACTTTTTATGGTATTATCTTCTTTGCTTGGGTAGGTAGGAAACTCAGAACCCAAATCCTAACCCACTTTTTAACCAACTAAGAGAATCCCTTGGCCCCGTACTCGCCCTCCCATCATTTATGCTCCACCTCAATTGGCGCATCTACGTCTGCGTGTGAGTGAAGGTTTGTGAGCAGCTGCTGCAGACCTTGGCTCCGAAACCAGCCTTGTGATGAAAGTCTGGAGGGCGTACGTGGCCAGAGGTTAGCATTAGTGGCCCAAGGTGGTGCGGCCACCAGACCCTGGTGTGGTCTTAGCCGGGCTAACGGGACTGAGTGCTGGAGAGCCCTGTCACTGGCCCTGGGTCAGACCCCATTCTCAGCATACTGCATTTTCCTTGGGTCACAGCGATTTGAGAGGGACATAGACAAAGTGAGAGGCCCATGTCCTTAGCTTACAGGAGTTAGGGTTAAAGAAAGCAGGGATAGGTTGCCTGCAAAAGTGACGCCATTAAAGAACTCAGAGAACTGTCGCATCATCTCGTTCATATCGCACTGTGGAATAACATTTTAGAAGCCCTTTTTACCTTCAGAAGCGGTGTCTGCTGTCATTTATTGGATTCTCTAACCAGTCTTGGGAGGAAGGCAGATTTTTTTCACCCACGACTGAGGCCTCTCTAAATGCCAGGCACTGTTGCAAATTACTGACATGTATTTACTTTTTTTAGATTTTCACCAAAAATTCTCTAAGGCAGGGGTTATTATTATTCCCATTTTACAAATGAGGAAACTGAGTCATTTGAACGTTATATAACTTGCCCGAGGGGCATGCTGCTAGTGGAAGGCTGCGCTAGGACCTGATCCAGGCGGCCCAGCCCCAGAGCTTTGCACGGGACCTGCACCCCCTGCCTCCCCGCAGACACCAGCGCCGTACGCACCAAGGACCAGGCCCCTAGCTTGTTTTCACCTTGGCAGACGGCCCCCCTCCCAGGTTTCTGGCTCGCCTGTCTCCGTGGTTGTCTGGGGCAACAGCAGCTACCTGCCTCCACTCTGCAGAAGAGTAAGGAATCCCCGCGAGGGCAGGGGTCAAGGGCCATTCTTTCATTCAGCAAATAAGGACTGAGCTCTTCACGTGTGTCAGGACCCTGCTCTCATGCAGCTTCCGGTCTCGTGGGGGTGGGAGGGTGACACAAATAAGCACTCAGAGGGTAAGTGGACAGGCTCGCTGAAGAGAGTGCCAAGTGGGGAGAGGGTCTAAAGCAGGGACAGTGCACTGGCTGGGCAGGGCCCAGCTCTAAGGTTAAGGACTGAGTGAGAGCGCAGTGCGGGCGGGAGGGGGGTGGAGGGATTGGCAGCGCAAAGGTCCCCAGTGGGGAGCAGGTCTGGTTGTGCTTCCGGAATAGGGACAGAAGGCAGTGCAGCTGGGCCCCGGTGAGGAAGGGCCAGGCCGGGGCGAGCAGGGGCCAGTGTCTGGGGGCTGGGGTGGGTCTTAGCTCCAGGTGCGATGGAAGCCGTTGGCAGGCTTCAAGCAGGGGAGCGACAAGTCCTGGGTCCACCATACTCACCCCACATTGTGAGCCGGAGGCATGAAGCACAGCACCGCCAAGTGAGACTCCCTCAATCATTCAAATGCTGCCCTCCCTGCTCCCCAACACCGGTGGTCTTCCCAGGGGTCTCGACAGGCTCCTAAGAAGTCACTGCAACCAAGGGTATGTTTTCCTCCCCACTTTAGATTGCCGTTTGTGGAACTCAGTCACTGTGCCCCCAACTCTTCCCGCCGGTAACTGACTCTTGTGTTGACTTGCAGATCATAAGGCAGCAGTTTCCTCAGTTAACCACCAGAAGACTCGGGACCCGAGGACAGTCCAAGTAAGCACCGCAGCCCTTCCTCCCGCGGGGGCCCCAGCCCAGGCCTGTCCTCCTGAGCTCTGTCTGCAGGCCGGGGCAGAAGCCTGTGTCTGGCCAGAGCACAGAGGAGCGTCAGACGGCCGGGCCTCTCTCCCAGGGCCCCTGAGAGATGTTGCCCAGGGTCAACTGGCCCAGTTGCTTTAAGGAATCTGACTTTTTGCCACTTGGCCTTTAAGTAAAATCGCCGTGAGCATTATTTAAAGGAGCACCTTCTACCTTCTTGGATAGTTTCCCTGAGCAGACTCTCTGCTCTCCCAGTGTCCAGCCAGACAGCGAGCAACCTGGCCTCGCAGACCCTGAGAGGGCGGTGGGGCGGGAAGGTCCAGATGTACCCGTGGTGCCCAGGGCACGCTGTTTGCCGTTCATCAGCTCTGTCAACCAGCCGACCACGGTTTGTTCCGCCCTTCCTGTGTGTCAGACCCATGGTGCCAGGTGCTGGGAACGCAGGAGCAAACAAGTCACCGCCTTCACGGGGCATATGCTCTGGGGGGGTGGGGGGGACAGACAGAAAGAGGCAATTCCATGGTGGCAGAGAGGGTTGTCACAGAGAATAACCAAAGGGGAGCGGCCCCGGACAGGCCTTCTGAGGGGACGACCTAAGGAGTGAGGAGGGTGTGGGACCCCCTGCCTGCTGGGTGTGAGCCAGTGGGAAGGGGACCTGCCTCTACCGCTCAGACGTCACTGCAGTCTGCACTTTTAAGATGTGCCCCCAAGGGTGTTCAAAAACTGATGGACTTTAATAGGTGGTCCGTGAAAAAGGTCTGGCGGCCATGTAAGCTTGGTAAGCACTGAGTTTTAAACAGATTCCTTGATGCAGGACTTCTCAGAGCCTTTATTATGCTGGTACAGGAGGGGACTCCACTGGAGGGTGCCTTATTATGCAACATTTCTGAACATTGTGACCATGTTAAGTCGCAGGGCAGCACATACTTATAAAATACTGAAACTTAAAAAAAACACAACACAGCTACATAGAGTTATAAGACTTGTGACCAAGGGCGAGTCAAAAGTAGCATGTCCGGTACTGTCCCCTCACTGGCCCCACTCTTCCATTCCTGGGCAGCACATTCTCACCCCGACCGCCCTCCGAGTGTGGCTTAATTCTGGAGCCAAGTTAAAGAAAGAAGATGCTCAAACTGGGCAAAGTCCTTTGTGGTAAAGTTCTGAAAATACTGAGAGTAATTTATTTGCCAGGCTCAAAACTCTGGGGGCAATTAAAGATTCATGTAGAAAATTTCTTCGCCAGGGACAATTTGGACTGAATTTCTCATAATCTTCCAAGGTGACTACTCTGAAGAACACACCTTGTTTCCAATGAGAAATTCCAGTATCTGTTTTCAAATGAGGTTTGAATCTTGGTAAGAGTATCGAGTACCAAAGCCAGGTTCTTCCTTCCTTGTTTGCTGGTAAGCGCAGCGGTTGGCCCCCAAAGGGCGGTTCAGAGCATCGGTTGGACAGAGAGAACAGTGGATGGGTGGAAGAGTGCTGAATGCATGGAAATGAATTATTTTTCTCCTGCTCATGGTCGATAGTCTCATTGGCTCCAACACATCGTTGCCCGTTTCTAAGAGTAGAAATCGTGAAGACAGAATGGAAAGGCTTCCCGTCCCACATAAGCTCAGAGAAAGCTTTCCTGTCCACACGTGAGAGCCTGGGGTTTTTTTGTTTGTTTGTTTGTTTTCTGTTTTTTGTTTTTCTTTAAACTCGAGGTTGGCAAATTGGGCAATGCTTCTTTAAAATTTCCATTTAATCAGTTTCATTGTTTCTTCTCCATGAGGATCCTCCAATGTTGATCACACCTTCAACCATTTGCAAGGTAATAAAGAGCTCTAGCCTCCAACCTGCCTCTCGGCCTTATAGTGCAAAAAAGCAAAAACCAAAGCAAAATGAGTTTCCCTGGACAGAATAAAGGGGGTTGGGGTTGCGCGGGGGTGGGGCGGGGTGGCGGTGGCCAGCGGTGAGTGTGTTGACCTGCCCTCCGAAGCTGTAATAGAGAAATTACGAAGTGATCAGAGCAATAGCTCCCTGTAGTTGTGGGTTTTAACAACATACACTCTGAAAAGTCAAGAAATGGTCTGATCTGAGTTGCTGTTGCTATCTTGATCTTAAGAAATGATGAATGGGAACTTTCTAAAGTTACGGAGGCTGGGAGGCTCGGAATAACTGCCTCTCCGCCCGAGGGGCGCTTCTGGCTGGCTCGGAACCCGGCCCCCTCCCCCACCCCCCAGCACTGGCTGTGCGTTGGAAAGGCAGTTATGACAGTTGGGAAGTAGAAGGTGCAGAGGACAGATCTGCTCCATACAGAGAGAACTTTTTGAGAACCATACCAACCTAAAATGAACTGGGAAGCCTTGGAAGGGCCTGGGTACTACATCCCCAGAGGCGTTCAGATAGAGGCGAGATGCCCACTAAGCAGAAATATCCCAGAATGGTACGAGGGGGAAGTGGGGGCAGGAGAAGGGGAGATCCTGTGTGCTTGTGTGTCCCCTCCTTGTGAAGCCTCTCTCATAACTCAAAATGCTTTCTCGTTTGTATCGTGTTGCGACCATCCCCAGCCATACTTCTATATGTACAAAAGAAGAGTTACTACGTTGCCATGTTTCTGAAAGCGAGGTCTGTGAATTACTTGCATTGGTATTGCTGTGTGATTGTAAAAATCCCTTCTAGACCTACTAAATCAGAATCTTTGGGGATGGGACCCAGGAGTCTGTATTTTAATATGTTCTACAGGTGATTCTTACTATTAGTAAAGTTTGAGAATCACCAGCTTAGTGGTTAAAAGCACTTTGGAGGTTCAAATCCTGCCTCCTCCACTAACTGGATGATCGTGTGTGTGTTATTTAAGTTCTCTCGGCCTTAGTTCCCTGGTCTGTAAAATGGGGATAATAATTAATTCCAGCCTCATGAGGTTTTGTGAGATTAAATAAGGTAATGTGTGTAAAGCTCTTAGCGACTTGTGAGCTGCTGTGATGGGCATCCCCCTGACAATAGCAGGCAATGATAGTGTCTCCAACAATTAGGGGTCGTAGAGCTGGGAACGTAACACGGATCTTAGCCCAGCAGGCTGGTCAATCTCAAACTGATGTGCATCCAAATGACCTGTGATGCCTCTCTCAGTATGGATTCCTGGACCCCATCCCCATGTTTTGAATCAGTCGGTCTGGGAAGGCGCCTAGGAATCTGTATTTATTTTATGCCCCATGAATGGCTCTGACAAACATCCGAGTTGATGATACCGCCCTGCAGGGGTACTAGTGCATCAGAGAGGCTTGGTGGAATAGACCTGTGTGTTCAAGAACCTCTTCTTTCCCGAAAGAGCCATATAACCTGGAGCTAATTAAGCTTCCTTGCCTCCATTTGCTCACCTGAAAAAAAGACTGTAATAATCCCCATTTCATAGTATTATTTTACAAATGAGTGTGCATAAAGCACTTTGCAAAGTGCCTAGCAGAGAGCAAGTGCTCAATAGACTGTAACTAAAATCTAAAATCCAAACAAAATGCAGCTTCCATCCACTAGTCTTAATTGGAAATATGGCTGTCAGTAAGCCCATTTGAGTTAATAAAAAGTTCTCATCTTTGCTTTACATTCAGTGCCAACGGAAACTCTAAATTTATCTTTCAGAAGATACAGTTCTTTAAGACCGTCGTTTGTTGATTAAGAAAACCTTTGGTCGGTGGTTTGCAGGCATATAGGCAATACCCTTCTACTTGGGTCCTCGGGGACAGGAGACTCAGAGTGTCCCTGGGGTCACACCTGGCTAGATGCAAGAGACTAAGTACAGCTGGAAATTTTTTCAGCCCCTTTTCTGCTTTGCAAAGTATTTAACATTTTCTGTAGGAGGCAATTTTGGTTATTTTTATCCGTGTGATTGATGGCTGGCAACATGGAACTGTGGTTCAATTCTAGATTTCAGAGATGTCAAACCTTACAGGAGAGTTAACTCTTCTAGCCCCCAGTGGATGGGCGCAGTCACCCTTGGCCTTGGGCACACCCTGCTCCGGAAACCCCACCTGGTAACCGTGCATGTGGCTTTCTCTCTCCGTGGCCCAGGTACCATTACTACGGTATTGCGGTGAAGGAAAGCTCCCAATACTATGACGTGATGTATTCCAAAAAAGGAGCCGCCTGGGTGAGCGAGACAGGCAAGAAAGAAGTGAGCAAACAGACGGTGGCGTATTCACCCCGGTCCAAACTTGGAACGTTGCTGCCAGAGTTTCCAAATGTCAAAGATCTGAACTTGCCCTCCAGTCTGCCTGAGGAGAAGGTGACCGCGTCTGAAGGGTGACCGGGAGAGGGCGGTTTCTCTCTTTCTTTTTCACACAACACACACAAACACACACTCTCTTTAATTGTGAAACAGTGAGTTTAAAACTGTAAAGCTAGAAATCTGAACCAAGTATGGACTTTAATTAATAATAATGTATCAGTCCATTAGTTATGACAAACTAATAGAGACCATATTAATGTAAGATGTTAACAATCGAGGTAACTGGGCATGGGGGTGTATGGGAAGTCCCTGCAGTATCTTCAGAACTTTACTACAAATCTGATATGATTCCAAAATAAAAAACTTATCTATATAACCTACCTACCCACCCACCAATCTACCTACCCATCTACAATGTTATACTGTCTCAGTTCACAAAGGAGGGACCCCTCTCCTCTAGACTGCTTTTTTGTAGGATAAAGTTTACTTTCCTATGTGCTCTAGAGGATATGGTGAAATCATAGTTTTGTAGACAAAAAAGATTTCATAGGTATAGTGTCTTATAACAGAGCTTGACATTTCTTGGATAAGAGGAGATGGATGGTGAGAAAGTTCTTCTGCCAAGAAGATTCCAGAGGATTTCCAATGTCCTCTTTGCGATTTGGCAAAAGCATCTCTTCTTATAAATATACACTAGGGTTTAACTTTTCAATATCTCAGCTGATGAGGAGAGTTTAAGTCAACACGCCCTGCTGAGCTGTGCTGTGTGCCAGGCACCGTGCTAATTGCTGGCTACATGAGCACGAGCAATGAGGCATTTTATTTTCCCGGAGCCCACAGTTCCAGGACGTAGAGAATGGGGACAGAGAGAGAAACCTGTGTTTTCCATGCCGAGGGCAAATGTGCCGATAGAGAAACCCTCTCAGGCGCTGTGTGAGCCCAGAGGAGGGAGGAGAGGGTCAGCGAGCATCCCCCGACGGACATGAGTCTCACTGGGGTCAGGCAGGATGAGTAGGGGCGAGGTGGACTTCATCCCCTCATCAGGGAATAAATGACTGGAAAATGGAAATTCCAAGAGCAGCAGTAATATGCACTAATGTATTCCTTTGTTGTTGACCGCCCCCCACCACAGGTTTCCACCTTCATTATGATGTACAGAACACACTGTCAGAGAATACTGGACACTGTAATAAGAGCCAACTTTGATGAGGTAGGTCCGTGTGTTGAGCTGTGAACACGCTATTAAAATATAACAAAACTAGCTCCCATTTCACGAGCCCCTGCTATAGGTGCCAGGCCCCCTGGAAGCCCCCGAGGCACAGTATTAGCTCACTTAGTCCTCACCGTGATCCTAGGAACCAGGCACCATTTTTATCCCCACTTTATAGACCCCTGTGAGCGCAGCCGGCATGGGCTTTTCCTTTGTCTAACCAGTGAGCGGCAGTGCCTGATGGGCCTACTAGGGAGATAGTTTTGGAGAGTGTCATCACAGCCAGAATTACAGATTCAGAGAAACTTAAAGGAAAGCTTTGTTGTGTTTGGGATTTAATGTTCCCGGAGGCTCATCTACAGCGGTGCATTTGGAGCTGGTTACCCTCCAGTCTCAAGGTCTGGTCCACGTGTCCAGCCAGTCCTGCCAGGGCGGGACCGAAACAGATAATCCAGGAAACTTCCTCTGAACAATCACTGTCAATCATTTGCCTCTGGTTATTTTACCACTTACGCTTGCAAAGAGTCACAGCTTCTTCCTTATGTCTAGTAATAAGTTTGCGTTTGTTCAAGGCCTACGTGATGCCAGGCATTTTATGCTATCCGATTTCATTGTAATAATAGGTAAAACATCATTATCTCCGTTTTATAAAGGCTGATAACTCTCATGTATTTAGTCCTAAGCTCCAGAGTCAATTGGCAAATAAGTTAATATGGGCAAACCGGAGTACTGATTTTCTGCCCCAAATCTGCTTTCCCAGGAGTGTCTTACCCCGACCACCCACCCAGTTGCTCAGGCCACAGACCTTGATTCTTCCCTTTCCCTCCCCGTTCATGTCCAGCCTGTCGGGAGGTCCTGTCGGCCCTGCCTCCAGATATAAACAACGTCCATTTCGCATCTAACTTCCAAGTATCAGCCCTTAAGCTTTGCAGCCTTCTCCCCCCCTTCTCTTTCTTCCCACTCTGAGGAGCCGGTGCCTTCGGATATTGAATGGCCTCAGACGCAGAGTAGGAAGGGCAGTCACACACCCTCCCCAGAGGCGGCCCCAGGGTGCCCCAGGGTGCCGCCGGTCGGGGCTCCCTGTGCCTCGGGAACAGGTGCCAGCAAGAGTCCACAGATTTGCTTTAACACGCACAGCCACTCATCTTTTCCAGAATTTCTGCTAGAAATTGACTGCTCATATGAAAAAAGAGCAGGGCTGTATGCAAGGAGAGCTTAGGAAGGCAAATGAATTCCGAGTCCACCAGATCTTAGAAGTCAGCCAAGCAGAGCTTCCCCCTCAGAGTTGGACGGGCAGGCAGGGGGGCCAGGACCCAGCCGGAGGCCAACACCCAGGGATGAGCTGGGATCAGGGAACAGCGGAGGGCTCTCTGGAGGGCAAGTGCCTTGTCCAGGAGAAGTGGCCGTCTCCAGGCCCAGCCAGACCGACCATCAGCCACCAGGTGTCCCAATGATAGGTGAGCAGAGCCATAGTGGGGATTCTGGCTGGGTGACATTCAGAACGTAGGCAAGGGCGTGTCACATGCTTAGGACAGCACACTGATTTCGTGGGCCCAGCAGTGGCAGTGCCGCCATGATATAATAACAGCTGACCTTCATTAAGCATCTACTACCACTACGTACCAAACACTGTAATAAGTACTTTTAAGGAATCTTTACCAAAACCTATGCAATAAATACTACTTTTATTCCCGTTTCACATGTAAGGATCCCTGGAAGTCCAGCTTCACTCGTCCGGACTGTCTTTGTTTTCATTTGCGATCTCGATGAAAAGTTTGCGGCAGTTTCACTGTCATGGAATTAATAGAACTGTGCCGGGAGTTCCACAGTTGACAAACCTGACCTCATTCACCACTTTGATCATGCTTTTGGCAATTACCATTTTCCCTCTAGGAAGTCAGGGGACACGCCTTTCTTCCCATTCCTCACCTCCCACCCCAAGCCTCCCTTCCAGTGTCAACACTGGGAAGTCCTGGCAGGCCACGGAATTCAGAGAAGCCTGTCTCCTGACGCCGAGCTCAGGTTGCCAGGCTGGGGTCAGGTAGCCTGATGCGGGGAAGGCAAGACCCTGCTCCCCAGAGGGGCCTGAAGGACACAGCAGGCCACCAGGGCAGGGACAGAAAGCTGGAAAGCGGGCAGCAGTTTAAGGAGAGCCTTGGGAGTCAGGAGCGGGGTAGAAGCCCAGTCACCACGTGGAGAACAAACTAGCCACGAGACTGATGGGTGGAGAGACAGGCAGACGTGAACTCTATGTCATCCCTTACCCGACTTGCTGTCTGGCTTTGGACCAATAGGTTTATGTCTCTGAAAAACGGGAGTAATGATTCTCAGCTGTAGTCATATTAAACAAGAGAACCTGTGCAAAGTACCTGGCATGTAGCAGGCACTCTATAAATAAAGCTAATGCCAATAATAGTGCCACCTCCGAAGTATTAGGCTGGGGTGCTAAATTGCCTTCTGCATTGGACCAGGGTTGGTGTGGGGCACCAGGGGCGTGGATGATCTGTAGGTGGGGAGAGTGCCCTTCTGTGGAGGGAAGGAGGATATGTAGTCCAGGAACCAAGGCGAGTCCATGAGATCACAAAAATTCAGGTGTTCTAACTTCTAGATGAACCATTCTTCAGTGTTGGCTGAGGGTTATCCAACTTGTATATATAATAACATTTTAAAACGTTGTTGTATATACAATTTAATCACCTTCTACCATTTCTCCTCACTTCCCTTATCCTGTCCCACCCCTGCACTGCCTCCACTGCTCTTTCCCTGACCTCCAGCTCACACACTAAAAGAGACAGGTCTTGGGGGCCATCGGGGGTTCCCTGCTTCGGACACCCCCTCTACCGTCTGCTCATCAGCAGTGCAGCCTGGGTTCCTGCTATCAGCATATTAATAACACATCCACGTTCGAGTGCCTGCTACATTTCTGTTCTCTGCCAGTGGCTGGGTAGGAGTGGCACGTAGCTTGCTACCCAGATATCACCATCTAGCATCCCATAATGGCGCCAGCTGGCCTGGGCTGTCTGGGAAGACGGAGGAATTTGGATAGAAAGAGGCCCTTATACTTCACCCACTCTCTGGCACACAGGTCTGAGTCAGGAGATTTTTGTCTGTGGTGCCCACCCTCTGCCCTTCCAGATGCAGCCCTCTTTACAGCAACTCGCGCACCGTCCCTTCCTTTCCAGAACACCCCAGGGGCCCCGGGGCACCTACAGACCCAAAGAATTGTAAATTCTAGCAATCTGAGCTTTTTAAAGACAATATCCCACCTTTCCTCCCTTAAACTCTCCCCAGACCACAGTAAGCATGCAGGGGCTGTTGGGTTAACATGCTGCGCCTCTCCCAGGGCAGACTAGACCCCGGGCTGCCAGGCCACACAGCTGTGCGGCAGTGGGCGTGCCACACACGTGGGCAGGGGGAAGACTTGGGACGGCAGGACCTTCCCAGGCCACCGGAGCCGCACCAGGCTGGGGTGGCCTCTGCCACCAGTGGGGAAATAGAGAACAACCTTGCAGACTGGGTTGGCCTTGGGCGAGTCCCCAGGCTCCATCGGGAGGGCCCTGTGTGACCTCATGGTTCTTCTCTTTGCGGGTCTGTGCAGGTTCAAAGTTTCCTTCTGCACTTTTGGCAAGGAATGCCGCCCCACATGCTGCCCGTGTTGGGCTCCTCCACGGTGGCGAACGTCGTCGGCGTGTGCGACTCCATCCTGTACAAAGCTATCTCGGGAGTGCTGATGCCCACCGTGCTGCAGGCGCTACCGGACAGGTGGGTGCACCTCCTTGTCTCCCCTCTCGGCTGGTCCCCGGTATTTACTGCGACTCTCATCACGCACCATCTGGTGGCCTCCCTTTTAAAGACCATTAATATGAGACTTTTGAGAATTAATTTTTTTTAATGGTTCTAGAGTCCAAATGTACGATATGGCACACAGCGAAAGGATTCCCCTCTTTTTCTCAGATACTCAGGTACCCTCCCCAGAGTATCAAATATAATCATTTTCTTGGGGGTCTGTCCATATCTGCTATGCACTGTGCATATGTAACCAATGCATATACGTAACATATTTTTTCTCCCCGAAATGGTGACATACTGTATGTACTATTCTGTATCTTGCTTAAAAAATAAAATCTTGGAGACTATGTTGGACATGGCCGTGCAGAGCACTCTCCACTGTGCTCCGTGCCGCCCTGGGCCCTGGGGGGTGGGCCACACGGACCGCCACCCAGGACGCCCTCTCCCCAGGCTCCATCTGGGATCAGCCCATGGAGGGAGGGCGGGTGGCCAGGAGTGAGATCAGAGAGAGGGCGGAGAGTCAAATTAGGAGATAGACTCCCTGCCGCTCTCTATATGAGGTCGCCTTGGGCTGGCCATGTCCTTCCGCGGGGCTCTGCTGCCTTCCAGGTTGTCCTTTGACAACGGAGGTGGGTCAGAGCCCGCTAACCCCACCCCAGGTGGAGGCAGCCGCCCTTATGGGTTCCTCTTTGCCTGTCTACACATTTATGACTTGTTCCTCGTCAATAAACTCTCCTATTTCAAGGGGCATTTGCTTACTCTTGCGACTGTTACAGAGAGCATTCCACGCCGGTCCAGAAGGAGCTTTGTTTTCTTTTTTATACCTGCACACGCTTCCACTGTATTGAATTTAATCAGTGCCTTGATGGTTCTAGTCTTGTCCTGTTGCCAACAACGCTGCGACGAAGGACGCTCCAGGGAGGTTCCTTTACATGACGAAACGCACTCGTTCCCTGGGACTGCGGTAACGGAGGGCCGCAGACTGGGTGGCCTGAAATCACAGGAATTTACGCCCTCGGTTCTGGAGGCCAGAAGCCCGAAAGCCAGGTGTCGGCAGGGCTGGGTCCTTCTGGAGGCTTTGAGGGAGGACCTGTCCCAGGCCTTGCCCCGCTTCTGGGAGTCGCCGCCAACCCCTGGTGTGCCTTGGCTTGTAGATGCATCCCCCCAGCGTCGGCCTCTTGTCTGTTTATTGACCCCCTCTCTGCGTGGCCGGCTGTCGCTCATAAGGACACTTATCATTGGATTTAAGGCCCACCCATCTTGATGAGATTCTTAATTCATTTACTTCCACAAAGGCCCTTTTTCCAAAAAAGTCATCTTCACATGTTCTAGGTAGACATGCGAGTCAATTTGGGGTCTGCCATCCTGCTACGTGGAGTGCTTTGTTTATTGAGCACATGGACAGGGCTGACCTCCTGGTTCAAAGGGCATGTGATTTAAACTTTTCTCAGTAAACTTTTAATTTGCATTTCTCTTATGATGAGTGAAGTTGAATATATCTTCATATCTTTAAGAGTGATTTCTGTTTTCTTACCCAGGAATTCTCTATTCTTATCGTTTGTTTTTCTATTTGGTAGTTGATGTTTTTCTCATTGACTTTTAGGAGCTCTTTGCTTATGAGGGGTATTAACCATTTATCTATAGTAAGAGCTGGAAATAATATTTTTTCATTTTGTCTTTGCTATACAGAAAATGCATTCGTATAGTTGAAGTTGTCAGTCCTGGTTTATATGGCTTCTGGATTGTGTATCACAGCTTTAAAGGCTTCCCTGTTCCAGTTATAAAGTAACTTTGCTGTGATTTATCATCCCACTTAACTATACAAGTTAATTTTGTACTTTTGGATTTTTGGTCAGTTTGGAATTCAACCTAGTGAAAGAGGTTAGGTGTAGCTTTGTTCCCCTCCCGCCGCCCACCAGCAGCTGTGCTGCTGTTCTAATACCAGAAGTTAATTATTCCATCTTTTCTTCACAGATCTGCGATGACTTCTTTTTATAGAATAAGTTTTATAGGTATTTGGGGCTATTTCTAGGCTTCCTATTCTATACCAGTATCAATGTATTTCTATATATTTCCAGAGTCACTCAGTTTTAACTTTTGTACTTTTAAACATATTTTAATATTTGGTAGGGCAAGCTTTTAGAATTTTCCTAAAAAAAAATTCTTGTTATTGGCACTTGTTTTTCTATATGAAATACTTTGGCATCAGTTTGTCCATTTAAATACATATATAACATACGAACATATATACATAACTTTATTAGGGTTATGTTACAATTATAGAACAATTGGGAGAATTATACCTTTATTATAATATATTAAGAATTCCTAACAAAGAACATGGTTTGCCTTGCCATTTATTCTGATCTTCAATTTTGTGACCAGGAGTATTGTAAATTTTTAAAATATATATAAATCTTATACATTTTAAAGTTAAGTTTATTCTTAGATATTTATTTTTTGTTATTTTAAATGCAGCCTTTTCCTTTATAGCTCTTGGCTGATGGTTTATATATATGAAAGCTTTCGATATCTGTATATTATATTTGAACCTGGCGATGTTAAATTTAATTTCTTATTGTTGTATTCCTTTCTTAAGGTTCTCTTAAGTTTCTCTTAAATTTTTCTGATGTATAATTAAATTATCTAAAATATAGATAATTCTACCTTTTTCTAATTTTTATATCTCTTATTTATTTTGCTTGTATAATTATGTTGGCTTATACCTCAAGAATATCTTAAAGCTCTTGACTTTAATGAGAATACATTTAGTGTTTTTTCTGCTTTAAACGTGATGCTGGTTTTGGGGTTAAGACTGATATATTTTATTATGGTAAGGAATGCCTATCTTTTCTTAATCCATGAAACATTTTATGAAGAATGGCTGTTGAATATTATCCAGTGCTTTTCATCATCTATAGAAATGATCATATTATCCATCTCCTAATAGGAATCATTCTTGCATTCCTAGAACACAGCCCACTTACAGTATATTATTTTCTTTAATGTGTTGCAGGATTTTATTTGCTAATGCTTTACTTAGGTTTTCTGCATCAAAAGTCATAAATCAGATTGGTCTGCAATTTTCTTTTTGTGTTTAATCTTTGTCAGTTGTTGGTATCATTGTTTTTTGGTTTTGGTTTTTTTTCTTCAGATCATAAAAGGAATCTGAAAGCTTCCTGCCTTTTCCCCCCAAGGTCTGAAGCAGTTTAAATAGCACTGGAATAATTTGCTCTTGCAGATTACCTAGAATTAATTCCCCTTTGAAGGCATCTGGGCCTTGTGCTTTGTAGGGGTAAATCTGCAAAAATTTTCTTCTTATTTTCCTATAGTAATTGATCAGCTTATATTTTCTATCTTCTCTGGGGTTAAGTTTTGGTAAATTATATTTGCCTAGGAAATTATCCATTTCTTCCAGATCTTTAAATTTATCCGCTTAGAGTTGAACAAAGTGGGTTTGTGCGCTCCCCAAGTTTCTCCCGTGTCTGTGGTTATTCCTGCTTTACTACCTTTTAGTTCGTGTGGCCGCGCTTTCTGCCATTTCTTTGTAGTGAGGTCGCCTAATTTTATTTTTTTCAAAAAAAACCCTCTGGGATATACTTATTGATGGTATTACTTTTTCCAATACATTAGTAACTGATTTTATTTTGCTAACTCATTTCCTTTCCTTTCTGAAGTTTACTCTGTTATTCATTTACTCAACAAATGTTTATTGAGTGCTTCCTCTCTGCCTGTCCCAATTCTAGGAGCTTGGGTTATATCAGTCACCCCCCTCTCGCAAATTAACCAAAAAACAGAGCCTGATTTAGTGACACTCTTTACCCTTGTTTAATAGCATGAGAATTTCAGGCTTAGATTTTTCTTTGAGCACTATTTTAACTGTATCCCATAGATTTTGATATGTAATACTTTAATAATTATGTTCTAAATATTTTGCAACTTGGGTTTGGAGTTCCTCTTTGTCCTAAGAATATATATTTAAAAAAAGCACTTAAAAATCTCCAACTGTTAGGAGCTAGTGTTTCCTGGTTATGTTATTTTACCTTTTATTGCTTTGTGATTAGAACTGTTTCTGAACTATTCTTTTGAGACTTAACTTAGGTTTTCTTTGTTGTCTAACACATGGTCATTATTCTTACACTTGAAGCAGTACTCTCTGTCTTCAAGGCACCGGCTTGGGCATTCTGTATGTGTTTGGACTGCCTTTGCGGTTATTTAGTTCTGAGACATCTTCTCACTTAGAAGTTGAATAAAGGTGGTGAGAGTGGGCACACTTGTCTTCTTTCTGATCTTAAAGGAAAACTTTCAGCTTTTCCCCACAGAGTCTGATGTTAGCTGTGGGCTTGTCATAAATGGCCTTTGTTATGTTGTAGTACATTCCCTCTATACACACTTTGTTGAGAGTTTTTTTTTATCATAAATAGATATTGAATTTTGTCAAATGTTTATTCTCCATCTCTTGAAATGACCATGTGATTTTTTCCTTTGTTTTGTTGATGTGATGGGTCATACTGATTGAGTTACAGGCATCGAACCCCTGTCCTTGCATCCCTGGGGTAAATCTCACTTGATCATGGTATATGATTCTTTTAATGTGCTGTTGAACTCGGTGGACTAATATTTTGTTGAGAATTTCTGCATCGTGTTCACCAGGAATATTGACCCCTAATTATCCTTTCTGGTAGTGTCTTTGTCTAATTTAGGTATCAGACCAATGTTGGCCTCGTAGAATGAGCCTGGAAACATTCCTTCATTTTCAATTTTGCGGAATGAGGAGAGAATAAGCATTAATTCTTCTTTAAATGTTTGGTAGAATTCACCTGTGAAGCTATCTGGTCCTGGGCTTTTGTTTGTTGGGAGTTTTTTGATTAGTGATTAAATTTTATTATTAGTAACCAGTCTGTTAAAGTTTTGTTTCTTCTTGATTCAGTCTTAGAAGATTATATGTTTCTAGAAATTTGTCCATTTCTACTAGGTTGTCCAATTGTTGGCATGTAAGTGTTTGTAATATTCTGTAGTGCTTCCTTGTATTTCCATGGTGTCAGTTATAACTTCCTTTTCATTTCCGATTTCATTTATTTAAGGCCTCTCTTCTTTTTTTCTTGTTGAGTCTAGCTAAAGGTTTGTAAATTTTCTCTTTTCAAAGAGCCAGCTCTTAGTTTCCTTGTATTTTTAGTCTTTATTTGTTTTTACGCTGATCTTTATTATTTCCTTCTAGTAATTGTGGGCTTTGTTTGTTCTTCTTTTTTTAGTTCCTTTAAGCATAATCAGTTATTATAAAGTCCATTTGATAGTCTGGATCGATTGATTGCTTAATCTCTTGAGAGTGGGTTCTTTCTCTTAAATTTTTCTGTCTTATAATTCTATATTGGCAGCTGAACAGTGTGTAGAACAGCGCACACTGAGGTAAATATTTATGTCGTATTTATGCCTGGAAATGAGCATGCCTTTAATTCTAGGCTCTCAGTGTGAGGAATTGAGTCAGGTTGCTCAAGAGTTCGTTGGGTTCGGGTCTTGCTGTTGCTGTGGTTATCTTCAGTTGCTATGGTTATCTTCAGTGTACCAGCTGATTCAAATTCTTTGGGGGTACCTTGTGTTTAGGTTGGAAATTTGTCTACTGAGGGTTTTCTCAGTGTTACTGCTACATCCTCAGCATCAGGTCTTCCCTGCGAACTTCTACTACACTTGTCAGCCTGTTTGGGGATGGGGTGAGGGCGGGCCAGTTTTCCGTTATCCAGACTCAGTCTTAAGTAAGCGCCGTGGTTTATGGCAATCAGAGCTGGGCATCTTCAGTGATCATGCCCCACTCCAGAGATAAATCTCTAATAGTCTGAGCCCAGGATGGTGTTTACCAAGGTTAGAAAGCTTTTCTTTTTTATCCTGCCCGCACCTGCAGTGAATCTCTCCCTGTGCCCCAGGTCAGCGGCATTTTATGCCCTTCCCATAGCCCCTTCCGTTCCACAAGGGAGAGGAGTCCCAGTGGGGCCTCATGCTTTTTCCACAGCAGTGGCTGCCCCCCTCCCCCAGGCACGCACCCCAGAGATGGGCTTTCTCCGTCCTCTGTCCTGCCTCCAGTCTCCCTCACGAGCGCCCAGCTAGGCCCATGGAGACCTTGGGAATAGACGTGAATTTCCTTTGCATCTGTGGCTCCCAGAGTTCCATATACTCTCATGCTAGTTCGCCCTTGACCTTTAGTAAGTTAAGCTGAATTCTTTTTCTCTGGGTGTGGGATGTCCTGCTACCCTCCCGCTGGCACAGATGAGCCAGTTCCCAAGCCCGCCTCTCTTTGAAGGTGCATGTCTTTCCATAAATTCCAGGCTAGGTGGTGTGACCTCCACTCTCTGATGGGTTAATAGAAAATTATAATTTTGTAGATAACCTGGCTTTTTATTATTATGGTGGGAGTGATGCTCTTTCCCATTTTCCACACTCTTGGTGGCACAGAAACACCGCTGACTAGGCCAACGAAGGTTACCTCCAGGTGGGACTGCGGTCCAATTTTAGGGCCATGCTGTTATGCGTTTTTCAGGTGTTCTATATTAAGACTGAATTCTTTTTACAGTTTTATATGTATGCATATACTTATACAAAATGATGTGTGTGTGTTTAATGAATGAATGAATATTTGAGTCCTGTACATATATATGTATGACATACATACCTGGACCCTTTTAGATTTGGAGTTATTAAATTCTTTTTTTCACATGAATCATGTGAACCAGATAGTGGCTAAACCTCTACCTCCGTTTTACTAGGAAGGTACCTCCTGAGGGATTGGTAAATGTGCCCCCACCTTTGCAGAGGGCTTCACATACTGCCAATACCACTTAATAGGGGTTACACACGCAAGGCATTTATGGTTTATTATAAAGCAGCTTGTGGGGTACCAATGAAATACTACCCCTGCCTTCTTCTCTGTTATTGCTTTGTTTTCATAGATGAGGAAGTTGAACTGAAGAGCTGAGATAACTTGTCCAGCCTCATCTGCAAATAAATGAAACAGCCAGGGCTCAAATATTCATTCATTCATTAAACAAATGTTTATTGATCACTACGCTGTGCCAGGGCCTGGGACACAGCATTAAGGAAGATAAGCATGCACCCTGCCCTCACTGAGCTTACAGTCTACCAGAGGAGACAATTCTTTAACGTTACACAGTTAACTAATTACCAAAATGATCTTTGCCTTATAAATGCAGTGCCTTTTCCTTTAAATCAGGAAGCTGAAGTTATGCAGAAGACCAGGCTTCACCTGACGGCTGACTTTTCAGCTGTTTTCAGTCATTTGCCCCTCCCACTTGTTTGCACGCCTTCTGCACGCCAGGCCCTGTGCGTGGCCAGGGGTGGAAACGGGAGTCAGCTCTAGAGTTCTCCCAGTGCCGCAGGCCCAGGCCCGGGCACAGCTCCCAACCCACCAGCTCAGACCTGCCCGCCCCTTCCTGTCCAGCTCTGGAAAGCATATTGAAATATGCTTTCTGGTGAATATGTGGCAATATAATAGAGGTAACCACAAATCGCGCACTCTTATTTGTAAAAAAGGTAGATCATTCTCAAACTTGGGCTTTTCACCTCTTGTGACCTCCCAAGGGAGGCTGGCACAGTGGTGGTTAATAACGACTGGTTTAGCAGAAGAAAGCATGCTTGCGGGGGGGCGGTTGGGGGATCGATGGACAGGCAGGATCCGATATCAATGAAACAAAGAGAAGACTGAGATACTAGAGCGATAGCTGGGCCCTGGACCCAAAGCAGCAGGCGGCCCTGGTCTGGACGTGGGGAGCCGTGGGCATCGCATGGTGCATGCGCAGTGGGGGTGTTTTCATCTCAACGCGTAGAGGTAGCAGTGGTCAGCCCGGGTTCTGGCGCCAGGCAGACCTGGGCTTCAGTCTGGGCTCTGGCGCTTACTTGCTGCATCTCCTTGGGAAAATAAAAGGACTTCCCTGAGCCTCAGTTTCTTGCCTCTCTGCCGGGACTAACAATACTGCATACTTGTTAGTGAGGATTAAATGAGAAAATATATGTGAAGTGTGTAGTGCTTGTCACGTGGCACTCCTTAAAAGGTAGATACTAGTATCGCCACTTTGCTGTTGTACCAGCGTCACTGCTGGAGGTCATTCAGGGGGTTTCAAGTGTGGAATTAAGATACAGAAGAAGGGCAGATGCTGGAGCCATAGACATGGGCACCATCTACACAAAAGGGAGGAGAAGGTGTGTCGGCGAGAGCACAGGGCAGCCCGGGGAGTGCCAGCCTGGGGACAGAGGCAGAGGAGGGAGACAAGGGTAAGCCAGCAGGAAGAGTCAGGTCACAGGGTGTTTGCTGTGAGAGCAGAGGAAGTCAGGAAGCGGGGTAGGATCAGCATCATCCGGCGCTGCAGGAAGGTGGAGTGGCTGGGAACCATCGCGGGCCTGGTGACCGGGGGGCCGGCGCCTTCGGCACCCGAGCAGAGCAGCCCGAATGTTGAGATTACTCCTAAAAGCCTGGCAGCCCCATGCCCGAGGCCCAAAATAGAATCCTTCCCAGGCTGAATCCCTCCTTGCTTGCTTTTAGCTTAATAAAGTCAAACAGTTGCAACGGGTGAAAGGCCCCATCAAGGATCCTGCTGCTTGTTTCCTGCTCCCAGACAAAAGCCAGTCCCCCATTCCAGTCACAAGTAGTTCCTCCCAAATATGTGTCATGGATGGAGAAAGGCAAGCCCACTCTCCTGGCCGGTCCAGCAGCCACAGGAAGGTCACTCCAGACTCTCCTCTAAATTCTGACCTCTGTTGAGAGCAGGCAAATGTTCTGCAGTGCTGCCTCAGCAGTTGGATCCAATGTGCTACTAACTGATAACATTTTTGAAACTGTTTTATTACACCGGCAGTACTTTGGGTTCACTCATATGCAGCATTTATTAAATGCCTTCTGTGTATCAGGCACTCTGCCAGGTACAGGGGCTGCATAGCCTCTTTTCTTTCAGGAACACATACTTGAGTTCGCTCTTCCCTCGTACACCCACAACCACTCACCGGAAATCTGGTTGGCCCTGCCTTCAAAACATTTTAAGCCAACCGTAGGGCATTATTTCCACTATTACCACCCTCACCCAGGCCACTCTCTTGCCTGGGCTATTCCTATAACCTCTGAATAGATCTCCCTGTTCTGTCCTTACCCTTCTACAGTTGATTTTTATCACAGATGCCAAAGTCATCTTTTAAAACCATATGGCAGGATCAAGGGTGTTGAGATAGTGGGGGGAGCTGAGAGAGTGGGGAGACTGACAATTTCAAGTACTGTAGTCAACACTGCCCTGACCTGTGTGGCTCAGTGGGTTGGGCGTCATCCCACAAAGCGAAAGTTCGATTTCCGGTCAGGGCACACGCCTGGGTTGCAGGTTCAATCCCCAGTCAGGGCATGTACGAGAGGCAATGGATCGATGTTTCTCTCTCACATCGATGTTTCTCTCTCACATCGATGTTTCTCACCCCCCTTCCTCCCTCCCTTCCCCTCTCTCTAAAAATAAATAAATAAAACCTCTAAAAGAGAAAACACTGCAGTCAACACTAGAACAGTCCTATGACATTGGTAAAGAAGGGAGCCAGGTGCTCTCTGGGGCCGCAGCTTTCTGGGCAGAGGGCGCAGCAAGTGCTGATGGCCTGGAGAACTGGACAGGAGGCTGGCGTCCCTGGGAACGGAGTGAGCCGGTTTGACAGGTGTGGCGGGAGGAGCCGAAATCAGAGGTAAAGGGGCACATTCGGGTAGGGCCTTTGTGGGGGATATTTCTGAGCTCTGTCCACCTTGGGAACCATTCATTCATTCGTTTCACTTAACAAACATTTCTTACGTGCCTCCTAGGTGTCGGGCCCTATGCTAGGTGCTGAGGATACAGTGGCACATACAGTCCAGTGGGAAAGATGGATATGAATCAGATAATCACAAAAGTTAGTGTATGATTAACAGCTGTCACAACTGCAGGGCCCTTCCAGAGGAATCGCTGGGGGCTCCGACCTAGTGTGGGGGGCTTCTGAGAAGGTTTTCATGTGGAAGTAACATCTGGTCTGAGATCAGAGGTCTGAGGAGGAGGCGAGAGGTAAAAAGGGCTGGGATGCTTTTGGATGAAAGGTTGCCAAGGGCACAGGCCTGGAGGTGGCACAGACCTAGGGTGGCACAGACCTGGGTGGAAGCCAGTGGGGCGGAAATGTGGGAGACAGGAGGAAACGCACAGTGGGGCTGCAGTGTGAGCTTTGGGGGTTATGGTGAGGATGTTGGTTTTTTTGTGGTAAAATAATGAGAATAATGAGAATACACTGAGGAGTTTTAACCAGAAGTGAAATATATCAGAATTGCAAGTATTTTGGAAAAATCCCTCTGATGATGTAGAAGATGGGGAGGAGGTGGGGAGGTGTGCAGGGGAGGGGAGACCCCGTGGAAGCTGTCGTGGTGGCCTGGGTGAAGGATGGAGACAGCTTGAAGTGGGACGAAAGAGAAGAGTGGATGTGGCTGAGTGGGAACTGAAGATAAAATCTGTAATTCCCGGTAATGGAAAGAGAGGCTATTTGAGTCTCAAGCTAGTTGTACTATAAGAGGAACAACCACGTATTATCAGCTTCGTAATGTGATGCGATGGGCAGCCACCTCGGGAGCTTTCTTGCCTAAAAAAAATGAAGCCGTAACTGAATTTAATCAAGTCTTTAGGCCTAAGAACCCGTTTATAGAACGCACATAGGATAGATGAACAGGCCAAATGCACTGTAAGGAAAATTCCAGAATCTGGGACATTCCAGGGAACAAATAACGCGAGGGTGCCAATAAACTAATGGCATGAAATAGATTTTTAAAGACCCTTAAGAAACAGAAGAAGGCGATGTTACATGTGTTATTCAATGTGTGGACATTGTTTGGTTCCTGATACTAACAAACTAAAAGAGTTCTTTGAGAGGAACAGAGAAATTTGAGTACAAACTAGGCTTTAGGTAACGTTAAGGAATCCTTCTTCATTCTGTTACATATATTAATGGCATGGAGATACGACGGCAAATGCTGCTAACTATTGAAGCTGGGCCATGGATATTTGGAGCTTTGCTGTACTATTCTCTCTATCCTGGGGCGTATTTGAAATTTTTTGTAATAAATAAAGTTAAAGACAAAACTTGATGGAGAGTAGGGTTCACACGGAAACGGGAGACGCAAGGAAAGAACTGGTTCTGACGCAGACGTGGTGTGCGCAGTCTGGACACCTCGTGTTTCCCGTGTCTTCGGGACTCCTAACTGGGGGGCCCCACGTGCACCAGTCGGGTTCTGAGGTCCTCTGCTCCAGAGAGGCAACAGCGAGGGCGAGTGGTGACTGACACTGCGGCCGCGGAGAAACCACCCAGCAAGGGGGAGAGAGTGGTGAGAGAGGGCCCAGGTCTCGCCCTGAAAGAACTGGAAGATGTGATGGCCAGACGGAGGGGGCTGCCTGAGGAGGGGCTGGGGGAAGACAGACAGCTCACCAATGCCAAGGGAGGCAAGCGTTTCCAACAGCAGGATGGGCTAGCAGAGCCGCATGCTGCCAGGATGTCAGACAAGATGAGAACCCCAGTGAGTCTGCTGGGCTTGTGTCAGGGATAGAGGTTGCTCTCTAGGTGAGAGGGACAGGAGTGAGTCCAGGGGGAATGGGAGGTGACAAAAAGGAGACAGAGCCTAGGCAACTTGGAGGAAGTATGTCTGAGAAGGGGAAGAAAGGGTGGCGGCTTGAGGAGTGAGGAAATGGGAGCATTTTGCTTTCGAAGGTGAGCCGTTGTCGAAGGCATGACAGTGAAGAGAGGACTGACCCTCGCAAGAGAAAAGGTGGCGTGTTGGGTAGAAGCAGAAGCGGCGGTCAGTGATGTAAGGTTCTTGGAAGGCCGCGGGGGATCAGATGGGGATCTGGTCATTGATTCCATCAAGAAATAGGAGGTGATGCCTCCTGCTGGTGCAGAGGCGGGAGTTGAGGGGGCTGGAGGTGTGAGAGTCTTGGGAGAAGGTTGGAATTTGTCACGGAAAGGGAAAAAGAATGCGTGAGCAGAGAAACACACTAGGATTGCCCAGTAGGGCGGTGATCAGGGTGCATCAGGGTGATCGGGGTGCAACGGGAGAGTCGGCGGGAGACTTGAGACGGGGCAGCGTACGCGGTGTCAGCGGAAGGCAAGGATGTTGTGGATGTCAGCGCGGGAAGAGGTCCCCGTGGCCTGCAGGACTAAGGAGGGCTTCGTGGAGGACACTGGATCCAGGGCTGTGAGCAGATGATTTTGATGGTGGGACCCTGAAAATGGTGCTCAATGTCTTCTCAACCCCAAGTTTCCATCTCATGTTGTAACCTACTGTCCCCCACCTGACCTTTCAGCCCTTTAGGCCCCTCCCACCTCCTGCTCCAAAACAGCCCTTGGCTTTCCGGATCTGATAGGATTTCAGGGTCTAGGTCAGGGTTGTTTGCAAATTTCAAAAAGAGGCTGTTGCTCCCCAGTCCCTGCCCAGCAGCAAGCAGCTGGGTCAGGCTGGGCCCAGGGGAGGGCGCCTGCCTGGCTGGGGGCCGGTCGGACAAGACCAGGCAGTGTGGGGGGGAGGCCAGCTGCAAGTCGGCCCTCTCACACGAGGCCCTTCAGAAAACATGAAGGATGGTGCTTTGCCCACGGGAAGGGTTCTGGATGCCGCGAAGCCTTGCGGGGGGCCTCCGCCCACACCGTGCCTCCCAGGCCTCCCTGTTGACCAGCACTGCCACCAGAGCACGTGCTGCCCATGCGCTTCTCAGACCCATCGGCTCTCTGCAGGGCTGGGCTGCCAGCCTTGTCCCTGAAGTTGCTGCTAGTGGTTGCAGCCTCGTGGAAGGACCGGGCAACACAGGAGGCATCGAACCACTTAACATGTGCCCTTCCTCTTTCTAGCTTAACTCAGGTGATCCGCAAGTTTGCCAAGCAACTGGATGAGTGGCTCAAAGTGGCTCTCCACGACCTCCCGGAAAATCTGCGGAACATCAAGTTTGAATGTAAGTACCGAGTTTGGGGACAGAGGGGAGGGGGACCGTTTTCTTGCCAAACCTCTTACATAGGTGGTTAATGAAATTATAACAATAGCTCCCACTTACTGTTTGTTACTACAAAGCACCAAGTATTATCCTGAGCACTTTCTGTACATTAACTTATTTAAGCAGTACAAAATGTCTATTCCGGGTGGCACATGTGCCTTTAGAGAAAAGGGAACAAGCTTAGGGAGGGAGTAGCAGAGGCGGGGTTGCTCCCCGGTCTGTCTTCACCAGGGTTTCTGTGCGCCGCTTCCATGCCCCTCGTTGAATCCTCATGCCACCTCTGCCGTGCAGGACGCGGTGTTCCTGTTCCACAGATGGGGCCTCGGGGCAGAGAAACTTCCCCAAAGCCACACAGCCCACAACTGGGGCCACGAGTCCAGCTCCAGCCTTCCTGACCCCACAAACCCTGGGCTTTCCCCTGAGCTCCCGCCCACAAACTGGTGGTAGCGGGGCGGGGGCAGAAAACAGCTCAGGGCTGCGCACGCTTAATCCCTTGCCTAATGAGAAAGCCAAATTAATATTTCTTGTAAGGGGATTGGGACCGCGAATCTTCGCTCTGCTGAGCGCCGCCGCTCGGTGCCCAGCGCCGGCGTGGCGGGAGGAAGCTGCCCTGTTCCTCTGTCTGCACGCGTCTGCGCTCGTGGGGGGACGCACTTGCTGTTAAACAAAGATGAAATGATTTTAAGCAAATCAAAGTTTTAAGGTATATGTTTCTTAAAGCCCCATTTGAATAGAGCTTGCAATTCTTGCCTGAAGCCAGTGCCTCCAGAAAAATGAAGGAGATCAAATTACCCTCTCTCCACAGGCCGAGGGAGCCTTTCAGCTGCTTTGCGGGGCCCGCGGGGCCCGTCGCCTATTGATAAAGCCCGCTTCATTTCACGGCTCTCAGTTCTTTTCTTTTCACCAGCACTAAATTCCACATCACAAAGTTAGAGGAAAAGTAATTAAGGAGAAGGATTAACGATTGATCAGCCTGGAAAATTAGAAGTTCATCTGTCCCTTCACCGCCCGCCCCCATTCCTCCGCCCCACGCCCTGTTTTTCAAACCAAGCCAGCCCCAAGCACAGATTACAATAATTCCGGGGGCCTTTCTGATTGTTTCTTGACCAGTTCAGAAATTAATGAGAAGAATGCCCATGCTGGTTTTAATTATGCTGACAAAACAAACCTGTTGAAAGTTGGCAGCAAGGAGCCTTCTCGGACCTTCTCCCTGTGGGTGTCTGGAGACACCCACCCTTCCCGGGGGGCCTTGGGGTGCGCCTCGAAGACGGGCGAGGAGTGGAAACACCATGCCAAAGGACTCTGTGAGAATGGAGAGTCCGGGCAGGCACGCGGCTTGTCTACCTCAAAACCCACAGGAACAAGACCGCCCCACCTCATACCACCCGCCTGCCCTATCAGTGTAGGGGGCGGAGCCATCGAAACGGGCAAACAGGTCATTTAAGAAAACTGACCGTGATGGCTGCAAACCACATTCGAGGTGCGGCCCAGGGTTCCATACCCCATACGCCACTCAGCCAGGGCCTCCTGTTAGATAGACTACCTTCTAAAGGGCCTTCTTCAAAGCCTCCACTGGATCCCCGCAGTTATTTATGGGGAGAAGTGATTGAGCTTGCAATTAGCTAAATGAAAGGCAAGTAAATAATTGCTTTTACTCACGGTTGATTGATACCACAGTTTCTCACACCTGCTAGTGTGACTTTGAAATATATGCCCCAAATATCGCCATTTTAGGAAATAGTTGTCCAAATGGGAAAACAAAGAATCAAAGACCGGGTTTGCCAGTGGGTGCCTAAAATGAGGTTGGACAAGAAGGCAAATTTAGGTCAATAAGAAAGTCACTTTTTGAAATCTGCCCCTGGAAAATCCAGAGTGGGACAATAACACCTACAAATATTTCAAACTAACTCTTTTCTTCTTTCAGTGTCGAGAAGGTTTTCCCAAATTCTGAGACGGCAAACGTCACTAAATCACCTTTGCCAGGTGCGTGTCCTGTGTCATGTGTCCTGACGACCGCTGAGACATTACAAACGAGGGCAGGCCACAGAGCAGCGCCCTGTGTGGCGTTGGGGTGGCCACTTGCCCCTCGTGTTCTCTTTCATTCCTACAGATAAGGAACCAAAACGTTAGCCATTCACTAAACAGTCTGAACGAACATGTAAAACACTTGCTGATGCCAGGGGCCTGTTAACTTGTTCTAGGTTCTCAAGTGTGTGTTTCTCTTACGTAAACCGGGCTTTCTCGGCCGCTGCTGACATTTTGGGTGGGATATTTCTCTGCTGTGAGGAGCTGTTTTTTGCCTTGTAGATGTTTAGTAACACCCCTGGCCTCTACCCACCGGATGCCAGTAGTGCCACCTGCCCCCCTAGTGCCACCTGGATTGGGACAACTAACAATGTCTCCAGACACTGCGTAATGTAGCCAGGGCACAGTGTGCCCGGTCGTGAGCCGCTGAAATGAGTGACTCAGACGGACAGAGAGAATGGTTTGTTGGCTGTTTTTGTGTCGCCCAGAAGAGTCCAAAGCCATGAAGCACACTAGATATGTAGCCAATCTTATTTATTCTCCTAGGTTTCTGTTCTTTCCAGCGCAGACGTGACATCTGCTTACTGTTTAAAAAGTTCAAAAATAACAAAAGTGTAATATAGTAAGAAGTAGAAGATTCCACTGTAACTCAGGACTTACAGCTCAGTGGCACGAAGCTCTGCGTTGCCATCAGTTTTGCTCCTTCGGGAAGGGACTCTAAGTCCGGCTGTTGACATTCGTCAAACTACTAGTGATCTGAAGGGGGAGGGAGCAGCCTGGTGGCTGCAGGCCAGACCTGGCCCTCAGATGCGTGGTGTTATTTTTGTTTGATTTGTGTATGTTCAAATTTTTTTCTTTACTTAATCGCTAACCATTGAAACATGTAGCTAAACACCCAGATTTTGTGTTTAAAAAAGCTTAAGAGCTGCCAGCCCCCGAGCTACACTTCCCCAGGGCAGTGGTCAGAGGGCAGGCTGAGCCCCCTCCGGCGGGCACTGTCCTCCTCTCGCCCACCTGGCTCAGGTGTGTCTCTTGCCTTCCTGCTCTCTGTGTTTGTGTTTGCAACCTCGCCCTCACAGTCTCGGTTCTGGGTCGGTGCCAGCTATTGAAGGTCAAGGTGGGAGGGAGGGGCTTCTGGTTAGAGTGGCCCAAGGCGGGCCCCAGGCCAGGAACAAGAAAGTATAAAACTACACCCACACACCTCAGTGCCCCCGCTCTGCCCCTGCCCTTGAGCAGCACAGAGAGCGATCCAGAGACTGGAGGGAAAGCCTTCCGTGGTCCTGCAGGCAGGTGCAGAGGCCGCACCTGGGCGTTGTTCTGGGACGCGAGAAAAGCCTGGCAGATGAGTGGGATTCGGTGAAGAAAAGTAGTATTGGCGAATGAAAAGACACGGCCACATTTCCGAGGGGGCGTGCCTTGGGTCACACCAGAGAATGGGGAGTGGTTTTGGTGTGTACCTTGGGGCTCAGAAAGTTTAGGAAAGCCTCTGACCCTTGAATGCACAGGTAGGTAAAAGCATCCACGTTCATGCCTGTGCGTGCACACACATAGGGTCCCTCCCAACTTCCCACACAGACAGCATGCAATTTAATCAGCAAACGCTACCTTTCCATTTCACTGGACAGCTATCAGACACATTCCTGGAGCAGCCCGAAGACTGGGTTAGCACTAAGACCGTTTTCATGTACGTCTTAGTTTCATGTATGTCATGTACGTCTTAGTATTCTAAACACATGCAAGGCAAGTCAGACTAACCAGCGCAGAGCCAAAAGCTCACCCCCAAATATTTAAACCCAAGAGCCCAATATCCAGGCCCTTCTGGATACACTAAGCAAGCAACTTGGCATTCACGTCTCAGCCATTCACCCCACGAAATCTTTTGAGTGCCCGCTGTGTGCCAGACACTATGTATGCTTAGTGGTATTTGCCCTCAGCAGAAAAAGAATTAAATAAAAAATAATTGAAAGTGGTTAAATGATATGGAGGAAACATGATGGAAGTAGAGAATAATGGGGCCTGGAGGTCCCAGCTGGGTAAAGTGATCAGAGGAGGCCTCTCCACGGGAGTGACATTGCAGCAGGAGCGCACGTGAGGCAAGGGCTGCTGGGACGGGCAGGGGAGAGAAGAGCACTCCAGCCAGTGGGAGCGCCTGTGCAAAGGCCCTGAGGTGCCATTGCAGTCACCACAAAGAGGACAGCCTGCATAACAGCTGCCTCTTTTATTGCGCTCTCACTCCTTGAACTATACCCTCTCAAAACATAATCGTGAAAAGTCCTCAGCCGCGTCCCTCCATCAGAGGCGGGTTCTGTTGCATGCCCATTTCATAGATCAGGAAACGGAGGCTGCTCTACTTGCCTGACCCAAGTCAATCAGCTGGCCAGCAGCAAGGCCAGGATTTGAACTAGGTCCGTATTTGAATCCAGAATCCCAGACCTTTGCATTTGTTTTCATTATCGTTCGAGACTGACCCAGTTCATGCACTTAATATAGTCTAGGCCTCTGTGACCTTCAAAGAGTTCTCCGGTGATTTAAGCAAGACGGTCTTGTGTTTAGACAATCTGGGTGTAAAGGGCCTCGTCAGTATTTACCTTTGCCTGGAAACTCACAAGCGTTGGGAAACATGTAATGTCCATGTGTATTTGAAAAATTTCCCCGCATTTTATTAAAGACTTCTTTGAAAACATGCAAGTAAAGGAAATGATTCTGGAAATATTTTTCTTTGCTTTTATCAATATTTTTCCAAGTTGGTGGTTCCAAGTATTGTTGTTCCAAGTGTTGTTTCAATTGGCAAATTTAAGTTCTAGTAATGAGGGTTTGCTGAGGCAGCTACAACTTAAACACATGCATGCGCATGCCAATAAACTACCCTCTGGCTCCATCTCAGTTATATTTATATTTGTTTTCATCATTAGAGTTACATGAAAAACAGAAAGCTAGACTGCAAACTGCCTCAGAATGCATTTATATGAAAAAATGTACACTGTAGAATTCCTGGGGTTAAAGCTGTCACAGGCCCAGGGGCAGCCGGACCGTTCCTAGGCCTGGGAATGTCACTTCTCCGGCGCTGGAGATGTAGAGGTTATTAAGCACCGACCTCTGTCCCACAAGCTTACATCCGAAAGCTGACAGATCTCTGGGCCTCATCCCATTCTCCATGGGATCAAGACCAAAGGGGGCTGGGAACAGCAGGGTTTGGGCTCGCCGAGGCCGCCTTGAGGTCGTTTGTTTTTATAGAGAAAGGGAGGCAGGTGGGAGAGAGCCACAAGAGAAAACAGTGTACAGACTTTCTGAGTTATGGGCTCACCTACTTACTTCCTAAAATGGAGTTTTCCTGAATGTCAGGGTAGTTTGCAAACTCCCATGGGCAGATTCATTAAAAAGGCTTAAAGGAAATAAGCGAAGGGGGGTTTCACCTAACAAGCCATGAGCTAATGAGTTGACTGGATTGGATTGCAGGCATCTCGGACAGTGATCCACAGCGCGGACATCACATTCCAAATGCTGGAAGACTGGAGGAACGTGGACCTCAACAGCATCACCAAGCAAACCCTGTACACCATGGAGGACTCGCGCGAGGAGCACCGGAAACTCATCATCCAGTGTAAGATGTCCCACCGGACGCTGTCTCTTTTCGATTTTTTTAAAAAAGAAAAAGTATCTTGGGAGATGTCTGTGGCATTCCCACCCTTTCCTTTCCCCTAGACCTCCCCTATATAATTCCTGGTAAATGGGTCGGCCCTGATGGGAGGGCTAATTGATTCAAGAGGACCTGTGTCAATGTTGCTGGGGAAAATGGGTCTTGGTCCAACGGGCAGCCCGCCTCATCATGCCGCAAGCCCCACCTGGGACCCTCAGTGCCAGGCATAGTTCCCTAGGTGGCATAGGAATTGAGAACAAAGCCTGTTGTCTCTCTCAGTGCGTGTCAGCCTCGACTCAGGTAGATAGGCTGCCTCTCCCTCAGTGAGGGCAGGTGAATCAGCCCAGCTACTGGCAGGCAGGCCCTTTGGATCACCTGAAACGTTGAAGAAGGGGATGGGTGGTAATTTACTTCTGCGAACATATGTTCATGTCCCTGTGGACAAAGACGGCAGGAATACTCCTTGAAATATCCTGATGTGGTCAGGGTGTCCTCAGCAGTAGAGGACATGAGAGGGCCAGAGGACATCATCATTAGCACATCGCTGGCCTTCCTCAAACGCCCGTCACAGCCTGCTGCTCAGGGCACCCTGCAGCTGGGGGACCCTGGGTCAGGGTCCTCGCGACTTCCTGACTTTGCTCAGCCTGCCTTTCTCCTGCCTTTGGGGAACGGGGAGCGTGGGGGCAGATGGGTGTCCACGCTCCTCCCAGCTCCTCTCAGAGAGGTCGGAGCAGAGAGGGAGTGGTAGGCGGAGACACCCTCACTGTCTGAACGGGGTGAGTCCCAGGTTCCTGAGGGTGACATCGTTCAGGAACCCGCGGACTGGGTGTACCCCGGAGAAGAGGGGCCTGTTCTTCCGAGAGCCCCGGCCCCTCAGATTTCCAGTGTAGGCCGCTACACTGATGTTGAGGGAAACTGTGTTCATTAGCCTGTCGAAGTATGTGGTGTTTATAAAACAAAGCTCCCTGAGTGTTCCCATGAGAGCCCTTTCCCCGGTTCTGAACACTGTCCGAAAGCAGATGGAGCAGGTAATAGGGCGGGCCCTGTGACCCTTCCCTGGGGCTGCTTTCCTCGCCGGCCCCAGAGCTCCTCTCAGGCTCCTCGTTCCTTCCCTGTGCAGCCCGCAGCCTGCCGTCCAGTTAGGAGTTTCAGAGACACAGTAATAGTTCAGCTGCCAGGCCGCCCAGTCGCTGCCAGGCCCTGCATCAGACCCGCTGCCCGCACAACCGCAGCCTCCACACCAGCCCCGTGCGGGGGGCTCCCTTACCTCCCTCGCCTTGCAGGTGTGAAAGCCCCGCCTCAGAGGCTTGGTGGGCCTTAACTACGGTAGCAGAGCTGGACCTCGGACCCAAGTCTAGTCTCAGCCTTCCCACCAGGCACTAGCACTGTCGGGGCATCTTCCCGAATTCTTCCAGTCATGCTTCCTTTCTACTTTTCCCTGCCCCCTGCTGGAGCACCCTGACAACACAGGCTGTGTCTCTGATGGCTGTGCGCCCAGGGCCTCAGCCTGGGCCAGGCGTGGCGGAGGAGCCAGTGATGTCTGTGCAGGACCAAACAGATGCGTGGGAACCAAGAACACCCAATTTCCTAGTCCTGCGGCCCGTTCCTAGAAGCATGACGCTCAGTTCTCTTCTCCCCCCAGCACCTTTTGTGGGGAAGGAAAGTGTGACCCCGACTCACAGGGAGAAGCACAACCACCCTTGCTTGCTTTACGGACCAGCCAGGCTGAGCCTTGGCCGCCACAGTCCCAGGGAGGCCATGGCCACCTCTCCAATAAAGAACCTTGCCGGCTTGCTCTTCCAGCTCTCTTAGGCCTGAGGTGGAATGGTGTCCTCTAAGGGTGTGGTATCCTTCTTCTAGAGGACAGGAGCGATGCAGTTCAGTTCAGCCCAGCTGGGGCTTACTGAGCGCCCATCCTGGGTTGGGCGCTGTGGGAGATGCTGGGCAAAGGGCAGAGAATAAGATGGACACTGCCCTTCCCACAGGGGGCGTAGGGCTAATGGCAATTTAGAATCGGAACAAGTAGCTTACAGTTGTGTCACATCTTATCAAAGAGAACACCCTGTGTGATGCCATTCCAGGAAGGGGGGGATGGAGGAAGGGCACCAAGTCTGAAGGCAGGTGGCCTGGCACGGGACTGTCATCCCTGCACCTCCCAGGCAGCTGGGGAGTAAGTCCCTAACCACAGGGAGCCGGACCAAACGTCAGTTTGAGCAGGCTCAGGTGCACCTGTGTGGTGCTGTCCCCTTTCCTTACAACCAGTGACTGATCTGCAGGTTCCTGCTTTAGGGGCTCACCATCACATCTGGGGTGTGCGTCCTGCCTGGGAGTGCGCTCCTTACCTTAACCTAAAGAGCGCACGTGGGGACTCGAGCAAGCTGGTTAGAAGGAGTAAGTGGTGCTGTGGTGAGAGCGTGGGGTTGGGCTGCAAGCCCCGGCTCTCATGCACTGGGACTTGGCTTCCCAACCTGTAGAATGGGGGTAATGCAGAAGGGCGAAATGGGACAGTGTGTGCCCTCGCCTGTACACAGTGTAGCGCTAGGATGTGCAGTGGATAGAAGGCAAGCCCTCGAGTCAGGCCTGCCCCTGCCATTCGCTAGCTCTGCAGCCATTAGAAAGTTATTCATTTCATAACACCTCAGCCTCCTAATTTGTAAATGGGGGACACTGATGTTACCTGCCTCCTTGGGTGGCTCACCCATTCATTCAGTAAACACTGGAGCACAAGAAAGGCACCTGGGCAACCACTACTTACCGCGCCCTGCTTTATGCTCCGGTCTCATGACGCTCATGTTCTCAGGATTGGCCAAGACTAAATGAGGGGATCTGCATAAAGCATTTAGAAGAATGGCTGGCATGTGGCAAGCACTGCATAACTGTTAGCAGTTCGCATTTTCATTGCCACCACCACCATCATCATCACTGACTGAAGCACCGTCGCTCAGATCCACAGCGTTACAAAGAATAAAAGAACACTGACCAACAAGAAGCCCAGAGACCTGGGTTCCAGCCCCTGCTCTGTCATGAATGCAACCCTCTGACTATGAGTGGATCATTTCATCCCATTAAGACCTAGCTTCCTCATCTCTAAAATGAGGCAGATCAAGTAAATGGACTTCTATTTTTTTAAATATGTTTTATTGATTATGCTATTACACTTGTTCCAATTTTTCCCCCTTTACCTCCCTCCACCCAGTACCCCCATTCCTCCAGCAATCCCCCACCTTAGTTCATGCCCATGGGTCATGCATATAAGTTCTTTGGCTACTCCATTTCCTATGCTGTTCTCAATACCCCCCAGGCTATTCTGTAGCTACCAATTTCTACTTCTTAATCCCTGTACCTTCCCCCCCATTCTCCCCCTTTGCCCTCTCAACTGATAACCCTACAAATGATCTCCATATCTATGATTCTTTTCTTGTTCTGCTTGTTTGCTTAGTTTATTTTTTATACTCAGTCATTGATGGTTGTGAATTTATTGCCATTTTAATGTTCATAGTTTTGATCTTCTTTTTCTTAAATAAGTCCCTTTAATGTTTCATATAATAATGGCTTGGTGATGATGAACTCCTTTAGTTTTACTTTGTCTGGGAAGCACTTTAGCGGCCCTTCCATTCTAAATGACAGCTTTGCTGGATAGGGCAATCTAGGTTGTAGGTCCTTGCTTTTCATCACTTTGAATACTTCTTGCCAGTCCCTTCTTGCCTGCAACGTTTCTTTTGAGAAACCAGCTGACAGTCTTACTGGAACTCCTTTATAGATAACTCTCTGCTTTTCTCTTGCTGTTTTTAAGATCCTCTCTCTCTTTATCTTTAAGATCCTCTCTCTCTTTATCTTTATCTCTCTTTATCTTATCTTTGGCATTTTAATTGTACTGCGTCTTGGTGTTTTCTCTTTGGGTCTGTCTTGTTTGGGACTCTCTGTACTTCCTGGACTTGTATGTCTATTTTCGTTGCCAAATTAGGGAAGTTTTCTTTCATTATTTTTTTCAAATAAGTTTTCAATTTCTTGCTCTTTCTCTTCTCCTTCTGGCATGCCTGTGATTCAAATGTGGTACATTTGAAGATGTCCCAGAGGCTCCTTAGCCTACCCTCTTCCTGTTTTTTGGATTCTTTTTTCTTCATGCTATTCTGACTGAGTATGTTTTTTCTTCCTTATGTTCCAAATCATTGATTTGATTCTCAACTTCATCCGCTCCACTGTTGGTTCCTTGTAAATTTTTCTTTATTTCACTTAATGTAAACTTCATTTCTGTCTGGATCTTTTTTATGTTGTAAAAGTACCCAATGAGTTCCTTGAACATCCTAATAACCAGTGTTTTGAACTCTGTATCTGATAGATTATTTATCTCCATATTGTTTAGTTCTTTTTCTGGAATTTTGTTCTGTTCTTTCATTTGGGCCATGTTTCTTTGTCTCCTCATTTTGGCAGCCTCCCTGTGTGTATTTCTGCTTTGATTCCCTGTCCTTAGTAGTGTGGCCTATTGTAGATAAGCACACTGGTAAGTTGGATGGGGCGGAGCCTTAGGTAATTGCCAAGGCAAGGCAACCGTTGTCACAGCTCTGTTGCTCTGTGTGAGGGACGGCTCATAGAGGGTACAATGCAGCTACCTGGCCTCTGGAGTTTTGTGCAAGAGGAAACTGTCTCCTGGCACTCGCCCTGATGCCAGACACTTCAATTTCTCCCCAGCCACTGGTGCCCTTCCAGCTGTTGCCCTGGTCCTGAAGCCCAGAGGGAGCAAGTCTGCATAAGTCCTAAGTCCATTGTGGGCCCTTTAAGAGGAGACTCCTGAGAATCCCACAGTTTTTTCCACCACCGCCCCCAACCCTCACTGGTTTTTACAGCCAGAAGTTATGGGGACTTATCTTCTAGCACTGGAACCCTGGGCGGGGTGGTCATGTGTGGGGCTGGGATTCCTCACTCCTGAGGTATCCCTCCTGATTTTTATCCACCACATGTGGGTATGGGACTGCCTATTCCATGTCTCTGTGCCTCTCCGAGTGTCCCCATGTCTCTGCCCCCTTACACATCTGGATGAATGTGGCTTCTTTAATTCTTTGGTTGGCAGATTCCCATACAGCTCAATTTTCTGATGATTCTGGGTGATATTTGTTTTGAAGTCTAGTTGTAATTTTTGCTGTAGTTGTGTAAGGGGGCAAACCATGTTTACCTACACCTCCATCGTGACCGGAAGCCCCTAAATGGACTTATCAAGCTGCTTCTCATTCTGCTGTGTTGGGACCTTGAGGTGGTCCTGGAAGCTGACCTCTTGTAGCAGCTATCAACTATGTAAAACCGGACAACTGGGCCATTCCAGTGAAACAGGAACATAAACTGTTCAGACAAATGAAAACCATAGTCATGTGTGGATCTTGAATTGTGGTTTGATTTATTGAGCTCCACATACAAACACACACACAAAAAAAGTGTAATGAAAAGAGCTGTATTGAATTGAAGACCACCACAGAGATGTTTCTATTTTCCATAGTGCTCCCCTGATTACAAAGTGTTTCTTGATTCGGTTATCTGACTTGCAGCCGAAGACAGGTTGTAAACTGGTACAATTATCCACCTTTCACTAATGCAAAAACTGAGGGCACAGAGATTACTTCCTTCTTTCCACAAATGTTGATTATGCATCTACTACTTAGGTAGTACTCAGTGCTACTTAAGCTGAGCACTGAGAAACTGGTTAGGCTACTGCCCAGTATAGTTGTGGTTTAGAAATACTGTACTTTGCAGTGTATAATGGGCACTTTTTTACCCAAATTTTTGAGGGAGAACTAAGGATGCACATTATACATGAGTATTATGATTGCGAACCGTGAGTATAATAATCCTGTGTATAATGTGCACAAAAACCATAGGTGCTCATTATAATCGGCAAAATAGGTATTTGAATGGCCGGATGTGCCCTACCATGGGACAGAGAGCAAGAGAGCCACAGTGTATCTGTCCACTCACACAAGCCAGCATGCCCCAGGTCACAGCTGCATCACAGCTAATAAAGACAGCAGACAAAGAGCAGGCAGGACACACACACACGCACACACTCTGACGGTAACACAGTATTGGGAGTAATATAATGAAGGCAGAATATGGAAAATAAAGTGCTATGAAGCTATGCAGGGGAGCGATCAGCGCTGCTGGCACGGGGCGTGGAGCGGTTAGAAAGGGTCTCACAGAAGGCTCGTTTCAGCTGCGCCATTAAGAACCAAACAATCCATGCAGAGGGAAGTGCCCAAGAAAAGCAGGACTTGGGGGAATGACGAGGAATGTGGGGTGGCCAGGGTTTAAGGCGTCCACAGGCAAGGAAGGTGAGCCGGGAAAGGTAAGTTGGGGCATGTTTTCCAAAGCCTCGAGGCCCTGCTCTAAGGCTTTGGAGTTTTAGTTTATTTGGTTTTATCCCTTTGTTGTGTGTGTGTGTGTGTTTAAGCGGCGGCTCTGTTTACACGCAGTGTGGTGATGGTGGGCCCCCCTTTGTCTGGCAGTGTATCAGGAGTTTGACCACCTACTGGAGGAGCAGTCTCCCATCGAGTCCTACATCGAGTGGCTGGACACCATGGTGGACCGCTGTGTTGTGAAGGTCGGTAAGCGGGAGCAGGGGAGGGGGGGCGGCCCAGGGCGGGGAGGCGGCCCTGGGGAGCGCGGCCCGTCCCTCGCCTTTGTGACACTTGGGCAGTACGGTGCCGCACAGCGAGCCCTCTGAGTGTTCCTCAGCAGCCATGGAGCCCCAGAGAGGAGCGGCAGGGCTGGCGCCCCCTCAGGAGGGGACAGGCTATAGGAGGCCACACTCGGCGTGCCCCGCCTGGATTCAGCCCGGTCAGCATCTCTTCTATCTGTTATGTACATTGGGCCTTGACAAAACAGTTCATTCCTTAACGTGTATTTTCCCGCCAATAAAAACAAAGTTGAAAACCATCGCTCCCTACTTTGAACTTGGAGACCTTCCATAAGCCTTCCTGCCAATTTCCAGAGACAGTAATAAGCGAAAGCTCCAGTCCACTGCTGGTAAAGTCATTCTCTTTCTTATAGGTGGCTGCCAAGAGACAAGGGTCCCTGAGGAAAGTGGCCCAGCAGTTTCTCCTGATGTGGTCCTGCTTCGGCACAAGGGTGATTCGGGACATGACCTTGCACAGCGCGCCCAGCTTTGGTAAGACCACCCCAGCCCTCCGCACATCCCAACACTTCTTTCCCCTGGGCTCTGTGCGTCGGGGTCACCTCTTGGAGTTGGCCAGAGTCTTATTTGCTGTCTCTGAGACCACAAGGACATTACCCTGTAATGTGTGTGTTCTGGGGGGACATGGTATTCTCAGGACTTTTAGGGGGAGAGATGGCGCTGTGAAGTGTTCAAGATGAAGTATACACATCTGAAAAAGAGATGTCTGCACATCAGCAGTATTTGCATTTAAGGAGGATTAACTAGCAGCAGCTTATGCTCCCCTTTGGCCAGATGTGCCCAGAGATCGCTGCTTCCGCAGGACCACTTTGCAGGACTCCATAGCCCGCACTTCCCAAGACTGGGCATGCAAAGAAGCCTGTGGGTCCAAACATTTGCGAATGGCTTGATGGGCACTCCAGCGATGGGGAGGCTGTCTAAAGTTTTCTTTAAAAACGTGCCCCCTTCTGATCCCTGGAAAAGGACTTCTCATTCATTTTCCTTTTGTTTTATTGACCCCTCGGGTTTTCCTCACTTCCAGAAGACATCCTGACCCCGAGTCCTCAGCTACCGTTTTCCAGTGTACGGGGACTTGAAATCTGCCCCAAGGTGCTTATACCAGTCTCTGCGGGTGGGAACCTAATCCCCGACTTGGGGTGACTGCCGTGCTACCTTGTGGGACACAGTTTTCTGTTTTTCCTTGGAAAGAAGGGAGGATGCATTGAGGTCCCGGTCATCATTAGTAAAGTGCAGTGGGACTTGGAGGCATTAACCAGACATTGGAAACCTCAAAACACTTTGGCCTCAATTTTGTAGGCATTTTGGCAAAGGGCTGTTGGTAAATTTTCTGGGTAATTGCTGCAGCTCTCTATTTTGCTTTGCAAGTAGAGATGTGGTGTCCTTTCTCATTATCTCCAATTAAGCCAATCAACTCTGGGGTGTGCTGGGGGTTTAATTTGACACTTTTCCATCTAGCTTTGTATGGTCTTGTCACCATTTTCCAGTTGTGCTATACAACCAAGTGAGTATGTGTTGAAACAAAGAAGGTGCTATTTTTTCTAAACGGCTCCGTCCATGAAAGACTGTGTTTACCCAATTGCAGCCGCGTTTTGTAGTGGATTTCTTTAATCGCAGCATTGGGGTCTCTGAGCCTGCCCGCACCGTGGCTGCGGTCTCTTTGGGCCGTGTGTGGACACACTCTGCAGACTGCCAGCTGGGCAATGCCACCAGGCACGGCATCCCAGTGACCTCCAGTTCAGCATAGTTGGTGTTGGCACCTGTTACCTCTGGCTCTGGGAAAATCATCCATGCAGAACTGCTTACAGCTAAGCGGATGGTAAACAAATCTTTATTTTTTCCATTGTTTCAAAATCAGAGAATCAACACTATCACACACATACATACACATGCCCATGAAGCAAACCTCCTTTCCCTGCATTATCTTTTATTTTAATCAATTTGCTGATTCTTAAGCTGACTATGTATGTTATCAATTACCCTTCTTTAGGCAGAGAACATAATTCACTTCCCAGTATTCTTTGAAATTCATTTGTTTTTACTAAGTTAAGAGAGGCAATCTGATAAAGGCAATTTGGACAGTAAAACACTTAGGGCTTCATGAATGGGTTGAATTTATTACTAAGAAATATTGCTCCTTAAAATGTGTTTCTTTCTTTTTGAACCACACACAGTTTTAGGATATACTGAAAACTCAGGCAAATGGCAAAACTGGTCACCAAGCTTTTAGGGAAGGAGAGAGACAGCACCCAGTGCCGCTTCTGCAGTATTTTCCGGCCCCAAACAGGTTAAAATACCTGTTTCCAGGTCCATTTCACAAACTATCTGAAATGCTCCCGCTCATCCAACTCACTGTTGAATTTTGCAGCTTGGGGTGACAGGCAAGTTGAAAGAATTTGTGGCAGACAAAAGCCCAGCTCCCCCTTTCTGCCTGTATATGTCAAAGACACAGTTGGTGGTTGTGTTTGGGTCATGTGTTCCCTGTATAAAAACAGCTAATTAGGAAAAAGAGCCCTCTGTTCCCTGGCCCCCTCCCCCAGCCAGAGGGGCCAGCTCCATGTATCTGATCACTCCCACATGATCCCAGGCGCTGTGAGTGGCACAGGGTTTGTGTGTCGGTGTAGCCGGCTGACCATCCCAGTGATCGTGTGGAACATGACAGTCATCCTGTGGGGTACTCTCTCACCTCTTCCCAGAACAGCCCCTTTCAAAGGTAGTTGGCTCCTTTCTACTCCTTAACTCCTTTTCACTCTTTTCTCGTTAGTTCCTTTTCACTGAAAGGGCCTCCACTATGAACTAATATAGCCAGACTTTCTCTCTTGGCTGCAAGCAGCAGTTTCTAGCAAAATTAGTCAGCAAGGAAAGGTAGGCTAGCAGGCAGTGAACTTTCAGTCCTAGTAGACCTGAGGAAATTAGAGTTTTTATTTTAAAAAAAACAAACAAACCATATTGTCAGGTGGTGGCACTGGTTTCAGTTCTTATGGTCCCTGGACCCCCAGTCAGTGCAGGTGCCTGAGCCCGTTCCCCCGGGTCTTCACCAGTTGCCCCCCATTTCACAGGAACAGCCGGAAGGCAACAAGAGCTCCCAGAAGTACTTCAGCACAAAACAGTTTGAAAGCAGCCCTAGGTTTGACGTCTAAGGGAGTAGGACTGCACATCCTTCCCCAGGTTCTCACTGTTTTACACACTTGTTTTCTGGCTTAGCATCAAAGTCCACTCACTTGGGCGGGGCCCGGAAGGCCACGTGGGCGTGGTTCTCTTGGGGAGCAGCTGCCAGACCGGGTGGCAGTGACCGAGCCTTCTAGACGGCTTCTCTGTGCTTAGATGCCCTGGCCTGGCTCTCGTGCCCAGAACCTGCTAAATGGCAAGATCTTGATGTTAGAAGTGTCACTCAGGGCCCCCACCAAGGACTGGGAAGCAGAGAGTGCTCTCCCTGTTTGCAGGAGAGGAGACAGGGACCCAGAGAGGGGAGGGTTGTGCCCACGGGCTTCTCTCTGCTGAGCCACACTGCCACCACCTCCCCTCTCTCCAGCGAAACACTACTAACAAAAGCAAAGTAACATTTACTGAGAGCCTAGCATCCATGGCACATAGCATTAGGCACTCTCTGATTTAATTCTCACAACTAACTACCAGCGAGGTCCCCTGTTCCTGCCCTCGATGTGACAGCACAGGCAGGACAATGAGAATCGTTATAGCAAAGGCCTAGGAAGTGCATACCACCGTTTAATTCTCACACTAACTCTGCAAGGCAGATAATAATAGGTACCTTTTTACAGGGACAGAAAGAGAGCTTAGAGAATTTTCTTGCCCAAGATTAACAGGGCAAGTGGTAGGGCTCTGTTTCACAATTCAATCTGCCTGACCACAAAATCCATCCTTTTTCAATGACCACAATTAAGACAAATACCCCGGGCTCAGATGCGTGGACGGAAAGGATAGACAAATTTATTTAATCCTCACTGGTGGTTTTTAAAAATCCACATTGATGGATTTTTTTAACAAAAAAATTTAAAGCTATGAGAAAAAAAGAACAATACTTAGACTATGATGAGTCATAAGTGGTACCAGAAGACAATGGCATGATATCTTTTAAGTGCTGAGAACAAAGAACTGTCAACCATTATTCAAGAATGAGGGCAAAGTGGAGACATATTCAGTTATACAAAGATAAGAGACTTGGCACCCAAAGAGCTTCACTTAAAAATAAAAACTATTAAAGGATGCATTTCAGCAAGAGGAAAAATAAAGCCACAATTAAGGTTTGGAATGTAAGAAACAGTGATTTTCTAGTTATTTTGGCTGATTAACAAATTACCCCAAAGCTTAGAGGCTTAAAGCAATCATTTTATTATTATGCTGATGGTCCTGTGGGCCGCGAATTTGGACAGGGCCCCGCAGGGAGGGCTCTGCTCTGCTCTGTGATGTCTGGGCCCGTGGGTGGGAAGACTCAGAAGCTGGTAGTGAATCGACAGCTGGAGGCACCTTCACCCGCAGGTCTGGTGCCTGGGCTGGGACGACTTGACGCCCAGGACTGCAGAACAAGGAGCCTTCAGGTGGCCCTTACATGTGGCTTAGCCTCCTCACAGCATTGTGGCTTTTGCACAGTTAAACTTCTCACCCGAGGAGCGCAGGGCTCCGCATGTGAGCATTCTAAGGAGGAAGCTGCACTGCCTTTTATGACCCAATCTTGGGTCACTTGGGTTGAACAGGGTCATTTCCTCCACACTGTTGGTCAAAACAGTCACAGGCCTACTGATACTGAAGGGGGTGTGTAGCCCCCAAATCCCCTGGAAGAAATGTCAAAGAACTTGAGGGCCCCATTTAAGATGAGAGAAATTTTAAAATTTGTAAACAAATTCGATTAACCATTGACTCTTAATTTGAAAACTAATTTTCATGTGTTTAAAAAAGGTAAAACCAAATTCTAGGAAACAATACAACATGGGGTGGTGGGAAGAGAATCTTCAAGGAATAGTTAAAGCACACTTAGGTCTTGGAATACTAAATAAAGCCAGGTGGTAAGTACACTGGTATTCATTTTAAATTCTCTATACATTTCTATATGTGTCAAATTTTTCATAAGAAAAGAAATGCTTTGATTCTATAACATGCAATTAATTATGTTACTATATAACAACAGCGACAAAACAACAGATCTCCTTTTGTCTCTGCCCTGACACCTTTTTTCATAACAGGCTCTGGTGCTCACTAGCTCTGTGACTTTGGCCACGTTACTTAAACCCTCCAAGCCTTCATTTTCCCATGTATTCTTTTGTTTTCAGAATTTCTAAAAACTTAATACATGTTTCGTGTCTTGTTTTATTTTTTTATTCTTAAAATTTTTTTGTGTGTGTATTTTATTGATTATGCTATTACAGTTGTCTCATTTCTTTCCCCTTCATCCCCTCCGCCCTGCACCCCATCCCATCATCCCCACGTCAACATTTTCCCGCCATCACTTTCCCCAGCCTCACCCCTGCCCACCTCCCACCCTCAGTCCTGCCCCCATTTGGCTTTGTCATGGGTCCTTCATGCCTGTTCCTTGGTGATCCTTCCCCTCCTTTCCCCCTGTTACCCCCCTCCCTCCTCCCCTCTGGTTACTGTCAGTTTGTTTGTTTTATTTTAATGGTGCTGGTTATATTTTGCTTGCTTGTTTATTTTGTTGATTAGGTTCCACTTATAGGTCAGATCATATGGTATCTGTCTTTCACCGTCTGCCTTATTTCACTCAGCATAATGCTCTCCAGTTCCATCCATGCTGTTGCGAAGGGTAGTAGCTCTTAATGTTTCTGCCGTGTAGTATTCCATTGTGTAAATGTACAACAGTTTTTGGATCCACTCATTACTGTTGGGCACTTAGGCTGCTTCCAGCACTTGGCTATTGTAAATTGTGCTGCTATGAGCATTGGGGTGCATAGGTTCTTTTGAATTGGTGTTTCAGGTTTCTTAGGGTATAATCCTAACAGTGGAATTGCTAGGTCAAAAGATAGTTCCATTTTTAGTTTTTTGAGGAAATTCCAAACTGTTTTCCACAGTGGCTGCACCAATCTGCATTCCCACCAGCAGTGCACTAGGGTTCCCTTTTCTCCACATCCTCGCCAGCACTTGTTGTTTGTTGATTTATTTGTGATGGCCACTCTGACTGGTGTGAAGTGGTATCTCACTCTGGTTTTAATTTGCATTTCTCTGGTGGCTAGTGATGTTGAGCATCCTTTCATATGTCTCTGGGCCCTATGTATGTCCTCCCCTGTATTAACTGAAGATAGTATCTTCTTCATGGTGTTGGAAAATTAAAAGAGCTTAGCATGGTGCATATGGTCAGTGGTCATTGCTTGCCCATGTGATCCATTCATCTAACAAATACTCACTGAGCCTCTACTGTGTGCCTGGCACTCTCCAAGACACTGGGTATAGAGCAGTGGGGGAAAAAACCCAGATAAATATCCCTCCATCTATGGAGTATACAGTCTAGTGGAGGAAGGCACGAGATAACAAAATTAAGTATGCAGTATAACAAATGGTGATAAGTGCTAAGGAGAGAAATAAGGCAGGGGATGTTAGCTATAATCGCCTTTCTCCCATCTGTCTCTGTTGGATGGTTTTCACTTCTTCTCCCCAGTCCAGTTCCTCCCTCCCTCCCTCCCTCCCTCCCTCCCTCCCCCCCCTCCAGCCTTTCTGTATCTCCTTTTTACTTTCCCCTTTTCTGTTTGCACTGCTCCCGTGGTCATGACACTCTGGCACTGAACTGTTTGTTGCCCAATAATCTTAATGATTGATTTCTGCTTATTAAGGACATTGTAGCTTTTGTGGAGTCAGGGACCACGAAGCTTTCTGTTTCCGCTCTACTCAGAGCACTTAGCGCCCTGGAAGGCAGGAAGCAGTAACTCCACAAGCTTGTTGTTTGAAGGGTGGTTGAACATTATCAGACCAGCTGGGTAACCGCTCAGAGCCAGTATGGAAGACAGCTTGGAGCCCCAGATGAGCACCCCCCCCCCCCGGCCCCGCCTGGGGTGCCGGTCTCTGAGCCCTGCTCTGAGGACGTTCTAGCAGTGTGGCCCTAGGCAAATTTCTTCTCCTCATCAGATCTTGGTTTCTTTGTCTTATAAAACAGGAGGGTTGCATAGACGATTTCTAAGGTGCCTGCCTGTGTTAAAAAAACTAACCTAAAGCCATTTGTATCATCCAGAGTTTTCCATTCTAATTCATTGTTTCGCAGTATGTTTCTTCCTATGCTTGCTGACTTAGAGCCACATACCAGCAAACATTTCTTCATTTCGGAGGTCGTTTCCTTTTATGCATTTGACACTATCTTTTGACTTCTTTGACTGTGAACAGAAGAGTCATAGGCTCTTAGAACACTAGAAGCAAAAGGGACCTTAGAGGTAATAACAATTGTGACCATTTATTAGGCACCTAGTGTGTACTCTCCCTCGTTATGGTATTTCTGTAACAGGTTTTACTATCCCCCTTTTAGAGGACCATGTTGCAGAATAATTGAAGAGCAATTATGGAATTAGACAGTCATGGGTTCAAGTCCCAGTTCTGCCACTTAATAACTGCGTGACATTTGGACAATTGCATTACCACTCTAACACCATAAGCTTCCATTTCTTCCTTTACAAAAGGAGGGTATCACTCATCTCATACAGTTGTGATGAGCATCAATCGCAACAGTAAATCTACAGTTGTTAAACAGTGGCTGCCACAGAGCAAGGGCTCAATAAATAACTCAGTTATTTTTTAACATGTACAAAGAGTAGCTCATCTAAAGTCCCAGTCACTAAGTGGCAGAGCTGGATCTCAACCGGGGCCGTTTGACCCAGCACCCATGCAGCTACCCACAACGCTGTACCTCTTCAGTGGTTCACAAGACCCATTTGGGGGAAGTAGACGGAAAGTTGTTTTGGAGACTGCATCTCACAGTGACTTGGCAAAACCTGAACCTTGCTGAATTCCAAATGGGATCCAAGACCAGGCACAGCCCCCGGGGGATGGAGGAAGAATGTGGAGACGGTACGGATGGGGGACTTCACCCCGGAGCCCTGTGGCAGGCTCCGTAGGCGGCCTGCTGGGGAAGGCGAGATGCGCATGACCTGCAAGGCATCCGGGCCACAGAGTGAAGCCAGAGATTTTCCTCTGTAGCTCTCCTAGGCCAAAATAATTAATCTGCCTGAGGGGAAGGTGTGGCGTGGGGGATGTGCAGAAGCCAGGTGCAATTAAGGAGAAAATTAATAACTTCCACCAAGGAGGAGTCACCCAAAGCCCCCAACTGGCCTCTATCATCTTTTGTTCTGAGTCTTGAAAAGGGCATATAGCTCACAGCTCAAATGGCCCTTCGAGGGACCAAGTCCTTTATGCCATCTGGGTCTTACTGCTATGAGGAGATTGGACTAGGTGATCTGTTGGGGAATGGGAACAGATTTTGGAGCCAGACCAAACTGAGGCAAATCCCTACTCATTTACTGATGGAGAGACCCTTTGCCTCATCCGTAGGAGAGGCTAATACCACAGGTTTCACAGTCTGTTGGGAGGGTGAGACCTGTGTTAGGTACTTAGCAGAGTTCTTGGCACATAGTAAGCACTCGATAAATGATAAGTGTGATGATGACGACGACGACGACGACGATGATGACAGTAATAGCGGTGATGATGACGACAGAATCACAAGAAAAATAAAACCAGAGTCTCATAAGGCCTCTAAATAAGCAAACTGGAGGGTATGGAGGAGGGAAAAATTTACCCTTTTTCCTCTTAGATCTTCTGGATGGTCTAATAATCAAATTGACATGAGACAGAGAACAGGAGAAAATAACAAAATTTAACTGTGTATGTACATACATTCTTATGGGACCCAAGGACAAATTGGGCAGTTGAGGCTTATATGCCGTCCTAAGCTAAGGAGCAAGGGGGGCTGTGTTTTGAGACTTCAAAGGGTGGGAAAGGAATTCATGTGGAGTTGAAAAAGCAAATGTTTGGTAAACAAATGCTTGCTGGGCCGTCTTTCACAAGGGGACACAGACTTATTTCATTTAACATAATACCCTCCAGGTCCGTCCATGTTGTTACAAATGGTAAGATACAATTCTTTTTTATGGCTGAGTAATACTCCATTCTGTATGTGTGCCACAACTTTTTTTTTATCCTTGCCTGAGGATATGTTTATGGATTTTAGAGGGGAGGGGAGGGGAGGGAGAGAGAGAGGGAGAGAAACACTGATGTGAGAGAGAAACACTACATGCCCTGACTGGGTACCAAACCCACAACTTAGGCACGTGCCCTGACCAGGAATTGAACCTGTGATCTTTCCGTTTATGGGACGAATCAACTGAGCCACACAGACTAGGGCTGTACCACAACTTTTTTATCCACTGACCTCTTGATGTGGAATCTAAAAAACAAAATAAAATGAACACCCAAAACAGAAACGGACTCATACATGCAGAGAACAACTGACGGTCGCCAGAGGGAAGGGGATTGGGGGCATGAGTGGAAAAGGTGAAGGGATTAAGATGTACAAATTGATAGTTACAGAATAGTCATGGGGATGTAAAGTTTGGCATAGGGAATATAGACAGTAATATTGTAATAATTATGTATAGTGCCAAGCGGGTACTTTGATTACCAAGGGGAACACTTTGTAAAGTATATGATTGCCTAACCACTATGCTGTACACCTGAAACTGATAAAAATAACACCAAATGTAAACTGTTAATTTTTAAAATTATATATAATTATCTAAATACTCTGCTGTACACCTGAAACTAATATAATATTGAATGTCAACTATAATTGAAAAATAAATTTGTTTTTTTTAATTTTGGGAAAGAAAAAAAAAACAATGGGACATAGAGAAGGCTTGGATCAAACGAGCCTTGCTAGGTTACCCCCGTCTATCACACTGTTCATACTAAACTGTAGTTGTCTGTGATGATGTCTCCCTCCCTGGAGCAGGCCCTCTGCCTAAATTCTTTTAGGCAGTTGGAGGAACGTCAAAGGTTCTTCCTGAGTCTTCTGTTTCTTAAAAATAACCAGCTTACAATAATTATAAAAGAGCATGCTTTGGGATGATAAACTCTGCTGCCCCTCCGGGAAAATAGGAAAAGGAGGTCAGCTCGTAGGGAGATGGGTGAGCTGGGGACATTTCACGGGATACCTACAGCAGGGTACCTACATGGAGCGGTCCCCTTTGGGGGCTGGGGACCCTCTCCCTGACTCTGGCCTTCAGGAAGCCCTGACTGCAGCAGACAGTAACTGAGTGCCCAGTGTATGTAGGCCATTCCACGGCCCATGGTGGCAGCATGACACGCAAGAAAAGGTGGTGTTGGAATAATATATTATCTGTTAATTTTGTCATCTTGCACAAGTCCTTGACTTGCAAAATAGGAATAAAAATACCTACCTTACAGGGTGGTTGTAGAGATTGCATTAGAGAATATATGACGTTGAACACAGAAATGGGCATATTGGGATATCTTTTTAAATGATTGTTCACATCTCTTTGAATAAAATAGCTTACTTTAAATTGAAAATAGAACTACTTGAAAATACCAAACCTTTTAAATTTAATATTTTTTCTGAGAACCATGTGCTAAATGAAGTTCTCAGAAACATTTAAGGAAATAATTCTGTTGTCATAAATTTAAAATTTCAATTCTGCTCCTAGAATTAGTTAAGTGGCAGATACTGATGAACTAGAAGGCAGTGCCCCTGCCATGGACAGCCTTCAAGTCCAGTTGGGGAACTCAGGTGCTCGCGGAAGAAATAAGACTGAACAGGCCCTGACTGGTGTGGCTCAGTGGGTTGCGCACCATCCTGCAAACTGAAAGATCACCAGTTCGATTCCCAGTCAGGGCACATTCCTGGGTTGCAGGCCAAGTCCCCATTCGGGGGTGTGCGAGAGGTAACCAGTCGAAGTTTCTCTTGCACATCGGTGTTTCACACTCTCTCTTCCTCCTTCCCTTCCCCTCTCTCTAAAAATAAATAAAATCTTTAAAAAAAACAAAAAAAGGCCGAACAAAGTGAAGGTGCTCAGATGAGGATGAGGCCAGTGCATATGTGGGAGCTCGGAAGCACTTGGACAGACGGCTCAGTGGGTGCCATCTTTGGTGGTGTCATGTTAATAGGCTGGGCAAAGAAGAGCAACCTGGGCCCTGAGCGGATCCTCACTGAGCGGGGAGCGCGCATTCTGAACAGATCATGAGAGCGCGCTGTAGCCCGTGCACTTGACCAGGGGGAGGGGGCGCGCGTGAGCTGACATGACTCACCCTTCTGTTTGGGTCTTCTCTCCCCAGGGTCTTTTCACCTAATTCACTTGATGTTTGACGACTACGTGCTCTACCTGCTGGAATCCCTGCACTGTCAGGAGCGGGCCAGCGAGCTCATGCGAGCCATGAAAGGAGAGGGAAGCCCTGGTAAGCCAGCATTGCTCTGGGCATCGCCAGACTTGGCAGCTTGATTTTTATCCTTGCTTCTGTGCTCTGGGTTTCTTTGGCTGTGTGTCCCAAAGAATGCAGTTACGGCGAGCAGGGCAAGTGGGGGGAAGCCAATGATGTCGCTTCCTTCTTTAGAGTGGGCACGTGTGCCCTTGGGCATTGCCTTGTATACCATGGTGGCAACAGGGAACTCACGAAGGGTGTTATGTAACACAGATTAGGAAGAATATTTCATTTTTTAAAGCCCCTTAAGGACAACTCGCCTTGCCCTTTGGCTCTAAGAACCCGCCATTTTCTCTACCTGTAGCAGAAGTCCAAGAAGAGATTATCTTGACTGATGCTGCCCCACCGACCCCTTCGCCAGTGCCGTCATTTTCTCCAGCAAAATCAGCCGCCTCCGTGGAAGTGCCGCCTCCATCCTCCCCTGTCAGCCACCCGTCCCCTGAGTACGCTGGCCTCAGCACCACAGGTAATGAAGGGTCCTTCGAGGCTTTGAGTGGGGAGTTGACATTTAAAGCAAGAGCTTTCTGGGGAAAACATTCTTCCCTCCAGCCCTCCGCCCCCCATTAAGGCCAAAACCTGAGTATTTCCCTGGATTGATGGATGGCTTGCAGATATTCATTTATTCATTTGTACATATCCTTTATGCTTCTGTTTTCAAGTTGGCAGATTAAGTACATGATAAAATCTCCACCTCCCCAAAACCTAAGCCATTAAAATGATTAAAATGATATAAAACATAAATCAATACACAGCCATTCTTGGAAACAAGAAAGCGAGCTCTCTGTGAACCACAGACTGGGAGGCGCCTCTGGAGAGCGGGGCGGACAGGAAGCCACGCGCCCGGCCCTGGCAGCCGGAATCAAGGGCGGGGGGGTGACAAGGTGCAGACGGACGCTGTGGGTCCCCAAGGAAGGGGGGCTTCTGCCTGCTCCGAGGTATCAAGAGAGACCTCACTAAGGAGAGGATCTGAGCTGGAACTTGACTTTGACAAAGGCGTAGCAGAAGGGCCATCTGGGCAGAGGACGGTATGAGCACACACAAGGATGGGGCCCTGTGGGGCCTTTTCAGAGACAGGTGAGCTTTGGCTGAAGTGTCACAGGCCCGTGAAGGAGTTGTATGGGCTGAAAAGATAAGTTGGAATTGCGTCCTGGAGTATCTTGAATGCCAAGACAAGTTTGGAAATGGAAAAGTGATGTTACAAGGATAGTAACAGCTACTTGCTAATGTCCAAGTGTTGTTACTTTACAAAATACAAAGGACCTTTGCATAACTGTCTCACTTGATATTCACAGTAACACTGCAAGGTATAGATATTGTTCCATTTTATGGAGGAGAAACTAAAGGGTTAGCAAGGTTAAATAACCTTGTCCTGGGTTCCATAGTCAATAGCAGATATAAATAAATTCATTCACCCAACTCAACAAATGTCCTTGCTCACCAGACTTGCCGAAATGATATAGTGTATGTGAAATATTCAATAAGTGTAGCTAATATACAATAATAATAGAGTGTGTGTGTACCTCCAGGTTAGCTCACATGGTTGTGATCAGATGAGGTAAGAAAGGCCGAGACAGTGATGTGCTATCCAGACAGAAGGAGTTACTGTTATTACGACCCATAAAACAAGGGCTACCCCCCAAGAATGCTGCAGGAGCTTAGAGGGAGAAAGCAGTCAGTTTCCTTCCTGTCTGGTCTCTGACAGGCAGGAGAGAAGCCTTCGGGAGAGAGTCACCGGCAGTCTGAGAAAACATGAAGGGCTCAGCTGACAGGAGAGGGTGGGCACACAGCAACAAAGGCAGAGCCCACCCTCTGCGCAATGGGCCCTGGGCGGGGTGGGGCACGTGAACAGACCAGTCTTTGTGGAGTGCAGGGCTTAATGCAACTGTGATAATTAATTCATTATCTTTCCATCCAAACCTGCTTTACTACTGCCCCAGTTACCCAAGCACCAAATCTGGGAGTCAGCTTAAATTTCTCCCCTCTCTCCACTTCTGTATTAGGATCAGCTAAGCTACTATAAAACACAGACCCAAACATAGGTGGAGTTAACACAATAGAAAGCCCGTGCCTGCGAACCGTGCTGGCAGGGTGTTTGGGTCAGAGAGGGGGCTCTCGGTAATGCAACCGTTTGGAGGCGTATGCTCCTTCAGTATCAGGCTCCACTGTACCCCAGGGCCATGGTTCCCAAAGTGTGGTCCATGGGCTGGCAATCTCAGCATCTCCTGAGAACTTGTTAGAAATGCTCATTAACGGGTCCCATTGGAGACCTACTACATCAGGAACTCTAGGGGGAGCCCAGCAGTTTGTGCAACAAGCCTCCAGGTGATTCTGATGCTCCCCATTTTGAAGACCTCCGCCTTAAGGGCTTTGTCAAGCCCTGGCCTGAAGGTGGCACATGTCACTTCCACTTTTAGACCATCACCAGGACTTGGTCACACGGCCTCACGTAACTGCAAAGAGAGTCTGGGAGATGTAGGCTAGCATGTCCCCAGGTAGGGAAGGGGGGTGGGTTGGGAGGAAACAGCTGGCAACCACGCCTCCCAAGTCCAGTTGTTCTAATGTGGACCTGGACTGACCCGTTCCTTCCCATCCAACTACTGCCGTCTGGTTCAGGCCGTCCCCATCCCTCGTGGACATCTACTGCGATTCGCAGGCTGGTTACCACACTGCCCGCCAGGTTATCTTCCTGACGCTTATGCCTTCTCCCAGTGCTGGGACACAGAGCTCACCGCCACACACGAGAGCCTAAAGCACTCCTTCTCCCTAGCACTTCTCCCCGCTCCGCCTCCAGGACTGTCCTCCGTCCTTTCTGAGAAAATCCTACTCATCTCTCTTGACCTTTGTTTCCCTCACCCTCCAGATTAGAATCTTCCTCCAGACCCTCATAGCATGGGCTTAGTTATACCCTAGCTCTGCTTAGGGTAGAACTGTTTTCAGAATAGACTGGGAACCCAATTACATTTTTTGGAAGACCAAATAAATAGAGGGAGACCACCCTATTTAGGATGTTGTCTTTTATCCATTCATTCACTCACACATCTGTTTATGCAATAAATATTCCTCTAGTGGCTTCTAAACTAGTGGTTTAGTGTGTACTAAACAGTTCAGATAGCTGGTTACGCGAACAAGAGACTTATGGTCCCAGCCCCTGGGAGGTGACGGAGTTGACAGTTGAGAGGTTAGGGTTCTGATGAGTTCCAGGATGTGACGAGTGCTAGGCTGGGAGAAGGGTTGGGGGTTAGGGGAGAAACCTGTATTTGGAGAGTCTGGGAAGGCTGAATAATGAGAGAGGTGTCCCAGGCAGAGGAAGTAAGCAGTACGAAGGCCTGGAGGCAAGAGAGAGCACTCCATTTTCAGGGAACTTGAAGTCAGTATTCCGGCAGTCTTTTGAGTAATTCCTTCCCTAAAGTTTCCTCTATGTCCAGAACTGGAGCTACTCAGAGAGTCAAGGAGCAGATGCCAGGGGCTGGTAGGTAGGGGCCTGCCTCCTCTGCTCTGCCAGAGGCGGCAACTTGCCAACAAACCCAGTGGCCCTACATTGGGAACTCCTAAGGAGCCTGGATTCTTCAGGAATATTGAAAAAGTAGGGTTGTTGGTAACTAGCATCAGCTCGAGCTTTGATTTTACTTTGGGTGTTCTCCTCTTCTATGGAAATTTTGACCTGAACATCACCAAATTTTCTTCACATAGATGCACCTGAAATCATGTTTTATTTTCTAGTTCGAAGAGAAAGAACGTGAGTCTCCTCTCTCCCCGCCAGTTTCTCTCCATAGTGGGTTGTTGTAGTTCCTGCTTGGAGGGCTTGGGACGAGGAGTAAATTATAAAGAATAACGTTGTTCACTGAAAATAAAAAAGGGAAGGAAACTGAAGCTCTGTTCACAGCTCTTCAGCTGCTCAGGGGGTCTTCCAAGACTAGAATTATGGGGCAGCCATCCCATCCCAAGTCTCCGGCCTCACTCAGAAAGGAACGAGGGCATTAAGAGCAGTGAGGAGCCATTGCCCTGAGCCACCCTCCCTCACATCTTGCCATTGCACACGCTAGACAGTCAGTGATAACATCCTTACTGGCAAGATAAACAGGGAAAATATGCAAATAAAACAGTTCTGCATTATGAAGCAGAAACAATTTGAATGGAACCTTTCTGGCCATGTAGCAACAGAACAAAGAGACTCTAAGGAAACAAGGGGATGGGAAGAGTGTGAAGGAAAGGCTTCTAGGATCTCTTCATAATTCTCATCCAGCCAGTGAGTCGGCCTGGCCTTCTCCGTAGCAACTTGGCGGCCTCGAGGCATGGCAGGTGTGATAGTCAAAGCCACGGGAATATCATAAACGTGTTCAGAGCTTTCTGTGCAATGTGTTCGAGAGTCATAAAAGTAGCTTCTTAGAAATACAAATGTGAACCAGGTTCTTTTCAGATGACTGTAACCTTTGAAGATTTTGGCACATTCCAGCTTTGTTCTCAGATATCCCCAGGGGGCATTAAAAATGTCATCCTACATAAAATTATGTATAATATTTTTGTCAAGTACACTTTTGAAATGCTCTGTCGCTAAATTAGACCGGATCTGGGCATGTATTGTGGGTCATGGTCTTGGAGGAAACATAAATATAATTTCCTAACAATATGTATGGTTTTATAGATACTACATTATAAAGCACAAATCATTTATTTATGATATATACTTAAATAGTAGGAAATCTATTATGGTAGGCTCCCTAAATTGGGTGATTTTTGTAATTTTTCATTAGCCAATATTATAAATTGGAAAACAATTATAAATCTTATAAAATGCATTTGCCATGTTTCTTTTTTAAAAAGGTTACCTTGGCATATGGTTTTCATGCCCAGTTAATTTTAATTTCCATCTTAAAATTATTGCTTGTTTATATACCATTACTTGCCAAAAAGGATCTTAAGTGGTTAAGAAAAAAAATGAAGCAAAACCCTGGTTGGGGTTTTTTTAAAAGGACCCAAACCAGGAAGCAAGGCATAAAGAAGTGGGTAAAATAAAATAATAAAACTCTTGGCTGAAACGGTTTATTAATACCTTACATGAATTTTTATGTGCTCTAATTATTTGGTTGGGTTTTTAGCATACCCTGAATGACATTGCTCAGAGGATGTACATATTATCAAGTTCAACTTAGCAAGAGTCAAGATCAATCAGTGTCTCATTTTGATGGACACTTCCATTTTCAGCTATGAGAAAGAGAACCGTGTTATGTCTGCTTGGTGAACACAAAGAGAAAGTTCATTCATTGCACAAAGCCCTTTGGCATCCTTTTGATACACGGACTAGCAAATACAAAGTAGTAGCGGTAAGGAGTGGTGACTTACTAGGAACAGGGCCACTCTCCTTAGCGAGGTCCAGGTCTGTGTGCACACCTTACATATTGTATTTCTAAACATGTCTTCTTAAGACTGTATTTAGTGATTGTTCTTAAAAAGGGGAAGTAATGAAACTGAAAGGAAAGGAATATCAGGCACCAAAAACTAAACCTGACGTGTGGTCGATTTTGACTGGGCACGTTCAAGTCTATGGTGACGCCGTGGTAAGAGAACGGTTAACGCGTGCCATTCCAACAGATTTCCACAAATGGGTATCTGTCATTCCCATATATCTTTTTTTTTTTTCAATCCTCATCTAAGGACATGCTTTTATTGATTTTAAAGAGGAGGGAGGGAGGGAGGGAGGGAGAGAGACAAACATCAGTCGGTTGCCTCCCGTTACGCGCCCCAACCAGGGTCGAACCCACAACCCAGGTATGTGCGCTGACCAGGAGTTGGACCTGCCGCCTTTTGTTATATGGGACTGTGCTCCAACTAACTGAGCCACCTAGCTAGCTAGGGTTCCCGTATGTCCTTTTTTTCCCCTCCTAACTTTGTGGGCTAGCCACCTCCCTCATAACCCAGCAAAGTTCAGTAACTTTAACTCTCTTTAAGGAAAATTGGCTCTCTTCCTTCTCAGGAGCATGGCAGGTGATACCAATCTGACATGCCCACCTAACATGACTTTGGGCTGCAATTCCTTACTGTCATTTAAAGCAAAATGTTAAGCTCCCACTCTGTCCGGGTCAGGCCACCGAAAGGTTCTAAGACCTTGTTTATGATGTCATTTTAAGTATTTCCACCTTTAACAATGACAATAAAAGTTAACCATTAAACTCATGTTTTCACCCTCCCACCATGGGTTCCCTACAACACAAAACCAGCAAATTAAATCATTGAGAAGCTAGGATGCCTAAAGAAATAAAGGCAAATTCCTCATAAACAGCCCTAACTATAGAACATCTGGCCTGCCCAGCTGCGTTTTCTCTGCATCAGTTGAGGATGTAACAAGGATAATCGGCCCCTAGTCTTCCCAAATAACAAAAGCTCAGTTATTCTGAGAGCAGCTAAACTGATTGGGGTATGGTGGACGCTGCAGGCCAGCCTCTGAGCCCGTGTGACTCATCACAGAACTTCCGAGTTGTCACAGCCAGCGAACTCCTCCTCCTCTTCCCTGCTGCTTCCTTTTCTTTAAAGGAACGAAGTCAGGAAATATAAACTGGGATTGAAAAGAGATGGTTAATCTGCTCTTGACTTCACACCATCAAGGTCTTGGCTTGGTGTCGGGACCTCTGGATGTGCACATTCATTCGTTTATTCCACGTATTCCATGTCTAATTGGTGGTCCCAGGGGCACAGAAGCGAGAAAAACAGGCATAGTTACTGCTCTCATGATACTTACATTCTAGTGGGTGAGAGGATCAATGCAGAAGTAAACCACGGGGTAAATCTGTAATTCTACATGGTCATAATGAAAATAATAGGATGCTAGGAAATGGTACAAAACAGGGACGCACCTCAGGTGGGGGTCAGAGAAAGCCTCTGTGAAGAGGCAGCATTTGTCTGAGACCTGAAGTATCACAGGGAGGCAGGCGTGTGTAGGTTGGGGAGAGGGAGAGAACGTTTAGGGTGATGAGGCAGAAGGGAGCGTGGCAGGGTGAGGACTGACCAGTGCGTGCAAACGGGGGAGGACACTGCTGAGGCCAGCAGGGGCCAGACCGTGAAGCGACCTCTCTCTCTGGGAACTGACTGCTTTGCTGCCCCTGGCCAGTTTCGCCAACTAGATTTTGGCTATGGAACCATTGATAAAATTTAACTCAAAACAGATAAGTTTTTCAGCTTTAGCAGAACTACCGTAAGCACAACTACCTTGAGGATAGATGATAGGCACTAGGATTAATTTATATATGTCTCAGTCCTGAAAGTTACATGAAACGTTTGTTTAGTATCAGATATAGTCAAGCAACACAAAAAGAACGTCCTGTGATGGTGGAAACTTTTTTTTCATCCAAGTCTAAAACAGTAGACATTAACCACACATGTGGCTGCTGAGCACTTGAAATATGGCTGGTGCAACTAAAAAAACTAATAAACAAAAAACCCTGAGTTTTTAATTGCATTTCATTTTATGTTTTAAAAAGATTTTACTTATTTTATTTTTAGACAGAGGGGAAGGGAGGGAGAAAGAGAGGGAGAAAAACATCAATGTGTTGTTGCATCTCACGCGCCCCCTACTGGAGACCTGGCCCGCAACCCAGGCATGTGCCCTGACTCGGGAATCAAACCGGTGACACTTTGGTTTGTAGGCCAATGTTCAATCCACTGAGCCACACCAGCCAGGGCTAATTGCATTTCATTTTAAATGTAAATACCTACCTATGGCTAGTAGCTACTCTTTTAGGGCAGAGCAGCTCTACATTCTGGACATACTTAAGGGAGCTTATTTCTCAGGAAGGTACTAACAACGGGCTTAGGTTAGCTCCAAAGCTGAGCCACATCTGGATGGTTCATAGAATCCTAGTGAGGAAAAGGTTCAAACAGTTTAGTCCAAGATCTGAAGAAAGGGCACAGCCAGGGAGCCTGGGAAGTAGTTTAAATTGTCACATGTATGTACCAATCTCACAACCTCTGATTTTTAATGGGCCTCAGCATGCAGGCTGCCGGGCAGGCAGCCGTGGGTCATTATGGAGCCTCGCTGCTCAAAGTGTGGTGCGAGGACCCACAGCATCGTCGTCATTTCGAAGCTTGTTATAAATGCAGACTCACGAGCTGGACTCCCAACCCACTGAATCAGAATCTGCATTTTAACAAGAACCCCAGTGATTCAAATGCACATTCAACTGCGAGAAGCAACTGTTGTGGAAAGGCTTGGGAGCCAGGCAGGTCTGAGTTCAAATCCCAATTCTGCCACTTACCCGAGCAAGTCTTGGACCTCAATTTTCTCACCTAAAAAAGAAGGTAATATTACTTTCTTCAAACGGTTATTGTGAAGATTCAATGACTCGGTGTATAAAAAGAAACTAGCATGAGGTCTGGTTTATGCTGGATGATCGATTGATCAATCATTTAACAAATCATTACTGACTGCTAGTATAGTTCAAGCACCCTTCCCGTCCTATGTTTAAAATCCCTTTCCGGAAAAAAAAAAAAGATCCTCGGGGAAAAAGGGGAAAAGAATGTTTTGTTGGGGATGGAAAGGAAAGGAAAAAAGAAAACGTTCCTCTCTAGCAGTTCCAACGCTGTAAGACGGACCGCTTTCCATTATAGGTTTCCGAAGTCCTCGAGGCTCTTTGTAGGATTCTCAAAGATCAGGGGCCCTCAGCACTGTCCTCAGACTTGCAATTAAGGGTAGAAGAATGGGGAGGGGAGAATAAGAAAAAGTTAGGGAATTAGACAAATGGGAAAAGTTTGTTATGGTTTTACCAACAAACAAAAAGCAATTACAGCTGTCTCAAAAATTAAGCGCAAACTGTTAACTGCACAGATTTTCTTTCATTCACTTCCTTAAAAAAGAAGCAGCAATTCTCACTGGAGGTCCCACCGGTCAGAAAGGGAATGCCAGGGGCGTTCTTTTCGGCTCCCCCGGCAGAAAGGGTTTCTCACACAAGCCAGTAGGTGTTAATCTGCTTAAGCTTGCCTGAGTGGGTCTGTTAGGTTGCTGGCACATGGCCATTTAGGGGTTTTGTTTCCCAGACCACAGGAGCCCATTTTTCCAGGAGTTCCACTAGCTTTTTGTTTGATAACGTCTATTTCTAGCAGCATTTACTCCTTCAACAACAAATTCAATGGGACAGAAATTTACTGAACACCTACTATTTGGCAGGCCCCTCTGTTGGGGATACAGAGATGAATAAGGAGCTCACACAAAAGTAACTTCTGCATTCTCTCAGGTGATGGCTATTGTCACTGCATCGTCCTGCTGCTTGGGGCGGGGGTGGGGGTTGGGGAAGAGAAAGTCCTTGGCTTCCTTAGTGGTCCCCTTTCAGGCCCCACTGACCTCGCCGTGCTCTCCTGAGGTTCCAGGGGCTTGAAGGGTTAATTACTTGCTGGCTGTGGCTGGTTCATTGTTCTTCCCACCCCCTTCCAATTTTGCTTAATAGAGTTTAATATTTCTCTTTTCACAGAGGCATACACATTCATTATAGAAAAATACAGAGGAGTAAAATGAAGAAAAAAATTTAAACCATCAATTCCACCACCTAGAGATAACCTGGTTTAATAAAAGGGCTTCTTCAGAATTATAACAGTAATTTCACATGCAGTTCAAAATATAGAAGGAGGGCCATCATGCAAAATCCAGTCACCTGGGACACGATCTTTTGGTGGGGTTTTCCTTCCAGTCTTCTTGCAGCTGTTACAAATGATGCCGGGGGCATGGGGGTGCAGGGCGGGATGAGGTGTAATTCTGCAAACTAGGAAGGGGGATGGTTAGCCATACAGGTGGGTAAGGACTCCAGTCATTTTATAGAAAAACCTGTTTAGAACTTTGCTGTCGTTAGCTAAATTACTGCTGCTATTCAAATAAAATGTCCCCGGTGACAAGAATCTGACCCAAGAAACTCGTCTGTCTTCCTTGCAACCTGAAATGGAAAATAAAGAAATTTCTACTTTAAGCAAGCGTGACATAAGAACACCTGAATTCTCGGTGAAGCGCGCTGGAATATTGTTAGAAGCCGCCCTGTGCCGGGCTCTTTGATACATGTTATCTCAGTTAATTCTCACAGTAGCCCTTCAAGATAGATATTACCCCTATTTCACAGATAACGAAAGAAAGGCTCATAAAGTTTAAGAGGCTTGCCCAGATCTGACCCACAGCCCACGGCAGAGCCAGGACCCAGAGGGAAGAGACACTGTGGTGGAGTAAGTGGCGGGTGTGCCGCGGACCAGGCTTCGGAGCCCCACTGGGCCGCCTGCCCGACTCGGCGGCCTTGGGCAAGTTGTTTAACGTGCTGTGTTTCCCTGAACTGGACTTTCTGTGACGCCGGTGGCCTGCCATTAGTGTTGGCACAGGACAGTCCTCAGAGCCAGGGCGTGGTGCCCGTCGTCAGGGAGTTGCTGGGGGCCCTGTTGGACAGTTCGCTGCTGCCCCTGTGTGAGGGGGTCTGAAAGAAATTCCTGTTTGTTCTGAATTCAAAGGGCGGCGGGCTCCTGAGCGATTTGTTTACTGTACTACGGCCCTGGGCTCGTCAGGTTCCCCTGTTAGCACCGGCTCCTGGAGAACTCTGAGCCCGGCGGAAGGCCCCCGAGGAAGGCTTTGGACCTTGCGTGTTCCATCTTGTTCCTGACTGCACTTTTGGCTGCAACTTTGTTTTACTTTCTCCCTTCCCTGCCTGGGGACGATACTGCCTTCAGGAGCGTCCGTCGGGCACTCAGCACAGTGCCTGGCCCACATCAGATGCTCAATCAATGGTGTCCCCTTTCACGCTCTGCGATTGCATCTGCGTCACTTCACAGAGAAAAGACATTATTGGCATTCCAAAAGATTCTCCAGTCTATAGGAGGGTTCGGTGTGAAGCTCTTTTCATAATAAACACATGTATTTAAAATGCGATGCTGTTTCCGCAGTGCTTTACTGGTTGGTGTTCGTTACTGGGTCTCCGTCACACGACTGGCGCAGTGCCGGGCGGCCGCCTCTCCCCTCCCTCCGGCTGGGGGCCAGCGCAGCTGCTCTCATGTGCTGTTTGCAAAGTGTCTGGGATGGAATGAGCTGAATTTTAAAAATGAAAACCTTTTCTTTATCTTTCCAGAGGAATTTTAAGATAGAAGTGATCTGCTGCAGAATATACAGGATTCGTGAACCAAGATTTCTCTTCCTAAAACTGTCCTCCCTTAATCAATTCTTTAATTTTTCATTTGCCTATAAAGGGGGAGTTAAACCCTATTCCCTCTACCTTCCAAAATAGGTTTAATTATTTCCACTATGTCAACACTCTAGAATTTATCAGAACTTACATTAATGAGTTTATTGTCAATTTATGATGAGTGTATTAAATAGCAAGCTTATTCGTTATTATTAGTGATTTCTTAAATTACCATTTTTAATTCTGACCATCTCCTAAAATTCTTAAGCATCTTGAGTGTTTTTACTTTTGTCAGTTTCTTTTCTCAGTTTGAGCACCTTCAAGGTATCCAATTAAAAAGTAAATTAGTGGAATTAATAATATGTGTGGAATAGGACACGGTTAAGGTCACTGTCTTATGATCTTCAAAAAGACCGAGACAAGCAGAGCCCAATAATCTATTTATGTTTGCTTAAGGCAATTTGTTGGGTCCTTAACACCTGTTGAGTGTGACGTTCTCTTGCTAGGCTTGTCTGGGCTACATTGCCCAAGCTTGCTTTTGTCCTCCCTCCCTCCCTCCCTCTTTCTTTTTTCCTATCTTTCCTTTCCTATTTCTTCCTTTTAAAAACTTCATTGAAAGTCTTTTGGCCTCCAGGCTCTGTGCTAAACACTGGAGGCAGAATAGACAAGATCCAGTGGTGGGCAAAACAGACACAGCTCCTATGCTCATGGAGCGTACAGTCCGGTGGGGCTGGGGTAGGCATTAATCAGATCACCTTCATTAATGGATTAAGATTATGAACGGTGGTAGACACCATCAAGGACCATAGTGCAGTGTGGGATCTGTGACCCAGTCTGGGGCTAGGAGACAGCTTCTCTGTATTGACATATGAAGAACGCGTGGGCACTAAGGGAAGTATGAGAGTTCCAGGCAGCAGAAACAGCGTGTGCAAAGGCCCTGTGGTGCTGGGAATTGTGGTATGTTCAAAAGAAATATATATATTGTGGCTGGGTCAGATATAACAAAAGCAGGAGGTAGGGGAGGCTTCTGGTGAGGGCAGCAGGGCCAGAGACACATGCTTTGTAAAGATTTTGGCTTTCAGTTTAAGAGCAATGGGAAATAACTGAAGTATTCTAAGGAAGGGCTGGAGGTGCAAGAGCTGTACTTGTGACGGATGCATCTTCATTTGTCTCTGTAGGAGCGATGCAGTCATACACGTGGTCTCTAACGTACACAGTGACAACGGCGGCGGGGTCCCCAGCTGAAAACTCCCAACAGCTCCCCTGTATGAGGAGTACCCATGTGCCTTCTTCCTCGGTCACACACAGAATACCAGTTTATCCTCACAGAGAGGAGCACGGGTAGGTGACTTTCCTGGAATGTGCTGTCTTACTTTTAAATTCGATATTAAAGAGCACGGTTCAACTGGCAGTTGTTTTCTCAAAGGACAGGACGAGCGCCCGCGTTTGTTGGGTTCTCACAGTGTGCTCAACGCCACACTGTGTACACTTGTCTGGCGTAGCCCCCACCACAGCCAGGTGAGGCAGGTGTTAGTGATCCCACTTTATAGAGGAGGAAACTGAGAGACTCGGTTGATGAAGTTCGGTTCCTCTAAGTCACACAGCTGGTATACGTGGGGTTTGCCAGACTGAGCGTCCGTCCACCTGCCTCCAAAGCCTGTGCTCTTCCCGGCTTTACTCCTTTAAAGTCTCAGCTGCAGACTCCCGCTCAGCAGTTCCCCTTGGTGGCTCTTTGTGCACTTTGTAGCCTTCCACAGCTTCACAGTGGGCCCCAGGCTTTCATGACTGCTCAGAGGAGGGCTGCCCCACCTGTGAGCCGGAGGACCCTGGGGGTGGCAATTATGAATGGGTTCAGGGAATCCCTGTGGGCTCCAGTGGTGCTTTGGAGCCTGAAGGGGTAAGTCCTTGATGTTGCTGTGATGAGTGAACTGCAAATCCACTTAAAAGTGTTACCCGAATCACGGTAGCGTTTTGCCATTATGCATTATCTTCATCAAACGATAACTAGTTTTGCAGCGTCTAACATGCAGTGATCTGAAAAATGCTTACGATGTTAAAAAGGGCCTTTAATCTCAAGAAGGTGAGATTCTGTTGTGTAGGTACAGCGAGCCTCAAAAGCTGGGCTCCCACACACACCTGCTGTGTGGGACATGGGGCGGGGAGGTGGAGACTGAGACAGAGGAGGAGGACCTCCCAGGTCCCTTTCTCACGGTGGCCCAGCATAACGCAGCACGGCGGCGACCCTGGGGGTGGGCACAGGCCTGAGTTATTTCCGTTGGTCCAGGTGCCTCCGACCAGTCAGTAGCGAGCACCCATTATTTTTTCAGGGGGCTCTTAGAGTATTTCCCCACACATTTAGAATAGACTTTGAAAATTATTTCAGAGAGCCTGTTGATTCTGCAGGAATGGCAGAATAGACACCCACGTGGTCATGCGTCAGCGTCTTCGCTGTGAAGTTAAGAGCAGATTTGCTAAGATCCCATGTGTCTGTAGGAGTTTCTTTTTTACAGAGCGTCTTCACATGTGACCCTCAGAGTAAGCATGCGCAGCATTCTTACAGGTGGGAGAAACCAGGTTGCAAGTAGCCCAAGGTCCCACAGCTGGAGAGTGGCAGAGCCAGGCCTAGAGCTGGGCTCTCTGACGCCTGGCTGGCCATGCCACGGGGTCTTCCCCCAGGAGAGAGCTCACAGAAGGTACTACATCCTTCCCCATTGTGGGAAAGCGGGGGCCTGAACAAGACAAAACCGTAAATCCCAGAGTAACTTCTTTATTTTCTATTTGACTTCAGGCTATAATATGGGCCTTTTAATAGAACAGGCGGAGATGTTTCCATCACTAGTTATGTTCTGCTCAGGGCCAGCGTTCGTTCCCCAAGCGCTGGCTGGGTGGTGAGGGAGCTACGCCGAGGGGAGCAGGGAAATCAACCTGGGAGTTTAAACTCACCACAACAAGGCCACAGAGTGGAGATGGTAAGACTCAGGGAGAAAAAAAAAAGGAAAAAAGGACAAAAAGCAGATGAGGCTGAGCTTTTAAAGATGTCAAACTGATTTGTTCTCCCTGCCGTTACTCATAACATTCAATGTGCTTAATGTGTTTTAGCTACACGGGAAGCTATAACTATGGAAGCTATGGCAACCAGCATCCTCCGCCAATGCAGAGCCAGTACCCGGCCCTGCCTCCCGAGGCAGCCCTCTCTGGACCGCTCCACTACGCCCCATACCACAGGAGCTCTGCACAGGTGAGTTGCTGGTCCTGCTTGCTTGCCCAGGCCAGGTCCAGTCAGTGTAACACAATTACTAAGCGCCTTCTGTATACTGCGCGTGCAGTCTGTGTGTCCCCGAGGACGGGACAGTCCTTTCCTCAGTGTCACTTCGGCCCTTCAGTGGCTGCCCACAGTGGGCGTCAACCACATTCGCGCTCCACTTTTGCGCACATGGGTGCGAAAGAGTTGTCTTTGGTGCCGCCCTCTCTTTGACCTCTCTGATCCCAGTATCCAACTGGCTGCGATGTTGGTTGCCCGTTTTCAGGCAGCCCCGGGAGACCAGACCTTGGGTCTCCCTTCCCATCACTAGTCCCCCCGTGCAGACCCTCATCGAGTCCTGCCAGGACTATCATCTTGGCGTCATTCTAAACGGTGTCTCCATCTCCCATGTGTGTTCCTTTTCAGTCTAGCCCACACACCCAGTCTTACAAGGAGAATCCTCCTGAAATAGACCCTTTATCAGATCATTCTCAGGCCACGCATTTCCTTTGACTCCTCACTGTGTAACGAACCACATCGACCCTCTGTGGCCTCGGTGAATGGAAATGGCAAGTGCATCAGCGTTGGGCACTCAACTTGTCGTAGATACTTTTTGCTGTGCACTGGCCCCAGGCACATCTGGTCACTAATTCCATTCAATTCTGCATCCTCAATGTCTCTGCAACCCTACTGTCCTTGCTTCAACTCAGGTCTTCATCTAATCTAGATGACAGCAAAAGCCTTCCCACTGGCCTCCATATCACTAAATGTGTCCTATCTCTTGTCTCTCCCCGACACTGCAGCTAAAGGAATCTTTTGGGGGAAAACCCAGTTTTCCCCAAAACTGGTCATAATACTCTTCTGCATGTTGTCGTTTTCAGAGTCAAGTTTAATTCCTTAGTATGTCTCTCTAGACTCAATACCATCTGGCCTCTGCCTGCCTTTCTGGCCTACAAACGACAGACTCCCCCCACGCCCCCGCCCCCATGCCTTTGCTCCAGCTGCACCAGCCCAAGTGCAGTTCCCCAGGTCTTTGCTGAGACCGTGTCCTCTGGCTTGGATTCTCTCCCCCAACCCCTTAAGCCTTGTTGTTCAGGACAAGCATCTCACAGTCTTTGTGGCACTCCCTGACACTGCCACCTTCCTTCCTCCGGAGCTGTGTTAGGCCCCACTCCTCTGCACTCGCAAAGCACCCTGGTCTTTCCTCCACTGGTAACACTTCTCACGCTGGGACCATCGCTGACTTTCCTGGCTCCCACAGGAGACCCCAAAGCTCCTTGAAGGCAAAAATTAAGTCTAGTACCCCCGCAACGTAGGACACACCACTTATCAGAAAGAACAGCATGTCCTGTACTGAGCACTTTACACATTGTCACGGTAATCCTTGCAGAAAAGAAAGGGAGAGTCACTTGCCCGAGGATTCGAACCCAGGCAGTGTGGCCCCACTGTCCATCTTAAGCACTGCCCTCGGTTGCCTCTCGGCATTCTCTGAGCGCTTGCGGAACAGATGAGCAAACAGAAGGTGCGTCAGCATAAACAACACTGTGGCGTGCCAAGGCCACTCACTCGGTTCTGCAGGCGTGGGGACACGGTGGGCTTGTGAGCCTGGAAGTGGCAAGATGAGAGCTGTGCTTAAGAAAGGGGCCCTGGCAGCACTCAGCATGACCAGAAAGGGGGCCAAGAGAGGCAGGGAGCTCTGCTCCCCAGCTCCTGCGGGAGTGGAGGAGAGGGGTGGCAGGACGTGAGCTAGGGTGGAGGCCGCAGTTACATCAGCTGTCTGCACACAGACTTGCCTCGGAGGGAGGGCACCGAGGAGAATGTAGCCACAATATTCAGCACTCGGGGCAAACAGGCGTCTGTTTTGATTTCCATCTGCAGTACCAAGGGAGCTCTAGTATAATCCCCAGACAAGCCAAGAAGTTGATTCCACTAAATCACCCACTGGGGCATTCATTATAGACCTCCAACTGCGTCACACAGAGATGCCAGCTCCTTAGGTACTGCTTCTCTTGGGAGCAGTCTCCGTTCCTCTCTGTGATCTGCCAAGTGACTTGGAACTGCTGTGGCTACGGAAAGGGTCACCCTTAACACAGCATACGCAGCTCATTCACTCATTCATTCATTCATTCCTCAAGTGACTGTCCGCTGCCTACTGTGCAGCAGCCACTGCTCTAGCCTCTGAGAATACAGTGGGGAATGAGACAGAAACGTGCCTGCTTTGGGGGAGCTGATGGCCCAGTGGGAGACACTAGTCTAAGCAGCAGTGACGAGATGATGCTAACATGCCAAGCCACAGCTCCTGGCATCATCTTCCCCTCTTCACGCCCTCGTCCCTCCTCATGAAGTTTCTGCAGCTGTTTCTCTGGGGGGCGATATTTTTAAAGCCATTGCTGTAAAACAAAAGCCAGGGTCTCCTAAAGGCCCACGTAGTCCCTGGCGATCTGCAGTATCCGCTCTAGAAGCCACAAGAGCCCCCGACTGGAGCACTGTCATTTGGTAGTGGGCTTAATCGAAGGGCCGAGGGCTAAATGAAATCCCAGGGAGGAGCCCCTTGAACCCAGACTGGGGTATCTTGTGAGGTGACAGGTCCTCGGCTGGCCTCTTCACCACCATGCCCTGTGTTCCTTAGACAAAGGCTCCGACAACCCCTGACCCCACCACACTCTCACGCTCTCACTGTCCTCGGCGATTTGTGCCTCGTCTCCATGTAGAAGGTGCGGGGGTGGGGGTGGGGGGAGAAGTTCATCACATCTCTACCGAGTTGATGAGTAAGGTCAGTGCTTCTGGGGAAGGTACTGTCTAAAGACAAAGAATCTTTGGTTTTTCATTAACATTTATGCGTCAAGCACCATTTTAGGCACTTTCAAATACACTCAATTCTCATAGAAACCTTGGGAAGAAGGCATTTTCCTCCTCCAGTTTTTAAAGCTGAGGAAACGGCTTCGGAAGGGAATTGGCCCCAGGTCATGCATCCAGAAAGAGGCAAGCAGACCCAAATACAAATTCCCTAGCTCTCCACCCCGAGCCCCCAGCACCGAACACTGCACTGGCCTGTGTTTTGGAGGGTGGGAGGTAAATTCGGGTGGTTACTGCAGCTATTTTCAGTAAGTTTCAAGTTTCCAAAGAGAAGACTCACACACCCAGGATAACCTTACTTCTTTCCTCTCCGGGTATTTTGGCTTAAGGTTGAGGATCTAGGGGAAAATCCAGTGCAGGGCTAATTGGTTTTAGCTTCCAGAGCAGAGGTTACGATACAGAGCAGAGCTGTTCCGATCCCAAGCACTGACCATCACACTTCGTTTTATTGGATGCACCGGAATATCTGTCTGAGTCAAAGAGGAATTGCAGGAACAGAGTACGGCCAAAGAGGGCCGCTGGCCGCCAGCTCATGCTAGCTTCTGCAAGTACTGGCTTGGCCTTAAAAGTCCGTATGTTTTTTTCCATAAAATAAAAGACACATTTTTCACTTTCACCAGTAACTTTATTGATTTGGATATTTTGAGTATGTCAGCTATCTCCTGCTATTGGCTTCCAGTGGGCAGAGGCCAGGGGTGCTGCTAAACTTCTTCCAGTACATAAGACACAGCCCCACAGCAAAGAATTATTTGGCCAAAATGTCAATAGTACGAAGAAACTTCACAAACCACTTTTGACACATTCAGTCAGTCACAGCACCTTCTCCATACGCTGGGCAAATCTTTTGTGTTTCAGTTCCATTTTTACCTTTCTTGAAATAATAAATCATAATACACTGAAAATGTCACATATGTTCTTCCATCTTTAATATTAAAATGGCTGTACAAAAATTCACCAATTTTGATAAGTTTTCCTTTAATGTATGCTGATATGGCAGTTACCACAATACAATCTAACAGAATTGTTGCAAATGAAGTTAAGACAACTAAGCACTGCCAGAGCTACTGTATGGAAAAAAACGTAACGGACTTTTTGGGTCAACCCAACACATACCTGCAGGTTTGCCTTACAGAATTGATACCACACACCTGTAAAGTGCAATAATTGTATGCATCCCAGCACTTATATGCTCAAAGTAACAGCTAGTCATTTGTGTTTTGAAATAGAGTATGTGTGTGCCTTTGCTTATACTGCCGATTTGCACAACACATGCTTTCTTTCCGGTTAATACGAAGGTAAACCCCCAGCCCTACGTGAATTCTCGTAATTTCCGAATGAGCGAGTCCAGACGAATGAGGCTTCACGGTGCACGGTTTAAATTATTTCAGAAAAACACTCTTGTTGCAATGCTGCCGCCCTTGGTCACATCAGAGCTGGTGAACAAGGGATCTTGTCAGCTGCACCTTCCCAGGCTCCCCTTCTCATGCCTGACCCGAAAGAGAAAACAAACCAGACCCAGTACACGGCTACAGAATATTTCTCTGAGCCTCACTCAGCACGTGTTCTTGGAACGTCTACCGTTTCCACAGCCATGAGCATAAGCTGGGAATATAAACTTGAGCTCAGAAGCCATTTGGTCAACCAGAGGCTGTGAGACTGGAAATGCACTTAGAGGGGACCAGAGAGCTGTTCCTTATCTCTCCTCTGGACGGCCAAGGTCCTGCCCTGCCCACCCGCCAGTCACTCGGCTCTCACAGAACCTCCAGCTCCACCCAGATCAGCTCCGGGCCAGTGGATGCCCCATCTCAGAGTCCGCATAGGGGGCTCTGCTTCGGGATAGCATCCCGGGGCCGAAGCGAAGACAAATCAGTCAGCCCTAGTGGTGCAGGACCTCTGACTGCAGAGCCAGGCTCCCTGGCTTCAGATCCCTGCTCTGCCTCTCATTAGCTCGGTGCCCCAATTTCCTCATGTGAGTACTGGGGATCATTATAGCACCTATTTCATAGGGTTGTTCTGAGGGATGAGTTAATAAAAGTTAGAACCGGGCCTGGTTCATGGTGAGCACTATTTGTTTAGATTATTACCCTCTCTAACACCACAGTTTTATTCTGTGTAATTACAGAATTCATATCCATCTCCCACACCATACCAGCTCTGGGAGGGCGGGGCCAGGCCCTTTTATTCTGACCCGTATATCCCCAGACCCCAGCATGGCTTTGCCCCCCTCAGTGGGCGCTCAGCAAATACTTGTCAATGAAACGAATGAAATGAGTGAATCCTTACTCTGGCACTGAGTTTCTGTGTGACCTCCGGCAGGTCATTTCCCCTCTCTTGACCTCCATTCCCTCGTCTAAAAGTGCTGAGAGGTAGGACCCGATGGTCAGTCACACGGGCTCTCCCTTCATTAGTGGACCATGGTGTTAGGATTCGAGGAAGACTACGAATAATAGCTAACACTTCTGAAAACTTACTTCATGGGTGTTCTCAGTATTCCACGCGCACTCAGTTCATCCTGACCCTCAAAGCTCAAAGGTTCGGGGGGAGCCGCGTCCTCCTCCAGAAGGGGCTCAGAGGAAGCCTGCGGGGGCGGGCCCACGGGCAGAGCCTCAGTGCGGTGAGAGCCGCCTTTCATAGGAAAACAGTTTGTGCTCCCGCCTAGGCCACCTCTCACCCCTTGCTCAAGTAACAGCCCATGTGGTGAGGGTCAGGGATAAAGGACTCATTCTTCCCTCTCCATGTGCAGGAAAGTCAGCCCGTGGTGTGGGGAGTCGTTTCTCAAAATAGAACATCCTCATATGGTTCCGCGGAGGCCCAGAGTCAGTCACAGCTGGGATGGACCTAGGCCTCAGCCATGTGACTGAACCTTTGACGACTTATGTACACACACACACACACACACACACACACACATGCCCACAGCCATACCTCACACACCTCTCTCACAGGCTAGGAACTGGCGACTTAGCCCCATTTTAACATCAATAGCAAGAGCGTATGATTTGACCCAGAAAATAGTGACTTCCTGTTATGGGCCCTCAACAAAAAGCGCCTTTATTCGGGGCATAGCTCTGGGGACCCCAGGGTTTGTGCCCAGCATGCTTAAGGACCCTGCATGAAACCGGATGTGAAGTGTGAAAGGTGAGGCTGGTGCCACAGGCCAGCCCCAGCCGCTCCCCGCAGGCTAAACAGAAGCTTCATTGGTGGTGAGGCAGCGGGCACTTCAGTCTCTCATCTTTCAATGGTCTCTTCACCATGGGGAAAACGAGTCACTGACTCATTTGCAATTAGCTGACCTAACAGGACAGAATTTTCCATGCCGGATTCTGTGGTAACAGAATTTTATTGTCACATTAGAGATATTTTCAGCCAGTCTCATTTCCAGGCAATTACTCTTTTGAGTCTGTGACACAACCCCTGGTCACAGCTGCATCTAGGGTCCTTGATTAGGCACAAAAGCCACACTCTCTCGGGCTCTGTGGGCAGGAGGTTCCAAGTCCGTACTGTGACGTTTTACCTACACGAGCCAAGGCAGTGAGGACTGACAGAAGCAGCAAGTTGGGGCCTGGTCAGAACTGTATGGCCCCGTGGTCCTGGCCGGGTGGCTTAGTTGGTTGGAGCGTCGTCCCCTACACCAAAAGTTTGTGGGTTCAGTTCCCAGTCAGGGCACGTACCTAGGTTGTGGTCAGTCCTTGGTTGGGGCATGTACAGGAGGCAACCGATCAATGATTCATTGTCATATCGACGTTTTTCTCTCTCTCTGAAAAATAATAATAATAATGAACCATGTCCTCAGGTGAGGATTAACAAAAAGAATTGTAAGACCTGTGGTCTGTAGGGGAGGCGAGGGAGCAGGAGGGAAAGGTGACAGAGAGGAAAGGAGGGAAGGTGCAGCTGACAAGTCCCTTGTTCACTAGCTCTGATGTGACCAAGGGCAGCAGCATTGCAACAAGAGTGTTTTTCTGAAATATTTTAGACCGTGCACCGTGAAGCCTCATTCGTCTGGACTCGCTCATTCAGAAATTACGCAGGTCCTTAGATAATGGGCTGCATTTCCCATCAGGAGCGCTCCTCCGCTCCTGCGTAATTCAGTGGCGGGCTAGTCGGACTGAAGTGGGGAAAAGTGCGGCACCAGGACCGGGTTTTCGTGGCAGCTCTTCCACCAGCTTGCAACACGGCTTTGGGAACAGGGTAGTGAGTGTGAGAACGCCCAACCAGGAGCTTATGAAAGAGACAGCTTCCAAGAAGAATGGTAACATTCCTCCATGCAGCGGAGGGTGGAGCATTTAGCTTCTTGAGATAGGATGGCCAGGAAAGTCTCTCTGAGGAGGTGACATTTGAGCTGAGATCTGAAGAATGATAAAAAGACAGACACGCAAGGGGCCTGGAGGTGGGCAGGGCAGTAAAGCGTTGCCTCAGGCACAGGAAATGGTCGGACAGAATTCCCCGAGAGGGGAAGCAGCTTGGCATGGCACAGGATCAGAGCAGGTTCCAGGGAGAGCACCGCGAGGTGAGGTGACGTGTGTCCGGGGAGCTTACTTGAGAGAATATCAAGAGCGGGAAGCAACCTTTCTGAAAAAATTGAAAGACTGTTTTGTAACATTCCTCAACATTAGCTGTTTAAGACCTGGGACCTTGTTTTCCCGGGCAGGGCCCAGTCTCACTGTGGTCCCTCGGGGATTTAGAGTGGGTCCCAGGCTAGCGTCACACTGCTCAGGCCTGAGGTCCAACGTGGCTGCCACTCCAACAGCATCTGTAGCTTCCCACAGCGGGTACCTGGGTACACTTCAGCGTTTCTGATCTGATTGGGGATTATGAAAGCCTTGGTGCGCTGTCAATAGTCACCTTGGCAACAGCCCTTGGTGCCTTCTCCCGTTGAGTTCCCAGGCACCACCTACATCATGCTCCCTCTTTCCTGCCTATTCTTTGCCTGTGAAGTGGCTGCACTTTGCTGTATAGGGCACGCTGTTCTCCACAGGACAGACCCTCTCCTAGAAGTTGGATCTGTCCTCCTTGACCTGTGACTCACCGGTTCTCTTCGCGAGCTTCAGGTCTGACAGCCTCCCCCCGCTTCCCTCGGGCTCCCACTCAAAAGAGGCAGAGCCGTCCCCTTTGGCTCCCTCGACTACAAGCAGCAGCCATTGTTGTCATAGCCTCTTCTCCCGGCTGTTTAGGCTTCAGCCTGTCTGTCTCCCTCGCAGGAGGCAGCCTCCCACCTAATCCCTCGGGACTCCACTCTCCAACTGTCGGGGAAGACAGATGGGCAGCAGCAGAATTCACGCATTCACACACACTCTCTCTCCCCTACCCGCTGTCCTTGCCATCCTTGGTGACTGGCTCCTGTCCTTGGTGCGGTGGCCCTTAGCACAGCAAGGAACTCTTTGTGTGGACTGGCCAGCCAACAGGGACTTGGGGCTCCTCCCCTGTGTCCCCTCCGATTGTACTAAAAGGCTTATTTGCATAGCTGTCTTGGGAAATGAAAAAGTGTGAAGAAGCAGCCCTTCATGGACACTTCTCTTATTTCAAAAATCTTTCTAGACCTGCTTGCCCTCTTGGCGCTAGTGACGCCTGCTTTCCTGACCTGCACAGCGGCACACTTCCACTCCCCTCTCAGTCGGCTCATCTTGACTCCTTCCACATTCGCACACACCGAGTCCAATAATTTGCCATTTCCTGCTTGGGTATCTTCCGGGACTCCAGTGAATGTGAACCAAAAAGATAGATGTTCTTCGAATGTAGAATAACCTTTGAAGTTGTTGACTTGCTTCTCCTTCAAAAGCCTGCTTTTAGCCTATAGTTCATAATTGACTTCAACTGTAAAATGCTATTTTTAATGATGCCATTGTGTTTTACTTGGCAGTATTGTTCTCTTGGGTTGATGGAGTGGCACCTGTGACATCACCATAACTAATGATAAAACTCAGTCATCCGTCCATATCTGCTTGGACATGTTCTCATGTTCTTGTTCTCGCTCGCGCTCACACACACACACGCAGACACCTGCGACACCTGTATTCCCAGTAGAGCTATCCCTCCATTGGGGTTTGACTTCCCAAGACACTCCAGCCTAAGAGCACAGAGCTCGCATGACCGGCCGAGTGAACACCAGTCCAGCTCTGGCGGAGAAACCCTTTGCATCTCTCCTGTCGGATTCTTCCTAGACCGAGGTTCAGTCTCTCGGGAGCTCTCTGACTTCCCTCTCATCGGTTTTCACTAATAGCCTCTTAAGAAATTTAACTTAAACAAATTGTGAACGCGACTGATACTGAGTATATGTAACTTCACGCTAATTTTAACTTTGTGGAATTTCTTTCCCCTCAACAAGTACCCTTTTAATAGCCCCACTTCCCGGATGGAACCTTGTTTGATGAGCAGTACTCCCAGACTGCATCCTACCCCCGTCACCCCCCGATGGCCAGAGGTGCCCACAGCCAACACGTGCTACACAAGCCCGTCTGTGCATTCCACGAGGTACGGAAACTCGAGTGACATGTACACACCCCTGACCACGCGCAGGAATTCCGAGTATGAGCACATGCAACACTTTCCTGGCTTTGCTTACATCAATGGAGAGGCCTCCACAGGATGGGCTAAATGACTGCTCTCATAGGAATCCATATTTAATATTAATAAGTATTAATAATAATAATAAACCCATCTCTCCTCGAAGACTTTATCTCTATACATTGTAACTCGTGAACCATTCCTAGGCATCCATTTTCCTAGCGAACGTGAGGCTGGGATTCAGTGTGGGATGAATAAACTTTAGTTCAGAAACAGGGCTCACTAAATGTCCATGAGATTGGGTTCCTGTCGCCAAGCCAGACTTGACTTTCTATAGAGCACTATCCCGGGCAGGCCAGTCGGCGCCTTCTCCCCTTGTTCCATGACTTTGCTTTGTGTTGGCAACCACTCCCTGTAAGTTACTTATTTTCCTGTTGACAAAAGCTCTTTAGCCTTGAAGGATGGATACTGGAGACAGAATCTGGTTTGTGTTCTTGGATGGGCACGTAATTTACCAAGAGCATTCACCTTGCCACCTGTCTGTCATCTTCCTGTACAATGAACAGCCCTCAGATGCGTTCTATACATCCCTTCTTCCTGGTGGTGCTTCCCGGAGGACCAGGGCTAAATGGCGGCGTCTGGAAACTCTCAATTCCCAGTTACACTCCTGTCTGTCACAGTACCTGCATTGTTTTGGAATGTAAGCACTGTCTAGAGAGAAGGAAGAGGCCTGTTCTGTATGCCTTAAGTTGACTGAAGTTTGCAGGGGACCCGTTCTTCTGCATACAAGTATTTGTCCTAAGTTTGCACAATGGCTAGTGTCAGCAAAAGGCAGGGGAGGGATTTTTTAAAGTTCTGTGGGAATGTAGATGTATAGCATTGAGTGTCACACTCTGCTGTATTAACGTTGTAAAACTGGACGGACCAAGTTTCTAAGTGTGAAAATGACTTCCATTGTTCCTTCATAAGACTATAATAATTTCCGACACTTTGATAGAAAAAAAAATTTCAAAGCTGTGCCTTTGAGCTTATACTATACTGTGTATGTGTGGAAATAAAAATGTATTGTACTTTTGGAAAATTTTTTCTTAGACATTTTTCTGTCAGATTTGTAGCAATTTGTGAGGTTTGTTAGAGCTTAACATAGGTTTTCTTTCTGTATTATAAAAAGCACCAAGCAATTATGGTGGACCTATTACCCTATGGGTAAGAAATAAATAGAAATACGACATCGGATGTTTTAGCAATTGTTCTGTAAATAAAATCTTTGATCACACCCACTCAGTGTGATAATCATGTCTACAGCTAAAATGGAAATAGTTTTATCTGTACAGTTGTGCAAGATATGAATGGTTTCACACTTAAATAAAAAGTATTGAAATGACCTGCTTTCTTCATTTTGCATTTGATGTCACCTCTGTCTGCTGTGTATAATATAAATACCATTCTGAATAGTTAGGGTGCCAGTAGGCAAAACAAAACTACGTGGTCCTGTATGGTTTTGCTTATCCAGTTCATCATCACCTTGTCATAAAACCATCATTAAAATTTGGACAGGCCCCACGCGCAGGCCTTCAGCAATAGTTTAGTACCGGCAGCCCTGACTGAGGTTTGCAGGGGACCGATTCTACAAGGACTTGAGTTTGCATGATGACTAGCGTCAGCAAAGGGCAGGGCCCTTTCAGCTCTTGAAGGGAATATCGCTCTTCAACGCCAGCCTCATTAAGAGGTCCCCTGGCTCTGAGTTCATTATGCTTTAATGATCACTGGGTGTAAAGCTATTTCAAGTGCAGTGCTTTAAATGCTAATAAACTTCTGGAACAGAACAAGTAACGTTACTGAATACCTAATAAGCATCAACAAATTCTTCTCCAGCACTGCATTTTGATTCTAGGGCTGAGGACCGAGGATATAAAGGCAAAATGTTTCAATGTTTTGCCTAGACTTTAAGAGTTTCAGATCTATGCGAGAGAGCCAGCGCCAAAGATTTCCAGAAATGACAGTAGTGATATGTTAACTAAACGGCATGAGAATTTGACAACTCAATTTGCTGCATTTTGAAAGATTTATTTTTAAAGCCAAGCTCTTACTTGCTGTTACATAACGTATTTATACCTGAAAGTGAGTTTAAGATTAAAATGATATATTTTACATAGCATCCCCTCAGAAATTTAGCTGTGATGACCTGCCAAAAGAAAGCAGGCGCTGGGCTTCACCTCGGAAGGTCAATTAATTTGGTCTTTTGGCCACGATCCATTAGTTGGCTTTGTATGAGGAAAGTAAGGGCGAGTGAAATTTCAGATTTAGTTATTGCATAAAACAAACCCGAGGATAACCAGACGGCTCATGCCCTAACAATCCAAAGCGAGTGCTCCAGAAATGAAAGGGTGGAGTAAGTTTGACTTTTGACTTACTAATCGCAAAAACATAAAGCAGTTGCCAAACTCTCTAGCCTGGTCGCAGCAGCACATGACAACACCCAGATACAGGGACAGCCACGCGCTCACCGAAGGCACGGGTCTTCAGGCAAAACCAGTCACAATCAACAAGGGCTCTGATCCCAGAGAATAAAGTGGTCACTCCGAGAGCTCGGCATGGCGGACGATGCGTGCCCCTCCTCCCAGCCCAGCCGAGAGCTGGGAGCCACTGGGCGTTCTCTCCAGAGCACAGGGGACCCATCTCTTGGGAGGGGAGTGTACTGCCCATGTTCCCACATGTTCTCCACCTTCAACTTCAGAACTGAGAAGGATCTGGTTCGGAAATGACAACAGCTGCTGTGAGCTCACTGACTCAAACGCACCTTCTCTCCCTTTCTGATGGTTCCTACCCGGTCATCAGAATGGGAATGGGCAAGGTTGGCAGCTGGGAGTGGGGCCAGTCACTTGTCAGAGGAAGAACAGAGGAGTCTTGGCAATAAAGGGACACTCCCCTCTTTAGGACTCTTTCTGAAAAGGACTCTGCCAGCTTGAAACTGGCTGGAGCCGTGAACAGCAGCCAGGACGGCTCACCCACGTTGCAGGCCTGTGGCGTCCCAGGCATCCAGCCTGCTGTGTCCTTTGTCAGGCCTCTAAGATACCCCAGGTCTGAAAAGAAAGGGAATCTGTGGCCCCTCTGAGACAGCAACCCAGTCACAGACCAATCACAACAGTGCCATGGGGGAAGCCCAACCCAAAATGGGGAGAGGGACTGAAATCGTGGAAAGAGAACTGAAAGGAAGCCTTGGCTTCACCACCACGTGACCTTGGAGGGGTCGCCTCCCCACTCTGGACCTCAAGCAGGCATGTTATATGACTATGACATCCCAATTATAGTCTGTGTGCTGATGGCCCTGGGCCGGCAGATCCGGGTGAGGAGGGTGGACAGCTTAAGGAAAACAAAGGGCAGGCTGGCAGCTGGGCAGTGATTCAGGAAGGCGGCCGCAAGAGAGAAGGCGACGGCTCCACCAGCTGGTGCCCCAAACAGCCTGAGGTTCGTGCCCGTGAGCTCAGCCCGTAGACCTGCACCGCCATCACCGAGCAATACCCCACCCTCTCCTCACGCCCAACCCCACCCTCTCCTACACAGATCTGGGTAGTAGTCTTCTGATATTTTCCCCGTCTTTCCAGATTTGTCCTTAATATTTGCTTGAAAGTAATGTCAATCAAAATGTCTCACATGAATCTGGAGAAGAGCAAAAACAGGCTATTTGTCCCAAGTTCTTGCGCTTCTTAAAGGCAGAATAGCAAAACTGTTTTAAAATCCTGGAAGGGGTTAGTACAAATACTGCTGGTATTGCAGGGGAAAGGACGTGGGGAGGGGTTACCGTCGGTCTCCTGAGGCATGCAGTTCAGACTTGAGGGCCTAAAGAATGCAAATCATCATTGGAAGCTTAAAAGAAAAAGAAAAGGAGGCTATATACACTGCCTTTAAAATAAGGCAGAACTGAGGTTCATTCCTGGTTTCACCAGAGGCGGTTTAGAAGAGGCACTCCTGCTGCAAGCAGGCTCCAGCTTCGGTGGTTCTCAGCCCTGGCTGCCTATTCGCATTACCTTATCAGCTGTTTAATATACTGATGTATAAGGTCCCACCCACAGTAAATAACTGACCTGGAACGCGACCCAGGGCATCATATTTTTTCAAGCTCCCCAGGTGATTCTAACATGCAGTCCAATTGGAAAGACAAGACCCCTTGCACCTTGAAGTACTAAGATCCAGAGATGGATCTTATTTAGTCAGGGGCACCGACCTCTTCTCCCTTAGACCGTCAAAACAAACAAACAAACAAAAGACAACAGCCAACACAATAGCCATCCAGTGCGAATGAATGATAATCACACCTAATTTTTTTTTTGTCAGATCGACAAGAAATATATTTTTCGGTGTGCCACAGAATTTTAGTAATTCGTTTATGCGTGCCAGGATATGAAAAAGGCTGAAAATCGCCGACCCACACCGCTGACAGTTTCCCTGCAGCGGACGAGCCTTTCCCCGCCGGCACTGTGTTGCTGGTCCTTCAGGCCAGCCCACCTCCCTACCGCTTTCTAACCTGGCCCCTCTCTGCTTCAGTTCCTTGGCAGCCTCCCAAACTAAGCCAGCTTGGACACAGCCCTCGTAGCTTCCTCTTCTTCCGAGGAGGTCAGGACCTTTTGTGCTTCAGCAGCCTCCTCCCTGAATCTCTTCCCCCATTCCTCGGCCTGCACCTCAGTTCCCCCCCACCCCAAGCCTTCTAACCCCCATATTTTGCTGCTGCTGGTGTAGGTGGGACGGAAGATGTGGGCCCCAAGAGTTGAGAAAGGAGCTGTTGCTAGGAAAGGGGTGTGGGTGAAGAAAGGTGGTGGGCGGGAGAAATAGGGCTCCCCGGTTTTATTCCTCCCTTTGTCATCATAAATGCCTCAAGAGCGAAAACCAGTTGTTTAAGAACTATTATGAAAAATAATGAGGTCTGACCGTGACAGCAGGGGTGAGAGGAGCAGCCTCAGAAACAGCTGCCGTGCTAATACTTGGTATTTATAATAGTCCCTTGATAGCCGGGAAAGAGTGAATTCTCACGGAACCGCCAAACTGTGCCCCCTCCAGGAATGGTATCCAGAATGTCCTGGCTCGTGCTACACCTCTCGGAAAGAATAAACTGAAAAATGTCTTCTTCAGAATTGGAAAGTAGCCAAAGTCGAAGGATGATCTTTAAATAAGGAGAATGAGACACACTTCCCTCCCCTCATTCTCCGTGATGTGCGGCACCTTTCTGAACCAGACCTGCCTGAATCTATAGAGGCTCCACTTCTTGGGGTCTGTGCTGGGCGCCCGGCACACCAGAGGCATCGTCTCCGCTTCTCCCAACCTCCTGGCAACGTCATTGGTATAATAATCATTTCTGTTGACAGGTGAAGGAATGCAGGCTCTGAGCAGTTTAGTGCTTTGCCCAAAGTCACACAGCAAGTGGGAGCGCCGGGGTTTGAAAACAGTTACCCTCCTCCTGAGTCTGTGTTCTTCATACTGCAGCACACTGCCTTCCTCCTCCCTACTTCTGTTTCCACCCACCCTGCCCCCATTCCTTTCTCCTAAGCCGCTTGGCAGTTTTTAAATCAACCTTGACCATGGTCGTAGAACCTACTGGGGTTGAAGTCTCACAAGTTCTGGGAAATTCTGGTGTGCTAAATGAAGACAGTCCCGAAGCCAGGCACCAGATTGTTCCCCCGCACCCGAGGTGGCATTCCACTCCTTGTACGTTAACAGCCGACTAGCTTTCCCTCTATCATTTCCCAGGGCACCTACAAACCATTATCAAGGATCAAGATTTGGTCATTCTATAGAGAAACAGGAACAAAAGAAAATCAATAATAATGTTTTAAAAAACACACACAAAAAACAGGTCACAGAAGGATTTTTTTATTACCAGGTTGAAAAAAAGCTCTGCAGGGGAGGTGCAATGAGCCAAGTGTTCCCCAGAATGAAGTCATTTGACGGGAGGTGGGGGTGGAGGGTATTGGCTACCTCTTGCTGTTCAGGTCACTACCCTTTGACAGCGGTGGCCTCTGACCTCAACAGCCCTACAATTCTGTTTTGACTGACCCTGAAACCCATGAAATTCAGAGGTAGGCACTGCCCCGAAGTTGAGATAAAGCTGACTAATATGGGAAAAGCTCCCGGTATGTGCCCCCAGCTGAAAGGAGCTGGCAGTTCTTTGGCTGTAGATGCAATTCATTCTGTCTTCCTCCTTTCAGGGAAAAGCTAACCCTTCACAGGCAACTCAAGGGGAAGACTGAAATGTGTTGATGATGAATGGCAGTAATCCTTTGTCTACTGCCACCTCCTTCTAGGGTTGAGCCTTAAGAGTTTAATCAAATGTTGGTAAGTAAATTAATGCTTTACGGCATAAGGAGTTAAAAAAAATTGTGGGAAGAACGGGTATGAGGTTATGTTTCCTCTTACATGTGCATCTCAAAAGTTTAATTGCAAAGACTCTGATATAGTGTGTGTGTGTTGTTTCAGACTCATTTACAGACACACACACACACACACACACACACACACACACACACGACAGTCACTAAACCAAAGCTGTCTTATGTCAAAGCATGTCAGTGTTAAAGACATTAACTCCAAGTTTAAAGACCAAAGCAATGGGTTGGAATTACTCTTCTTTTAAAAACACCACCACCACCACCAAAACATGTATTTGTACAGCAATAGGAATAACATGACCTTTATCCCTAAATCTCCACATCACTGTGAGGGAGGTTGCGTTTTTCATTCCAGTTCAGCTAACACATGAGTGGCCACTCCATGCCCAGGTTTGCCGTGCTGGCCACTTTGACAGGCATCTCTTTTACCCCTTACAGCACCCTGCAAAGTAGGTATTATTATGCTCATTACAGCTGAAAAAAGGGAAAAAAACAGTCCTCAAAGAGGGCAAGTGACTTATCCCTGAATACCCAGGGACAGAGTTAAAATTTAAACTAGAGTCTTTTGGCTTTCAAGTATTCCTGTTAGATTTAAAAAAAAAAAATTGGTTGCCAGAAGGGTTTTAAGGAATTTGACAAATGATCGGCTTCTGAAACTCACACAGTGAGTCACGACTAAAAGCCAGGTTTTCCAACTCCCAGTCCGGAGTCTTTCGCCACATTGCAGCATTGCCACCCAAAGTGCCGGGTTTCCCAAGAGGTGTTTGGATGGGATTCCAAGCCAGTGAGATGCAAATAGGTCTGACTCACATTCCAGCTCTTGGATAAATAAAAACTCCTAAAGGGCAGAGCCCATTTTGTGTGCTTAGTTTGAGACTCCCACTGTGGATAGCCAATCAATATTGAACAACTATAGGCACGTTTGCTGGGGACTAACAGCATGGGCCCGATTTCGGCAATTACAACACTGGAACTATTACTGAGGAAACTCATAAAGGCGCCGAAAGGCTGGACTGAGTAGTTATAAAGTTTTAAGAGGTTAAAAATTCTCAAGTGATTTAATCCAACCCTAATTTTATGAGATACTAAGAAATTAAAATAATGTGCACAAGGATCTGACACCCTCTGGCAACAGACCCTCCTCTCCTGTTTCCCAGTTCTATTTATGTCATATGGCATTATGTCATATGGCATTGTGAGATAGCGTTAAGGAACATAACATGTTGAAGTTGGATTGGCTGGTCGTCGAATCATCACTGATTATGAAATGTCAGATTTAACTTTTCCTTATTCCACTGACCAATTGACCTCTTAAGAAATCTCCATTGCTGGCTTTCAAGTTCAGTGAAGTTGGTATCATTTCTCAATAAGCGTTCCATTAATTTTGACCTCCTGAATTTTTCTCGTGGCATTTCCCTCTATCTGCTAAGCCCTCTAAATTCTCTCTACTACTCTTTCTTTACAGTTCACCTTCTCCAAGAAGGCTTCTCTGTTTCTTCTTTTTTTTTTTAAAGATTTTATTTTTAGAGAGAGGGGTAGGGAGGGAGAAAGAGGCGGGGAGAAACATCGATGTGCAAGAGAAACATCTATTGGCTGCCTCTTGCACGTCCCCGAGTCCCCCAACCGAGAACCTGGCCTGCAACCCAGGCATGTGCCCTGACCAAAAACTGAACCTGTGGCCTTTTGTTTTGCGGGACGATGCCCAACCCACTGAGCCATGCTGGTCTGGGCTGATTACTCTTTTTCCCGTCAATGTTTATCTTGCTTTGATTTACATAATACTTATATTCAATTTGCTTCTTCCTATCAGTAGAAAAGATTTGCTGATTTGCCTGGATGTTTCTTATGTCCCCAAAGGACAGGGTCAGTTGTTTCTACTTGTTTTTTTCATTTTGTGCTCCAATGATCACCACACTCAGGGTAGGGCAAAAGTAGGTTTATAGCTGTTCATATGGAAAACAATACAATTAATAAATTATAATACAAGAAGAATAAACTCTGTGTTTTGTGTTCTCGCAGCTGTAAACCAACTTTTGCCCATCCTGTACTTGTTAAAGGATCAAACCATGATAATTAACTTTGTTAGAAAAAGGAGACTTCATTCTTGGTAGAAAATGAAATTAAAATAAGTTTCATCTTGCTGGGTCATTCCCATTTCTGAAAGACTAATGAGTCACATGCACTTGACTTTGGTAGTCTATCAAAAAACTAGTTCAGTAATTGATACTCTATCAAAATATTGATCCACTGGTTCTGACCCCTGGCTGCTCACTCAGATTAACTGAGAAGATTTTAAAACTACCAGTACTCAGCCCTCACCACAGATCAACTGAATCAGAACCTTTGCAGGTATGCCCAAGAAATGATTTGCACATAGTATACTGATAATTTAAATGGCACATATTGATTTGTGCGGTTTCACTCTTAATAGGTTTTTCTGAAGAATGAGAATGTTCAAATACGGTTTTGAACAAAATTTTAGAACCGAGAGAGAACTAAAGTATCTGACTTGACGCCTTTATTTTACAGTTGAGGACACCAGGGCTCAAGAAAGACGTGGAGGGGAGCAGTCTCACTCAGCGGTGGGGTGGCTGCTGGGTGATAGATCCTATCTCGAATTAGTGGAATTCTCTAAATTCCGATTTTGGATCTGTAGACTGGACTAGTTTTTAAATTTCTGCTTTCTTCTATAAAAAAGGTGGAAAACTTATTGCATGTTTATTGATTTGAGAGACAGAGGGAGAGGGAGCACTGATGTGAGAAAGAAAAATCAATTGGTTGCTTACCGTATGCGCCCAATGGGATCAAACCCACAACCTAGGTATGTGCCCTGACTGAGAATGAGATACTAAGGAATTAAAATAACCTTTTAAATACTAAGAGATTAAAACCTGCAACCTTTTTGGTGTACCGGGCAAAGCTCCAACCAACTGAGCCACTCGGCCAAGGGTGGGAGATCTGGATTTTAAAAGCTGTTGGCACCAGGTGCTCCTTAAAGACCTTCGACTTGGCACATTCCAACTAACGCATTGTCATGGCAGAGGAAATGCCACAGCAGGAGATATCAAAGTCCAAAATAAATGACTAGTATCTATTTGCAGGCTTTTCTCATTGGCCCCGACCTATAACTCCATAGCATTTTATGCTATCAGAAGCCAGAGCACTTCTAGCCCTTAACTATACCACTTATTAGCTAACTTATTGCTTATGAACAAGCTAATCAACACTCTTGGCTTCCCTTTTCTCTATTAAAAAAAAAAAAGAAAAAAGATAATGCTTGTCCTTTTGACCTGGCATTGTTTTCAGCTATTGCAAGGGTTAAATCAGATGATCTACGTGGAGATGTTTTGAGACTAGTAAAACACTACTGAATATATGTATAGAAATATTATCTTTCAGAACAAAGACTTGTGACTATTTGTTGCCTTGATTAGCCAGTTTCAATCCTAGTTCCTTGTACCATGCCACCAAGAATCAACAGGAACTGGAGTTAGTGATGGACCAGGGACTCCAGTCACTAAAGTATCACATAACTGAGTATTCAGGGAGGTAAAGTGACGTGGTGACCCAGGATTTAGCTAGTGTAGGCTCTAGTCCCAGAGTCCGCTTTTAACTATTGACTTTGGACAAATCACTTAATTTTTCTGGGACCAGAGTCTCGTCAGTGGTCAAAGGATGACTTGAATTAGAGTCAAAGCTCCTTTTGATTTATAAAATCAGAATATTAGTGCTTAATTAAAATTACTAAAGTGCAATTTCCGAAGCCATTAATTCATGTGGTTTCACATTTTTTAAATCCCTTTTTAGAAGTACAGGGTTGAAGCCTAAAAACATAAGCCTATTTCTGTTAAATAGACATTTCAAATACATGTGTAAAGACTCTCTTTGAAAGAAACAGCTCTACTCAGATACTTTATGCTTGTTAGTATCCTGTCGGGGAGCCCTTGCTCCAAAAATAAATATATGGTCACCCAAAAAGCACAAAATACAGAGTAGGCACCCAAATACTGTTATGTTAGAGCTCTCAGCTGAGTCTCAGTTTGTGTTACTTAACCCATCTGAGGCTGTTTTCTTATCTATAAATGGGAACAATATCTTCCTGAAGGATCCATTGAAACAGTGTATATTAAAATGTTTTCTAAACTGTTCAAAACAATTGCAAAATGTTACTATTACCTAAGGAATGTAGCTTACTATATATACCATGATCTTTCTAAAAAGTGTGCTTTTTCAAGATATAGATTAAAATCTTTCCAACTCAGTTTATTATGGACACAGCACTTACCCCAATGCCTGGCTCAACAAATATACTCAATAAATGTTTGTCACATGAGAAGTATAATCCACAGAAAGATCTAAAGCTCCATGAACTCTGATTCCATATTTGGTTTTACCTCCAAATTCTCAAAGCCTAGCACAGTATCTGACACATAGAAGAAACTGAATAATTATCAGATGAGTACATTTTTGTTCTTCTTCAGCACAGCTCAAGAGGCAGAGGTGGGCGGGAGGGGGGTGGGCATTAAAGATGATTTCCGGTAAAAGTTGCTTGGAATGGAAAACTGGAAACTACGTGGAAAAATCCCCCACTTTCTAACAAATAGCTTGGGAGAGTAAAAAGAACATAGCCTTTAAGTTCAAAATCAGTTTCCAAATTCTGCAATCTTGGTATATTAATGTATTAGTCTCTCCAAGGCTCAGTTTCCTCATCTTAAAATGAGAATAATACCTCCCTCATAGGGCTAAGCCCTAGAATTGAAGCTCTGTTAGGGCAGGGACTTCATTCTGGGCCCACTGTCTCTACACCATACAGTACTGGACTGTATGGAACAGTGCCTGGCACAGCATAGATTATCAAATATTTGCTGACTGAATGTGCGAGAAATTGACTGAGGCAATACAGCTAAAGTACCAGAATGCCTGCACATAGTAAACATTTAGCAAGCGTGAGCCTCTGTCACCATCACCATCATCACTACTGTTACCAATAAATCAGCCTCATTACGTTACTGGTGGTTGTAGAGCAGCCACCCTTGGGGAAAGACCCAGATTCAAATCTCAGATTCTCTATTCACTGGCTATGTCACTTAGAACAAACTAGTTAACCTATTCAGGTTCTTTTGGTTCCACAAAAACCATAGTGTCATGAGAATGCGAGGCTATATGGAACGCATCTGACACAGAGTCTGGAGCTCAGGTGGCACCCAATACAGGACAGTGATTAAGGCCAAAAATTGCCAGCTTCTAGAATGGTGGGGTAGATAAATGCGGTACTTGCATCCTCCACAACCACATCAAAATTACAACTAAACTACAGACCACTATCACTCAGAACTGCCTGAAATCTAGCTGAACAAAAGTCCAACTAAAGATATATAGAAATAGGCACCACATTGAGACTGGCAGGAGGGGCGGAGATGCAAAAGGGGCAGGTCCCAAACCCACAAGTGGCAGATAAAAATCAGGAGGGATATCTTGGCTGCAAAGGTCCCCCCTGGAGAAGCAAGGGGTCCCAGTCCCACACCAGGCCAGGAAGAGAAGTCACCATAACTTGTGGCTGTAAAAACCAGCAGGAATTGTGGCTGAGTAAGACAAAGGGCTTCTGGAGTCCCAAGCATTCCTCTTACAGGGCCCATGCATGGACTTGCTCAGACTCATTCCCTCTGTGCTCCAGCGCTGGGGGAGCAGCTCCAAGGGCACCAGGGACATACAAAGAGGAACTGAATTGTTTGGCATTAGGGCAAGGGCGGGAGGAGTGGCTTTCTCCCAGACAGAAGTGCTGGCAGAGGCTGTTGTTCCTTTGCTGAGCCCTTTCTCCACAGAGCCGTAAGGGCAGGAGCCATATCTGAGTTTGCAACAACCTGGCTCACACTATTCATCCCTCCCTGATGATTCCCGGAGACCCTGCTCCACCCAACTTGCGGTCCCACCCAAGCTGTTTCCAGTGGCTTTTCCAGATGAATGGCCTATCTTGACTCATGCCTCAGACTTTCCTAAAATCTCTCAAAAAAGCAGCATCTGGCCTCAGCACTTGCTGAGTGACCCCAGGCCTGGCATTAGTGACAGCCAGCCTTGGTTCATAGCTTGGCCTCTCCTGTGCACCTCCAAGCCTAGTACAAGTAGCAGTCATCTGCAGATCACTTTGTAGCTTATGCCAGGTATCCCTGGGCAGAACACAGGCAGTGGGTGACCTTGTCCTGCACCTCCCAGGAGGCCCCAGAGTTATCACACATGGTAGACAGCTTCAGACCACAATGAAGCACCACCCAACCACCTCCATAAGCAACACACTCAAGGGGTGAACTCAACAGGCAGCAAATAAGTCCTGCTGAAATAAGTCCTGCTCAGTGAAGTGGTTGCAGCCAGTCGTTCCAGCTGATCAGCCTGGGGGTAAATCCCTTCCATTGACATGCCAATAGCAATCGAGACTCAACTACAAGAGGAGGGTGTACACAGTCCACACAAGGAAGGGAGTGGGTGGGGGAGGGAGCACACCTGGAGTGCCCAGCTTGGATGAACAGGGAAGCTGTGCCACTGGATCCTGCAGGACACCTACTACATTAGGCCACTCTACCAAGCCCAGGTGACTTAGCAGCTCTATCTAATATATAGAAACAAACACAGGGAGGCTGCCAAAATGAGACAAAGAAACATGTCCCAAAGGAAAGAATGGAATTCCACATAAAGAACTAAACAAAATGGAAATGAGCAATCTACTAGATACAGAGTTCAAAACACTGGTTATAAGGATGCTCTAGGAACTTAGTGAGACCTTCAACAGCATAGAAAAGGACATGGAAACCATAAAAAAAGGGCCAGTCAGAAATGAAGGCTACACTAACTGAAATGAATAATTTGCAGGGAATCAACAGTAGAGTTGATGAAGCCAAGTATCAAATCAGTGATTTGGAATATACAGAAGCAAAAAACACCCAATCAGAACAGCAAAAAGGAAAAAGAATTTAAAAAAAAATGAGGATAGTGTAAGGAATCTGTGGTTCACATCACAGGGGTGCCAGAAGGAGAAGAGAGAGAGCAAAAAATTGAAAACCTATTTTAAAAAATAATGACAGAAAACTTCCCTAACCTGGTGAAGGAAACAGACATATAAGTCCAGGAAGTGCAGAGAGTCCCAAACACAATGAAACCAAAGAGGCCAATACCAAGACACATCGTAATTAAAATGTAAAAGGGTAAAGACGAGAGGATCTTAAAAGCAGCAAGAAAAAAGCAGTTACCTACAAGGGCGCTCCCATAGGACTGTCAGCTGCTTTCTCACCAGAAACATTTCAGGCCAGAGAGGTTGGCAAGAAATATTCAAAGTGATGAAAAGCAAGGACCTACAACCAAGATTACTGTATCCAGCAAAGCTGTCATTTAGAATGGAAGGGCAGATAAAGAGCTTCCCAGACGAGAAAATGCTAAAGGAGCTCATCGCCACCAAACCATTATTATATGAAATGTTAAAAGGTGTTGAACAAGCAAAACAAATACAGAGTCATACAGAGAATGTTTTGACAGTTGCCAGATGGGAGGGGGGAAGGTTTCGGAGGGATGGGTAAAAAAGGTGAAGGGATTAAGAAATACATATTGATAGTTACAGAATAGTCATGGGGATTCAAAAGTACAGCATAGGGAATATAGTCAATAATATTCTAATAATTATGTGTGGTGTCAGATAGGTACGAGATATATCAGGATGACTACCTAGTGAGTTCTACCTCTAAGCTCTGACCTGCACAACTGAAACTAACAAAATATTGTACGTCGACTATAATTGAAAAATAAAGAATGATTTAAAAAGGGTATTAAAAAATCGCTGCATCCCTTTTATCTAGATAACTACCTGCAATTTCCCGCATCACTGTATCTGCATATATTACATGACTGCAAACAAGGGAGGAAGGAAAGAATTTGAAAGAGACTGAAACTGCTAAGGGAGAAAAGTGGGAATTAAATCGGTGCTTCACAGTTCCCACCCAAGGGTTCCAGTTTCCGCGACTGTCAACCAGTCCAACCAGCCAAGCCTCCAGCGGGACAGTCAGCTCCGTAGGGAACAAAAAGGAGGCAGAGCCGGCGCTTAGACCCACCCCCTAACGGTTTCTTGGCCGCTGGCCTCGGGGGCCGCCGGACTCCCGTTTCCGGCCGCCGCAGGACCACAGTTCCCAGCGTGCCTTTGGAGGGAAGTCTTTCCCGCTGGATGACTACAAATCCCGGCATGCCACTCGGCACTCCAGAAAATTAGGTGAAATAGTGGAATGACCCCATTGCACGCAGGGAATTGTAGTCTATTTGGCTGCCGTCTCTTGGAGGGGAGGGGAAGAGCCAGGTCGTTCTCGTCAGCTGAGGAGAATGATTCATAGAGGAGGGCCAGGAGAGAACAGTTCTCTCTGTGAAAGCCCACTTAAAAGGCTGGGCTCTTCTTCGAGGAGGGGAGAGGCAGAAAAGCAAGCAGGCCCTTGGGCCTGACCCCGCCTCAGGACGCTCGGCAGGCCTCTATCGAGTCCTGGGCCTTGTCGGGGGCGGCCTCGAGACTCTGGTTGCTGGGGGACCGGTGACGTCGCGGGGTGAAAGTTGAGGGGCGGTGACGTCGGGCCTGGCCGGGCGGAGGCTGGCGGGTTGGAGGCAGGAGGGAGGGAGGGAAGGAGGGAAGGAAGGAAGCTGGGAAGGAGCGAGCGAGCGGGGGCGCGAGGAGTTTACCTGGAGGCAGCGGCTTGGGCGCGCAGAGCGGCCGCGGCTCCCCCGCACCTGCGGCCATGGATGAAGAGCGCGCCCTCTACATCGTCCGGGCCGGCGAGGCGGGGGCTATCGAGCGGGTTCTGAGGGATTACAGCGATAAGGTAAAGAGCCCTGGCCCCGAGCTTGCGGTATAGCGCCCCCGGGCCGCCCTCTGGGCTTGCACCGCGCATCCCTCCCCACCCCCCCTTATTCCGGGGATGCGCATTGCTCTCCCCCGAAAGAAACGTTTCCGGCTTGGGCATGCGTGTTTGTGCCCCCAGCCTTAGCCATCCGCGCATCCTGCATCCCCCCTGCCCCCACTCTGGCGCCCACTCCTCTGATTCCGGCCCAGCAGCCTGTCCCGCGGTCCTCCTCCCAAGCGCGCAAGTCACACCCCCGGAATCCGTCGATGTGCGTCTGTGCCCTGCGCCCCACTCTTGGATGCATAAATGCACGCGAGGCTTCCTCACCTGTGCAGCATAAAAATACGTGCTTCTGTGCATAAACGCGGCCCTGGACATGCCTAAGACGTATCGGCCACGGCGGTAGTTCGCTACGTGCCTAGAGCGCTGTACAGTTTTCAAGGCGTGATGTCTCATGTGGGGTCTAACTGGATTCTCAGAATATTTATGTGGTAGATGGTATTATCCTCCCCATTTTATAGATGAGAAAACCAAGGCGCAAAGAACTGAAATCATGCCAAGGTCATGGACATACTGTGTTGTAAGTGGGACGGAGACTCTAACTCCTAATAGCACCTATTATTTGTGTCGCATTAACAGCTTTCCCATCCGTTATCTCATTTAATCTTGACAGCAGTTCTGTGAGGTTTTATCTGCATTTTGCAATTGGGATTCTTGATTGGTTAAGTAACTTGCCCAAGGTCATGGTTGTGAGCTGGGATTCCAGCCTCGGTCCTCAAACCATTCATTGTTCTTTCCACTGTACAACTCTGCAGTAAAAAGGTGTTTTGTTATAAATCCCAACCACTTCTCTGAACCTCCCTGCTAAAACCGTTAGCTCTGTCACTTGTCCTTCTAGGAATTTTACACGCTCACTTCAAAGGAGAGCACCCCACACCTTTATTCTTCCATTTAGAAGACTTTATAGGAGTGACTGATACTCCCCCTGTGAAAACACATCCAACACCAAGTCACACTCTAGGTGTAACATCTTTCTTCCTTTCATTTGCTTCCATTCATAGCTTCCTCTTCTGTGTTTGCTGTGCATCCACCACTGCACTTTCATACACTGTTTTATTGAACTGCCAGTGTGCCATTTCTGCCCTGGGTAGAGACAATCCAAAAAGGAGACACCTTCATTCCCGTGTAATCTTTCCAACAACGCTGTGAGGAAAGTGGTGGCATTCCCCATTTCACAAATAAAATTTAGGATCATGTTGCCCCACGTCTGCACAGCCATTGAGAGATGGGGCTGAGATTTGAATCTAGTTTGTGTGACTGCTATTTTTACAGGACTGTACTGCTTTCTTTGGGAGGATGCATGGATTCAGCTCTGTTTACATCTTGGCATATTCACTTTTTGATACGTTTTACTGTCGCCTATCTACCTGATCTAGGAGAAATTCATTTAATGCATAGGTATACATATCGGGGAGATTATATTAATTTTACTTGATATATAACTGCTTTCGAAAAAAGATTTGAGGCAGCTGCAAACTGATTTTCAAAAGAAAGGAATACAGTAGATATCTTGCCATTGTGTTGAATCAATTAGTATTTCTTTAGCACTCACTATATGATGGATATCTAATAATAAAAAACAATTTTTTTCCCATAGGGAAGAGGGGAGGAAAACCCTCTAACTGAATCTTATCACCTCCTTTAATGTTTTTCCTCCCCTTCTTGGCTAAACTAATTAGAACTCCAGATTTGCTTCCTCCAGTTTATCTCTTCCTCTTCTTGATCTTCCTCCAGGTTAGTTATCACTTCTGGCCAAGTTCTGGACATCTCCAGCTCCCTTTTCACACTGGGAATGTCTTTAAAGTTGTGATGCCCAATATGTATTCTTTAAGGTGATATACCCGAAGTGTTTGGGAGGATTGAACTTTTTGGACCAACCCTGAAAATGCTGTGACTTGATCCAAACCAAGTGAGCTCCTTCAAAAAGAGTTCTCGTGTTTAATGCTGAGTATAGAGTAGGGCCAGAGTACAGAGAAGTTAGCTGAGTTTCGTGTTGGCAGTGGGGCTTTGCCCCCCAAAGCAAGATTGGAAGCAGACGAATAGGAAGGGGAAATATGATCACTGTGGTATGGCAGTAAGAATGGGGAGGTGGAATTTAATTGTTCAGCTCTATAGGATATGAAGTTGGAAACCCTGGAAAAGTAGCTGGTTACCATGTAGTTCATTTTCCCTATCTGGAAAAATCGATTTCAGAAATGTTTAGAATAAGAGGTTGTTGTGGGGCATTGAAGAGTCTAACCACGAAGGGAAATGAATGATGTAGAGGGAGAATGATCGGTTCATTGTTTGGGGGAAGATGTTCCTTACACTACCTTATTTCTCTAATAAAACCAGTCCTCAAAAGGAGGCAGTCAAGGATAGTGGAAAGAAGGTGGAATTTAGAGTCAGATAAACCCTATTTCAGATCTGCCATGATTAATTTCATGACAGTGGTTAAGTTATTTTAAACCTGAGTCTCAGTTTCCTCATCTGTAAAATAGGAATAATATCACCTAAGTTATTCTGAGGCTAAATTAAATGAAGTATAATGCCAAACACTAAGCACAGTGCTCCTGGAAGCATTCACTCAGTGAGTTACATTTCTAATGATCAAGGTACTGAAGAGGTCCCGTGGTCCAGGCGCAGGCGCTAGAGCCAGACTGCCAGGACTTTGATTCTCAGTTTACTGTCCTTATGGCCCAGGGCGAGTTACTTAACTCTCCTGTGCCTCAGTTTATTCACCTGCCAAACCAGGGATAATAATAGTACCTACATCATAGGTTCGCTGTCAGGATTAAATGAGTTATATGTTAAAGCACTTAGAATAGTGCCTGGTTCTCAGAAAGAGTCCATAACTTCGTTTTTGAACAACAGCAACAAAAAAAGGCAGGAATTAAATATGTGCCACTGAGTTGACATAGTTGACATAAATGGGGGAATATACTTCATTCTTTCTCTTTTTCCTAAACCCTTGTACTTTCTGATGGGTAGCAAAATACCTTGTGCCATCTTTAGAGCAACAGTTTTCCTGTCTGGCAGCAGGTAGCAACGTCTAATTTCTGCTGTGTTACAGAGACTTTAATTTCCAAGCCTTCTTGCTTCATTCACTGACCCCGGTTATCATGGGCAAAGGGAAGATCTATTTATCCCAGAAACAGATGAAACCTGTCTGTTTCTCAAGGATATAATTCAGGTTGACTCACCATAGGAAAGTATTTTTAAACAATAGGAAGAGTGGTGGTTCTTTTTCCACTCTTCTCACTTCACCTGCTATGCCCTGTGTATTATCCTAAGCACTTTCATATGTCATCACATACACAGTCATACCTCGGTACTCATCGCATTTTGATGAGGAAAAAATGTTTTAGCACTCAGCGTTTGCTCTGGCCTTGTCACACTTTGCTAGAACTTGTGTGAGTTACAATAGCGCCTCACAAGAGAAAATTCTTCATCATATGGTACTCGTCGGTTTTGGCACTCATCACGAGATCCGGAACAAATTAACAATAGGTACCGAGGCACCACTGTAATCCTCTTATATTAAAACTTGTGAGGGAACCCTGGCTTGGTGGCTCAGTTTGCTGGAGTATCATCCCATACACCAAAAGGTTGTGGGTTTGATCCCCGGTCAGGGCACATACCTAGATTGTGGGTTCATTTCCCATTGGGGAGCATACAGGAGGCAACCAACCAATGTTTCTCACATCTATGTTTCTCTCTATTTCTCTCTCTCTCTCATCCCGCCACCCTCCCCAGCCTTCCTGTCTCTCTAAAATCGATAAAAACATATCCTTGGGTGAGAATTAAAAAGAAAAAAAAACTTATGAGGGAGATGTAAGTATTCCTTTTGGGGGGAGTAGGAAATTGAAGTTCAGAAAGACAAGGTGACTCTCTCTGGGTTCACGAGGACATGGCTAGAAGTGGCAGACCTAGTCTTAAGATTTCACATCCAGGGCTCTTTTTGCAAGGCCATGTTGCCTTTATCCTCTCTATTCTGTGTTTCTGAACACAGAAGGGAAAGGTTTTCAGAACCAGTATACTACTTCCTTTGCCTACTGTTGGACTGTAACCACCTCCACTCCAGTGATAGAATGAGCTATTATGTGAAGTGCATATTGTTGCTAGTCTAGGCTGTCCTGTCTCCTCCTCTTTTAGGGCCTATTCTGATGAAGGTTTAGTAGAGAGATTGGTTGCCATCATCATGATTATTAGCAGTAAATGATGATCCAGGACCCCAAGATACACAGTAGTATCATAGGATATTTATACTAGAAGGAACCTCAAAGATAAGTGAGTCCAACCCCTTCAGTTAATAGATAAAGAAACAGGCCTGGAGTCATCAGCTGTGGTGACAACCAGAGAGATGGGCTGGTGGCTGTAGAAGCCACCCGGACATATGTTTTCCCATAGCAAGCTCCAACAGGATTCTATGTTAGAAGTATGGCAAGTTTATGAACAAATGAAATGTAAAAGTTATTTAAGATACAGGCAAGTAGGTATCCAAGAGTAGTCCTCATAGGAAAGGAAAACCACGCTGAGAGCAGTGAGGTCTTTATTTATGTGTTAGAGGAACCTGATTGATAGGGACTAACATTGGGACAGTTCTAGAAACACAGTCTCCACATTTGAATAGGGCATGTAAATATTCTGTACCATGTAAGAGGACCTTTTGCTTTCCACTTTGAGGCTGAGTTCTGACTCTGGGTTCATTCCACAGAATTTTGCAGAGGAGCTTGTTTAGTGGGCTGCTCCTTTGTTATGCCTTGTTCTTTATTTCCAGATTGGGTTGTATAATCTGTCACTGGCATGTAGTCATAGAAGTAATCTCTGTTCATGAAACACAGCAAGACACCCCCATCCCCACCCCAGTTAGGTTAATGCCGTTGCATTGGTACTCTTTAAGTGTCTCTTTGGAAATCTCTGAAATAACTCCTAGTTCCCTTACCATAAATACTGCATGTTTTGCCTATATCATAGGCCATGCAATAACAACAATAGAGGCCACTTGTTGAACTTGTGCTATGTGCAAGGTGTTATCCATAAAGACAGAGATTCTGGCGGGTAGAAAATTTGAGTAATTTGACCACGGCCACACTTTTAGTAAGGAGCGTGACTGGACTCTAACCCAATGCTCTGTGGCTCCTGAGATTGAGCTCTTTGGAGCTTAGAGTGGGGAGTCTTCAAAATGAGCCTGGTATGTCACTGAGCTGTTTCTACCTTACTAGGTCTCTTAATTGAACAATGATGTTATCCTTTTGTTTATATCTGACTTGTTGCTCCTACTCTTCTGGAAATTAAGCGTATAAAGAAGGTGAGGTGGTTGACTGTTGGCTAGCAGTTCTAGGAAGGCATTAGCTCCCCCTTTCCCTTCCTTTTAGCTATAGATGTGGGGGGAGAAAAAAGGTTAGAGGTACCGAATAGGTTAGGGGTGACCTAAGTTGGTTAAAAGAAAGCCAGCCTTAAATATCTTTGGATCCAAGCAATCTTAGAGGGCTGAGTTTCTGAATAGATTGGCACATTCAAAATTCAATCTTATTATTGTCTCACATACAGGTATATTTTCTAATTAAATTATGCCTCCATGCTATTTAAACAGGGCTTTTGAATCCTTCCCTCCTTCCTTCCTTCCTTCCTTCCTTCCTTCTTTCCTTCCTTCCTTCCTTCCTTGTGGTTTTATGACAGATCAGTCTTGCATTTAAAAAGCAACAGAAAAATTAGTCCTTGGTACTATTCTAAATTATCACCTTAAAAGATTAATTCTGTGTAGAAACTGTTTTAAATATATAATTTAATGAGAGTCTTCCCAAAAGATACCTTTTTCTATTCCTTTACCATAAATCCTGAAAAATGTGAGAAGAATCATCATATAGACAAATAGGTATATTTGTTTCAGATAATTAGTGGAATTCACATATAATGGCAAAGAATAAGCTTTCTTGGTTTCTAAGTACAATTATTTATTTTCATTTGTATTGGACCTTTACTAAGCTTCACTTTACAAGCTTGACCTGATGTCTGGTGCTTCTTTATCTTTTATCTAATGTTGGTTTTTACTAAACCTCAGGTCTGTAAATTCCTAAGTCATAGCCTTCAGATTTACAACTTGTTCTTCTTTCTTCCTTTTCTTTCCTTCCTTGTTCATTCATTCATTCGTTCATCTTTTATTTTTAAAATTTCCCTTTTAATTATAAAAATAATATACCAACAGTGAGTTTTGTCAAAAAAAATCACTAGAAATTTTACCACCCATATACAATTGCTTTTATACAATATTTGCATTTTTACACTCAAGACTTTGTTCAGATGCATCCATTTATTTATGTAAATATTTTCATCATAGACATAAATGTCTAATTTGGTGTTTTAGTCTTTTTCCGCTTGATGCCGTCATAAGTAATTTTCCATGTTGTTACAGAGCTTTTAAGCCACCTTTTTAATTGCAATATAATATTCTATCAGGTGGATGTACAGCAGTTTATTTCATCAGTCTCATGTTGTTAGATAGTCAAGATTCTCTTTTTTTCTTTCATACTATTAGATGACACTGCAGTGAATATGCTTACATATATAATTTTTCTCTCCTTCTGGATGATTTCATTAGTGTAAATTTCTAGGAGTAGAAGTTCTGGGTCAAAGGGTGTGAATACTTTCATGGTTTCTAATATGTGTTGCCACATCACTTTCCTTTTTAAAGTTTGTGTCAGTTTATACCACTGCCAGTAATATCATGCCTGGATTATTGACATCCATTTCTCAGAGAGCTTTATGTCTTTAGTCTTGTTCTCCTTTTATGTGACCTGCAAGCTACTGACCAAAATATTCCAGAATACTCAACTATTTACACTTTCCTCGGAGTCTTCTCTTGTGTTCCTATTACCTATCTTCCAGTTCAGATATAAATTGTAAAATTCAACCCCTTACCACTTGACTAAGTCTTTTTAATTGTTTTGCATACCATATGTGAAACATTCCATCTTAGGTTTTCTCAAATGACTCTTCTCTCTTGTCTTCCTTCTGACCATTTCTTACATTCAGAACTGCTGCACTATCAACATTTCTTCTCCATCTCATTTAATTTCAAAGATTGCTTCTTCTACAAAGCTGTCAGTGCACAACCACCTGTGATGATGATATCTTTAGTACTCGGTGTACTTAACTCTTAGTGGTTTGCCAGTAAATGTTAGTGTGACCAATGAGGGAAATACAAAGGAAAGGCAGAGAGATGTTCAGTGGAGATGGTTTTTTAAAGGAAAGCTTAGGATTCATAAAAGCACTTGGTTCTTCTGAATAAAACTGGAGAGGAGAATGAGGAGTTTTGTGTTCTAGCTCTTGGATACCATTACTCTTTCTGTGGCAGTAGACAAGTCAGCTGTTTTAGCTACAGAGTGGAAAATAGTGTTGTCGCCATTTTAGGAGTCATGATGCTCTCTTCTTTTCCAGTAATTTTTTCCCTCAATATTATTGGCATCACCATCATTATAAACCCAATATTTACTGTTTATTATGTTCCAGGCACTGAGATGGTACATTATATGCCATAGCTGTTTTAACCCTTACAGCAGCTTGTGAACTAGGTACCCCCTCTTTTCACATGAGAAATCCAGTAATGGCGAGTTTAATTGCTCAACTAACTAGTAAGTGATGGAGCCATGATTTAAACCCTCATTTTTACAGAATATTTTTCTAAATATTCTCTTCCCTATCTATAATTTTCTGATGATTTCTTATTGCATATGAAAAAGAAAGTGCAACTCCTCAGCAACATTGGAAAGCCCTTGCAGATTCCTGTCTAGTCAGCATTTTCATTCTCATCTTTCTTCACTCCCCCATCCCCTAACATGCATCCTGTATTTTACTCTGACAGAGCTGCTTGTTTCACAAATATGTCATACTGTCTCACACATCTGAACCTTTGTTTCTGTTCTTACAGTGCTTTCCATTTGCCCCCTGGAAAACTTCCATTCATACCTCAGGGTCCAGTTCAAATTCCCCATACTGCATGCAGACATTCCAGATTTCTCTGGGCAGAGTTAGAGGCTTGGTACTTTGTGCTCCTTGGTATATATTTCTGCGGTAGTCTTTTCATACTGCTTAAAATTATTTGCTTACATGCCTATCTCTCTGACTTTATTAAGAATAGTGAGAAATGATATGGGAAGGCAGCATTTTTACAGAGACATTATATATTTTAAAACATAGCCAAAATTAAAATCTGCATATTTAAAATGACATTGTTTCCCCTTTTTCCCCCCCTCAGCATAGGGCTACTTTCAAATTTGAACCAACAGATGAAGATAAAAGAAAGGTAAGCCTTAATGTCACTCTGTGTGTGTGTGTGTGTGTGTGTGTGTGTGTGTGTGCGCGCGCGCGCGCGCGCTCGCACGCGGGCACTCATTTCATTCATGGACTTTCTAAACGGTGCACTTCTTTTCATCTGATGGTTATTTAGTTTTTGGTTTCCCTCCAGTTTGTTTTTAGGAACTCTGAGAAGAAAGCAAGTGCCAGGTTAGTACACACAACTCAATCCTGCTCCACCTCACAGGACCATTACACTTGGATGAATCATGGCAGTGGGAAGGGTTTGTTTAATGGTAGGACTGCAGGCTGCCCAAAATGTTTTGCTAATATGGTAGAGCTTGGTTTTGGGTTCCGTTTTGGGAAAACAGCTGTTTATACTGCTGACCCTTAGCCACATATTGTTCTCCGTGCCAACAGTTATTTATGTTGTCAGCAGTTGTCTAGGTCATTTCATGGGCATGGAGGAAAACGGAGTCAAGAGACCCACCAATAGAGGAGTTTTAAGAGAAGGTAGAGCTATAACCACGTGATATGTGTTTCCCTGTTAGGTGGCCAGTAGTTGCTTTACTTAGCGGATTACAGCATGATGCTAAAGGAGAAGCTCACCAGTGTTATCTTTGTTTTGCTGGGCTGCATACTTCTATCCCTGGCCCCAAAAATGCCAAGACCAGGTATGAGAGCATGACTGAACCATTGGGAAACTGTCACTGCTGCCAGAAAAATAGCTGAAATCTAGTGCTTTCCTGGTAGTGGTTTGATAATACCTTGAAATCATCCTTCTCTTCACGTCTACCCCTAACATCTAATGTCTTCATCCTGCTCATTTTACCTCTTATGATTTCTTTAGCCTATTCTCTCCTTAACCCCTGCCCTAATTCAAATTTTCATCCAGATTACTGCACCAGTTGCCTGACTGTTCTTTCTTTTTCTAGTCATGTGCCTTACTAGTCCATTGTCCATAAATCTAGAACAATAACCTGATCATGTCACTCCCAGTCTTTAAAACCCTTGAGTGACTTTTCTGCCTATAAGATAGAGTTCGAGCTCCTAAACATGACGTACTAGATGCTTAGTGACCTGATCTCTGCCTACTTTTGCTGCTTACTTCTCTCCCTTGTATTTTATGCTACAGCAATATGAAATGTTTCCAGTTACATGCACATATACATCCCTTCTGTTTCTTATTTTCTCCCTTTGCATATATTGTTTTCTACCCAGAATGCCAGTTCTTTCATGTATACCTCTACTCCTTTTAACCTGGTTAATCTTACAGAGCTCCAGGAGCACATCCTTCAGGAAGCCTCCTCTGATGTTTCTGTTAGGATGAAATGTTCCTTTTCAGCATTCCTATAAAATTCTGTGTAAACTGCTAACACTATGCTTATATATTATCTGCTAATTATTTTTCTTTCTTTCATTATTAGACCATGCAAACTCCCTGATGACAATTACTACTATTTATCTATATGTCCTCCACTCCTAGGGTGCCCAGAATATAATAAACACTCAAACAGTATTATCAGACCTGGCTGGTGTGGCTCAGTTGGATGGAGTATTGCCCTGAAAACCAAAGATCATGCGTTTGATTCCCAGTCAGGGCACAGGCCTAGGTTGCAGGTTTGGTCCCGGTCAGGGTGTGTTTGAGGGGCAGCTGGCCAATGTTTCTCTCTCACATTGATGTTTCCCTCCCTCTTTCCCTCTCTTCCCCTCTCTCTAAAATCAATAATCATGTCCTTGGGTGAGAATTTTAAAAAAAGTATTATTGAATGAGTGACATGGAGTATAAATTTTAGAAGTTAAAGGTTTAACTCTGATTTTCTTTGGATCTGAACAGTCTAAAAAGACTAGAACACCTTTTAGAATAGGGATGCTCAACCAGGAAAGTGCTGTCTGGGGAACTTTTTTAAGATAAGCCCACTCAGGCCTGACCCTTTATCTACTGAGTCAATTTGGAGGTGGGATCTATCATGTATATTTTTATAGATGGTCTTTAGGAAACAAGTACTTACACATTTGATGGGAATGCAAAATGTCCACAGGAAACTGGCAGTATCTACCAAAATTGCGGATGCATTTTGCCCTTTGACCAAGCAATGGCACTTTTAGAAATCTATTTTGTGGTTAGGTTAAACTCAAGTAAATAAGTTATTCATTGAAGCATTGTACATAATAGCAAAAAATTGGCAACAACCAAGTCCAGCCATTCGGAGTATTTGAAGAAGCAAGGGTGTATCTACATAATGGAATATTACGATGTGGTAAAGAGAGAGGGAAAGAGACAGACCTCTATGTGTTAATGGGAGAGAGGTAAGTGAAAATAAGAGAAGCATGTTAACAAGAACATGTTTTTTAATATACTCATAACAGGTATTCAGTCTGGGAAGGCAACTGCTATTTATTTAATTTAGCTGGGAGAACCCATACTACATCTGTATGGGAATTGGGTGCTAGAATTTTTGGTAGTGTTTTTACTGGTCTGTGTAAATACATTGAGACAGAGATTTCCCCCATTTCATATAAGTTTCAGTTAAGGGAGAAAAAAATTCCCACAGTTATTAATTAAGCATGTTTATTTCTTATAGTAGCAAAACCTAAAGTTTTCAAAGTATTGTGTTTTACTGTCTTTTAGGTCTTTGGGGACGGTAATTACTGTACCGGTGTTATTTTCATTTCTAGTGTGCAGATTTCTGCTTCCTGGGAGTTCTGATACAAACAGATGTCATTAGGGACCTAGCTAGGAAATCTTCATTAATGGAAAAACATTGACAAACAAAACCATTTCAGTCTCCAAGGGTTAAAACTATTGACTCTTTCATGCCTAAAGCCCTAAAAAGATTTGGAATCAACACTGTTGGACTACTCTAAAGGATCTACATCCCAACAGTTTAGGTTCTCAATGCAGAGAGACGTAGAATAGTAAGCATATCTCCACATTAAACCCAGTCTGAAAATAAGAGGAACTCAAATTGCCATCCAGTTTGTTTTGCTACCCTAGTTCTCCTTTTCTCTTTCCTAAACATGTCTCTGGAGCCCTTGTACAGTAGCTGCTTGGTAATTGCAGCACCCCTTTTGATAAATTACAGGTGCTATCCCTGAAAAACACAGCACTTATGTAAAACCTTTGTGACAACTTAGAAGTAAATGTAAGGGAACAGAGCCTTTCAAAAAATAAAAATTATACTGAGATTTTTAGGAAATAGTTATAAATTAATGATCCTTAGATCTAATTCCTAACACTTACGTAGTGTTTTACATTTTTACAAAGATTTGCTTTGTAATAGTTATGCACTAATGCTCTAAGTATGGCAAGAATGTCACCATCCGTATTTTATTGATAAGAAAACTGAGTATCCATTAATGACAACTTGCCAACATTCACGTAACTTACCAACATTCGTGTAGTAAGAGTTGGAACCTCAGATAGAGAACAGATTTTCTGCCTGTGCAGCACCTTTACTGCTCAGTGCTCCCATTCATTACCACTTAAGGTGTTTCATAAAGTTTGAAATTATGAGTCAGTACCTTGTTTAATCTCTTATTTCATAGCTTGAGACACCATTTAGGCAACTAGACTTAAGTTGAAAGATAACAAAGGAAATTACCAACTAGGAGTGCTTAAATTTTTCCAGATAAAATAAAGTCAGAAACAACTGCTAACATTTGTGCATATATGCAAATAATTCCAGGTGCATGTGGATCATTATAGATTTGGATATAAGCACCTGTGCTTATTGAAGCACTTCCTTTACAGTTTCTATCTAAATTCATAGGCTGTGATTATCTACCAGCTCATAAACAAATATATCATGCAAATATGTAGGATGGGGGCAGGTATGGTGAATAACCTGAAAATTTACTTCTTGAAGAAATGAAAGCTCTTGGTTTCTAAAACACAACTGATGTCAGGGCCAATAGAGTACTAATAATTGCAAAAAGCATTGAAAAACACATGTCATAAAATGAGCAAACAAATTGTAGCTCTTTCATCTGTAAGATGAGAATACAACTGGATAAAATGTGGAAAACTTCAGTTGTTATCTGAGGTAAATTTTTGTGTATAGTGATTTTCCTCAGAAGAATGAAGAGGAAATAGCCAAATTTCAAGCATTTATTTTATTACTTTCAGATTCACATAGGTAAACCCATATTTCTGTGAAGGCAGACAGCAACTGCTGAGCTGAGAATTCTTTGAGGACAAGAATGCTTTCGCTTAGTTCTCTTTGTATTGTCCTCCTCCAGTACTGCTTGTGGCACAGGATCGGCACCTGGAATATAAACACCTATTGAATAAATGAAGGGAACTTGGAAATTGAGTGGAGCCCAAATTTCTGTGATTCCTACATATTGTTTGGTGTTGAGTTAGATATTCTCTTAACTATACAGCAGAATCTCAAGCACACCTCATAATGTTGTTTATTGAAAAAGCAGGATACAAAAGTATTCATGCAGTATGATCACAACCATGTTAAAGTAATAAAAACTAGACAAAGAAAAATGCAAGAAAATTCACTAAATGGTGACTATCTGAATATTATTACCATGGATGATATTTTTCCCTTTTCTGTAATTTAAACTTTCATAACAGATCATAATAACATAAAAGCATGGTAACATGGAACATTATATATTATATTTTTAAATAATAGTATGATAGAAGGCATAAGCAAAGACCAATACTTTTTTTTAATCATTTTTTTCTCTTAAAATTGAACCTTTTTGATGATCTTACACATTCTTCTTAGTGGAACATAAAAATATTTTTACATTTAGAGATAGTATTATCTATACAGCCAGTTTATGGAGTGAAATAAATTTATATGAACACAGAGTTCCATTCTACCATTTGAAAGATTTGGGGCTTTTTATTTTTTTTACCCCATACTTGGCATATCAGTGGAGATCTCTGTAGTCCACAAATCATTTTTCAGTAACCCCTGTATTCCAGGTATTGTGTTAGGCTTTGGTTCCTAGGTTGGCTGTTTACTTGTGGTGTTTGGTTTGGCACTTTCTCAGCTACAGGTGCATACTGAGGATTACCATTGTAGACTATAGAAAATGAATGGGTAAAATTTCATATTAGATTCCTCTATGGAAAATGTACCAACATAGAAACATTAATACTATAGCTTGGATCCATGCTTGGAAATAACTTGAGGCATGGATATGGGTTCTGAAAGCCTTTCACACTTATTTTAGTCATTTGAAGTAGTTAAACTAATTTTCACTAAAACAAATGAGCTTCATATGCCTCACAAATTTGACTCAAATTTTATTTGGCGCCTTTATCTTAGGAAATACCTTGATACATGATACAAGCATAGTTCACATTTAAAAACCAGTAACTTTAAAGATAAACATTTTCAATATCTTTATTTAATACACACACACACACACACACACACTCTCTCTCTCTCTCTCGCTCTCTCTCTCTCTCTATCAAAAGCATCCTATACTTTTTGCTTTTTAAAGTTCTCGTCCAGCTGTGATCTGGCTAGAGGTGATGAATTGTATTGTAGGCAAGGATGAATGCCTCACAGTAGTTCAAAACAATACTTCATTTCAGACTCCATTTTTTATTTCAAATGTTTTGCAAAGGCGATGAAAGATAAATCTAGGGAGAGAGAACAAAATAGCTCTTGTGACTTAGTCCATAATGTGGCAGCCTATACATGATCTTTGGATCACTTTTTAGGATTTCTGCCTGGAAATGATAATAATAGTTTCTCCGATTTGTAATTTAGAGCTTGATATCCCTTTTCTAATGCAAAAAACTCATCAAGAACTTCTTCTTCCAGCCATAACAGTGTGAGGAGTTCTATGGATCTGATCTCCAATAAAACTGGTAAAAAATTATTTTTAAAAATAACCATTTAAAATCTCTGGCAGTCGTCCTGAGAACATACAGTCAATGAAGAGATACTTATTCAAGAAAATCTACTAAACCTCAGTAAGAAAAGTGAAAGTCTGCGGTATTTGAACTGAGACCTGCTTCCTCCCTTCCTCCCCCTCAGCTGAGCCTGATGGAAACTCTCCTCCAAACTGATGCAACCAAGAACACAGAGCTTCCTCATCCATCAGCTCAAAGTTAAGAGTGCTTTCTTCCCAGTAGGCACAGGGGATAAGCTCAGCATTTTTTAATCCCACCTCAGCTACCCATTGCTAAGACTAAATTCCGAGTGCAACTGAGAGGTAGGGTCTTCTTCCTTTCATCTAGTCCTCACTCATGGGACAGAGGCGCTCGACCTTAGGTGTGGTACCCTTAAGAACAGTGGGACCCCAGCTGCCCTTGGCCATATTGGTGGGCCACAGGTTCCACCTTGGGAGAGGCAAGCTGTGGCTAACCCACCCCCTCCCTCAAGAAGGTGTTACACAGAGAGAAGTATGCCATTGTCTCCAAACCAGGGCTCAGCATCCAGACCAGGGCTCAGAAATTTTGCCCAGAGTAGCAAGCAGACCTTATAACAGAGCTTGGGATCTCTCCCCAAAGGAACCAGCTTCGTTTATAATGAGAGCGTGATGTTCATCACTGAGGGTACAGGTTATAGTGCAAGGCGATTGGGAAGAGATTGACTGATTCATTGAAGATACAGGTAACCAGAAGAAGGCTGGCTGGTTTGCTATAGAGAAAGGGGAAACAACAGCTGAAAGGGACCCTCCTGCAGTTAGAGCAGATCTTAAATACTGACCTCAGGAACTATCCCTTCAAAGGAGCCCTAATAAATAGACTTTAAGTTTGTAGAGCAGTTTATGCCCCAGGATATTGTTGCAGACAATAGATCAATCAGCCTGGCAGTTAGTGGAGCTTAACAGCACAGTGTGCAGTGTGGTCAGAGAAAGAGAAAGTAAAAAAGGAGGGGCCTACAAAAGCAACTGTCGTCCCAGGATGATGGTGGGCCTACCCAAGGGCAAGCCCCCTTGCACAGAGAGAGGGGAGATTATGCTTTACTAAAATAATTTCAACCAGCCTCTGAACAAATAAACAGGCAAATAACAATATCAAGTCTTGGAGGGTAGGAGCATTATCCAGCATTACTACAGTATATTATATAAAATGTGCAATTCCTCCTGCCCCTACCCAAATGAGACATGCAGAGAAACAGAAAAGAGTAACCTACCTATACAAGCAAAAAATGCAGGAAATGGAAATTGCCTGTGAGAATGACCAGCTATTGGATTTAACAGACAGAAGAGTTCAAAGTAGCCATTATAAACATATTTGGAGAACTAAAGGAAACTATGATTAAAGGAGTAATGCAAGGTTTGATGAAATGTCATAACAAATGGAGAATATCAGTAGAAAGATAGAAATGATTAAAAAGAAAAAAGAAGAACCAAACAGAAATTTTGGCATTAAAAAGTACAATAAAGTACAGTAACTGAAGTAGAAATTCACTAAAGAAACTCAACACTAGGTTCAAACAATTGAAAGAAAAAATAAGGAAACTTGGAGATATATCAATAAAGTGTGTACAAAGTGAAGAACAGAGAAAAAATAAGAAAGAAAAGAAGAAAGCCTCAGAGAATTGTGGGACAACCTTAACTTACCAACACATGTGTAATGGGAATACTAGAGGAGAGGAGAAAGACAAAGGAGAAGAAAAAATATTTGAAGAAAAATGGCTAAAAACTTGCCAAATTTATTGGAAAACAACGTACATATCTGGGAAGCTCAAGAATGTGCAAGTAGGATATACTCAAAAGAGATCCAAAATCAGTACATCATAGTAAAAATGCTGAAAGCCAAAGACAAGGAAAAAATCTTGAAAGCATCAAGAGAAAACTGACTTGTCACTTACAAAGGAACCTCAGTAAGATACACAGCTGATTTCTCATCAGAAATGTCAGCCAGTGGCAGTGGGATGACATATTTAAGGAAATCAGGAAAAAACCTCAACCAAGAATCCTATATCCAGCAGAGCTCTCTTTTAACAATGCAAGGGGAATAAAGATACCAGATAAATGAAAAATTGAAAGAATTTGTTCAAGACCTACCTTACATGAAATACTGAGTTTTTTAGATTGAAAGCAAGTTACTCCAAACAGCAGTTTGAATCCATACAGAGAGCACTGGCAGAGGTAATTATGTAAGTGTAAAAGCCAATATAAGTTCATATTTCTTCTTTTTCTTCTCTTAACTGATTTTTCAAAGCATTTGTATAAAACAATATGTATATAATTTGTTGAGCCAGTACCATATAGAAACATCATGCATTTGCCAGAAAGAGCACAAAAGTGACTGAGACCAAACCTGTATTGCATGAAGAAAGTGACTCCAGATAGTAACTTGAATCCTCAAGAACACATTGAGATAACCAGAAATGGTAAATAAGATGGCTAACATAACAAAAGCTACAAGTATATATCCTTGCTTTCCTTTCTCCAGTGTCTTTAAAAAACAAAATTATAAAGTAATAATTAAAATGTATTGTTGGATTAGAAACATTTATAGATATATGAAGTCTGTTCAAAAGGTACCTAGCCATGTAATATGAAAAATAGAGACATTTATTGCACAGAATACAAGAAACATTGTACATAGGACAGTGGTGCCTCAGTCCCCTTCAAAGTATGCACCTTGGAACCTCACACCGTTCTCCCAGTCACCATCAGCTGCCCTGTCGTATTTTCCTGAATCTCATCAATGGTCTGAGATCTCTTTCCTTTCAAAGGTGATTTTAATTTTGGGAAAAGCCAGAAGTCACAGGGAGCCAAATCTGCACTGTAAGGAGGGTCTGAGTCACCTGGGTAATGTGATGTTTCACAAAAAAACTCTGCACGAGATATGATGCATGAGCAAGTGTATTGTCACAGTGAAGCTGCCAATCACCAGTTGCCTCTAGCTCTGGCCTTCTGAATCATCCAAATAGTTTCTGTGGAGGAATGTTGAAGCTCAACGCAAAATTTGATGCATATCTTTTGCTCTGCTTGCTCAGTCATTTTAAATGCAATGGCCACACAGTACATGTGCTCACTCAATGACCTCTACTGCCCCCCACTGACTGGTACAGTGAAGTTGTCATTGTTGACACATGTGCATTCCAGTCCACTCTCTTGGCTGCCAGGGTACATCGATGTCACGCAAACTGTTCTTGTTATATGAACAATGACTGGACTTTTTCAAAACAGACCTCATATATATAACAATAATGCCACAAAAAGAAAGGAAAGAAACAGTATCATATAGAAGTAGCATTTATATATCTTACTGAAATTGAATTAATATAAATCTGAAACTGATTCTGATAAGATGTATATGCTAAGTAAGCCCTAGAGCAACAACTAAGGAAATCACTCGATTTTGTAGGGAACTATAAAACATTGTTGAAAGAAATTAAAGAAGATCTAAATAAATGGAAAAACATCCCATGTTCATGGATTGGAAGACCTACTATGGCTAAGATGACTGTACTTCCCACATTGATCTACCAATTCAGAGCAATACGTTTTAGAATCCTGGATAGCTTCTTTGTAGAAACTGACAAGCCAGCTCTGAGATTCATATAGAGCTGCATGGAATTCAGAACAGCTAAAACAGTCTTGAAAAGAACAAACCTGGAGGACGCAGAATTCCAATTTCAAAACAGTAGAAAGCAACAATAATCAAGACAGTGTGGTACTATCATGAGGATAGATAAATATAAAATATAAGTAATATATATACATATCAAAGGAATAGCTTTGAGAGTCCAGAAATGAACTCATGTGTCTGTGGTCAACTTATTTTTGACAATGGTGACAAGACCATTCAGTGGGGAAAGAATTGTCTTTGAACAAATGGTATAATGACAACTATATAGCCACATATAAAAGAATGCTGTTGAGCACTGACTGGTATGGATCAGAGGATTGGGCGTCATCCTGCAAACCAAAAGGTCGCTGGTTCAATTCCTGGTTAGGGCCCATGCCCGGGTTTCAGGCCAGGTTCCTGGGTGGGTACATGTGAGAGGCAACCGATTGATGTTTCTCTCACACATTGCTGCCCCTGTCCTTCTCCCTCCTTTCCCCTCTTTCTAAGAATAAATAAATAAAATAGTAAAAAACAAAAGAATATAGTTGAACATTTACCTCACATTATATTAAAAAACTAATTCAAAATGGATCAGAACCTAATGTACAGCTAAAGCCACAAAACTCTTAGAAGAAAACATAGGGATAAATCTACAGAGATTTGGCCGTGGATTCTTAGATATGACAACAAAAGAAAAAATAGATAAATTATACTTCATCAGAGTTGACTTTTTTGCTTCCAAGGTCCCTATCAAGAATGTGAAATGATAGCCTACAAAATGGGCAAATCATATATAAGAGGCGTGTATCTAAAATACATAAAGAACTTAATAAAAATACAATCCATTTTAAAAATGGGCAAATGACCTGAATAGACGTTTTTCCAAAGGAGATACACAAATAACCAGTAAACATGAAAAGTTACTCAACATCATTCATTATCAGGGAAATGCAAATCAAAACCAAAAGGATTTACCATTTTGCACTTCTGGTATGGCTAGAACCAGAAAGTCAGAAAGTAAGTATTGGCAAGAATGTGGAGAAATTACAACTCATATTGGCAAGAATGAAAAATGGTGCAGCCAGTTTGAAAAACAGTCTGGCAGTTTCTCAAGTTTAAATAGAATTACCATGTGACTCGGCAATTGCACACTTATGTATCTACCTCAAAGAAATGAAGTTATATAGCCACACAAAAACATGTAAGTGAATATACTATACAGCAGCATTATTGATAATAGCCAAAATGTGGAAACAACCCAAATAACCATCAGCTTGTGAATGGGTAAACAAAATGCATCATATCCATGCAATGGAATAGTACTCAGCCATAAAAGAGTAACTGGTAAGTGCTATAGCATGTATAGCCTTGAAAACATGTTAAGTGAAAGAGACCAGAGAAGAGGCCACATAATGGATGATTTCATTCATATGAAATGTCTAAAACAGGCAGATTTGTAATGACCAGAAGTAGACTAGTGGTTGCCTTGGGGCTATTGGGAGAGGGGAATTAGGGAGTTACTGCTAATGGATATTGGATTTCTTTTTTGGGGTGATGAGAATGTTCTAAAATTAGGTGGTTGCACAAGTGTGAATATATGTACTAAAAACCAATGATTTGTATACTTTCACATGATGAACTTTATAATATGTGAATTATATTAATAAAGTTGTTATTAAATACTAGTAGGTAACATACACTGCCCATCATCATTCTACGCACTGCATGAATAGTAACACGTTTAATCCTCACAAAAAGACTATAAAGTAGATAATGTTATTTTACAGATGAGGAAACTAAGGCACACAGAAATTACGGTAGGTCCTCCTTAATATCACCAATAGATTCTGTGACTTTAAGTAAAATGATGTATAATAAAGTCAGTTTTACCATAGCTTGTTATAGACAATACTTAATTTCCTACAGTATCTCATCAATGTTCTAATAAAGTGACATTACTCAAGGAGCTTCTGTATTTTACTAAACTAGTATAGTGGGAGACTGTAATTCAAACCTACACAGTCGCTCTACATCCAGTGTGCTACACCATACTGCCATTTATTAATAATTGAATTGACCTGTTGTATAGCATATGAATCGGTTCTATTCATTTTCTGATTTTAGGCAACCAGAATTTGAGACTTGATGTGGAGCATAAACAGAGCTTTGCATTGAACTAATTATCAGCATTGACAGGAAACAGAAAAGCATGCTTTGCAGTGTAAGTGACTGGGTAGGATAACTAATGAGGATATCTAGTGTCAGCTCTCCCCATAAGCAGTATAGTACTTGACATACAGGAATTAGACAGGCTGAAGACTTTTCTTTTTAGATTCCTCAGATTATGTTTTGGCCAAAAATGTAAGGTTTCTCTTTCTTAGCAGTCATTTTCTTCCTTACCATGTTTGATCATGTGCTGAGGAAAGTGGAGAACTTGTATATCTTTGACTAATTAAAAACTCCGAGGGACCTGAGAGAGTTCTTGGCTGACCAGACATTCCATTGTTCCAAACTTGCCCATTTATAAATGAAAAACTAAGAGGCTGACTTGCCCAGGGTCACAATTAGTGAGTGGAAGAGGTGGGATTCCAGTCAGGTCCTCTGTCTTCTTTCCTGCCTTCAGTGATCATCGTTGCAGGGTTCTTCCTCAGGGAACGCACAGCATAGTAAGAGACCTAGAACCTCTCCCAGCACAGTGGTTCTTTCTAAGGTATCTCACACCCTGACCGAAGACTTTCAATAAGGGGAGCCGAGAGCAGCCAGCTCTGCTGCTGTTGGATAGCTTTAATTGTTAGAAAGCTTTTACTTTACATGAACGCTAAATCCGCTTTGGTCAGTCATCCTACTTTACCCATGTCCCTGTCGGCCTCTGCCTTTTCCCACCATTTGTCTTATCTTCCTCCTTTCTTTCTGCCACTCCATCTCTGTCATTTTTTCCCCACTTGTTTCCCAACACTCACATTTATCAAGAAGCTTTCTCTTGCTAAGTTTTCTGTAGTTTATTCCTTCAGCCTATTAATAACAGTTTAAATTGCTGTACATTTACATTTCTTATTCATTTAACATATGTTCAGTCTCTCTAATATTATAAATAACTTGAGACATATATTCTTAATCCAAAATAGACTTCTGATCACTTGGTTAGAATTTATTTCTCTTGAATAATTGTCATGTACTTGAATTTCAAATTGTGAGCATTTTGAGTTTTATGCATAGCCCTGATATCGGGGCTGTGTACACAAGTGCTCAGCAGTGTACACTGTAGAGTCCATAAATTAATATAAAATTTCAGTGTTATATTTATAACGTCCATGCTTTCCTTTCTCAGGTGGCTTTGCCTTTAAAAGGCAAATGCAGATTAAAAACTTGCTTGCCAAATTGATCCTGTGTAGTGTATGCCCATTAATGTTTCTTGATCTGTTTGTCTGTCTGGTCCTCTTTATGTTGTAATGTACATTAGCCTCTCTTCTATGCCAAGCACTATACTAGAGAGTTTTTTGATATATCATCTCATTTAATATTTATAAGCTCCAGCTGTCACCCCTATTTTTAGAGTTGAGGAACTGAGGCAAAAGTATTTTCAAGAAATTGCCTAAGATTATATAGCCATAAGGTACAAAGCTAGTGTTAGAATCCAGCTACTTTGTTGCCTTCAATTGTACTGCTGTCCGATAAGTAACATAGAAGATGCTTTGTACCCTACAATATATGTTCTCTCAGATGCTATCTACAAGTATATTAAATATAGTAATCCTGTGAAATAGATATATTTTTATCTTACACATGAGAAAATTTAGTTTCAGATAGGTTAAGTAAATCAGTCCAGATCCAAGTTCAGAAAATAGTAGAACTAAGGAGTAGAAAGAACTCAAATAATCTTTTTATTTTCTTTTTTTGCTATACTGCTAGTGTGTTACTGTGCCTTGGAAAACCTCTAAAATCTTAGAACTGCCTTGTTGAGATAACTCACCTTCTGTCTTGGTTCTGTTTCTGGCCACTTTAGTCTGCTCAGGCTGTCATCACCAAATATCGTAGACTGGGTGGCTTAAACAACAGAAATTTATTTTTCACAGTATTGGAGTCCGGGAAGTCTGAAAATCAAGGTTTTGGCAAGGTTCATTCTGAAGCCTCTTCTCTTAGCTTGTGGGTGGCTGTCATCTCATTCTGCTCACGTGACCTCTTTGTGCAGAGAGAAGAGAGGGAGGAGGGACAGGCTAGCTTTCTGGTGTCTCTTCTTAGAAAGGTACTAATCCCATTGGACTAGGGCCCCACCTTTATGACCTTATCTCACGCTAGTTACCTTCCAAAAGCACAATCTCCAGATACTATCACATTAGGGGGTAGGGCTTCAAATATGAGTTTAGGAGGGACACAGATACTCCGTCCATAACATCATCTTACAATCAGTTATACATGCCTGGACTACTAAAGCTGAGAACAAGGGATTTGGAGATAGAATAACTAGTTCAGAGTGAATAGTTAAGTGTTGGGGGGTAGATGGCATTGGAGACAAAGTACGGAAATTCCAAGGAGACTGTTTATAGAAACTCTTGACACACTGAAAAAGGCAAAGGGCTGTGGAAATCAATGGGACCAGGATCTATATCAGCCACCAAGGTATGAGGTATATGTTGTGACAGAGCATCCATCTTAATGTACTACAATATCAAACTATACTTTGTGCTAAGAATTCACTAAAGTGAGATAGTTTTTATTATTTGGTAAATTCTAATATGCAACAAATGATGGCACTTCTGTATTTGCCAGGATATCTTAAAATACTAAAAGATGTTTTGCATAGGTAGTGGAGAAAAGGGCTTTCTGAGAAATAAAAACTCCTACTTAAATAATAAGAGAAGCAGAATTGGATGGTATTATATTTGAAGAGAAGTAAGAAACTTTGACATGCTCAATTCTGCCTCAGTCAAGAAAGGAAGGGCAAATGATTGGTTTTGTCAGCTTTCATTAACACCTAAGCTGTCTTTCCCATCTATTAATGAAACCTTGGTGATGCAACATGTGTCTGTCAGGATTATTAATTAGCAAAGAAACTTGAGCAAAACTTACATAATTGTTACTCTGAACTGGCTTTTCAGTCTCCTTAGCAAGATCACCATGATAAAGAAAATAGCCAGGAAGACTGTATTATTGAAAGATGTACATGTTCTAGAAAGGAAGCTAGAGATGACATTTAGGAAGTGACCTAAAGCTTCTTTCACAAGCACAGTAGTCATTAAATAAAAATTGAGAATTACCATTGCGTCCCTTACTACAAGTAGGAAAAACCCTGAAGGGTAAGATGTAATGTTAAGCTAAATATAACTGGACCCAGCTGCATGAATATTCATTTAGAAAATCTCATCTTTAGCTTTTTATAAAGAAATTCCAAGTTTGACCTCTAGAATTCTCTCTTAACTTTTTTTATTAAAAGCACATTTTAGAATTCTGGCAGTAAGTCATTAACTAACATTTTTTCTAAAATATTTTTTAAATAAGTATTTTTTGTGGGACTGACAGCATTATTCCAACTGTTTAATTATAGTAAGCTTATTTTAGAATTTAATACCTCTCTCTGTCTTTGTTTTGTGCTCGCACACACACACACTCAACATGTGCTGTACACAGAGGGCAAAAGTTTAGAACTATCAGATTTAGGTGGCTGCCCTTCAGCTTCAATTAAGAACTAAAATTAGATCCCTGTGGAATATATATCCAGTGACGTCCATCAGAGGACAGTGTAGGCATAACCTTGAGAGTCCAGGGAGGCATCATCCAAGGGATCCTGCTTTAACTACAAAATTCCTTAGATACCTGATTTTTTTATCTTAAAAATATATGCGACTTTTTGTATTGTGATTTGTAAAGCATTTGTTTATTTTCATGTAGAAATTCTTCCCCACCTCTGTCCACAATAAATCTTTTAGTAAAATAGTGGTTAAAGAGGATGCACCCAAATTGTCTTGTGACTTTTAAGTATCTGGCCCTGTGCCACATCTCCCAGTTGAATATGAATAGCTATTTTAAGATCGGGGTCCCATCCCATCATTATAGGAGCGCTGGTTGATGGAGTGAGAGCATAAATCAAGCATGTGGCTAACATTGTAGGCATAATGGGCACAATAGGAGAGGGAAAGTCCATTCTTACTGAAGAGAAAGTAGCAGACTGTGATGATAGATACTTTACTACCACTACAATAGAAGAACAGAAACATTAAAAAAAATAATAAGTAGAACCATGTTTAATGACTTGGTCTGTTTATTTAAGAAGGAGACAAAAAAAACACAAAGCAGTTTTCAATAATTCCTTTCACAGGCCTAGCTTAACCCAGACTTGCTTTTAATGTTGGAACACCAGTTTTTGCTTTACTTCGTATATATCACCAGATACCAATGGAATGAAGAGAGAAGGACTGAATGGAGTAAGAATCTGAGTCCCGTTTCCCATTGTAGTTTTGTGTGCTACCTTAAGCAAATCATTTAGCCTCTCAACGAGTCAGTTCCATATTTGTAAAATAAAACAAATATTCCCTAGTCCAGAGTATGTTGTTAGGTATTATTTTTTTAAAGGATTCTGTGGTCAAATAAAGGAAACAGCAGTTTTAAAAAATTAAAACTTTTTTTCCATAGTACATCTAGGAATCTTAATATTTTAATAAGCCTTTTTAAGTTTCCCAGACTTATTCTCCCACAAAACTTTTTTTTAATAGAACCTTTTACACTGCTAGTGCTCATTAATATTAAGCAGTCACTGTAGCCCCATCTAACTCTTAACATTCTGATTCTGGAAATTGCACTCATTTTGTTTGGCTCTTTGGCTCTTTTCTGGCATGTAGTTATCGCAGGGTTACTGCCAAGCTGAACTCAGTGCCTGTGCTGTGTGTATACCCTGCCCCTCTTTCCAGCTTGAACTGGAAAGTATTGCATTTTCCTCTTTCTTATAAATGAAACAGCCATTAGTCTTTGTCTTTTGCAGTGTTGCCTTTCTCAGTTCACTGTTGTTTCACTTGATTTGATTATTCATTTAATGGCCCATTTTTATTCTAAATTAATCTGCAAATCTTCTCCTGAATCTTACCAATAGGAAATACTTGCAAACCTCACCTCATTAAATTGTTGTGATAAGCACTGAGGTTGGAGAGAACACTAGATGTCACATCTACATGAAGGCTTATTATTTCGGTCAGAAAAACAAGACTTCTTCAAGATACTCTTATTGGCTGAGATCTTTAATTATAGGTTTTGTTCTTGGAAATGTATAATTTTAGTTATTACTGTGTACCATCATCTCATTTAATAAAGCAACACTGTAATATAGAGGGTATTATCCCCATTTTACATGTAATGAAACTAAAGCTTAGAAAAACCAAAGTAACTTGCCAAGATCTCACAGGTCAAAAATAGAAAAGTGAAGTCTGTTCGGCTGCAACTCGTATACTCTACTATCCCATATAGCCTCTTACTAAATTGTATGATAACACTATATATGGCACATGCACTATAGTTATAATGCTAAATAACATTCATTATTTATGTTCTTCCAGGGCAGCACATATACACTATCTCATTTAATTAAATTCCCCATCAACACTATGAAGTAGATACTATCATACCCATTTTATAGATTTAGGAAACTTAAGAAGTTCACCCATTTGGTCAAAGTCATGCAACTAAATATGTAGGGCCTGGGAATTAAACCCAGAGCTAGTGACTGTTTGGACATAATACTAGCATGCAGTACTTGCTTCAAAGATGTCACGCTTTGTATGTTTGTGTGTATTTATTTAGCATATTTGACTGCATCTTTGTACTTGCGGAATAAAAAGAAATATATCAGACAAATCCTTCTCCTACCAAAGCTGATGAGAGAGATAAGAAGTCTCCATAAATATAATTCCAGGTCAGAGGTTATTAAGTGCTATAAAAAGTGGTGAGATTAAGTGCTCTGGGTTTAGAGGTGGAAGAGGTTACTTCCTGCTGGGAGAGGGCAAAGAAGGTGACATTTGCTTTGAAGATAGAGATGATTTGGGAAGGTTAGGGTTTGAGAAGATATTCTAAATATAGGAAATAACATGAGAAAAGCACACAGGTTCACACCAGTAGTAGAGAGTAGGTTTTTCAGCCCAGATCAAGGATATTGTGACGTACGTAGTTGAGTATGAGCTGTGGAAATGTAAGTTATGGGCGAATCTGACCCCTTCCTGCTTAATGGGTTTGGATGTATTTATTTGAGGTGTCCACTGTGGGACAGTTAGAGAGAAATGTCTTCTAGGCAATAACATTTTCTTTTCACTGCCAACTTTAGGAAATGAGTCCCCTTTCATGAATCCATAATAACACCATCAACCAAGTTATCCAAGTTAGAAGCTTGAGAGGCTCTTTGCCTCCTCTTTCGTCTCTACCTAGACATCCAGTCAGTCATTCCCCTTATCATTCAGTCAGTTCCACTTTCTTAAAATTCTCTAAGCTTTCCACTTCTCTACTTTATTTTCAATCTCAATCATTTCTCAACCTCTTAACTATTTCTGCTCTGTCCCCTTTCTTGTCCATTCTCCATATTACCGTCAGTAATGTTTCCAAAGCACAAATCTAATGTCATTCTCCTGCTTAACACTTTGCAGTAAGTTTCCCCACTTCCCTCTGGATTAAATCCAAACTCTTCATTTCCTTCATTGTACAGATTAGACTAGTGTATCTTCTCTTTAAAAAGAAAAGAAAAACCTCTCTTGACCTTATTCCCTCTTGTTACCACCCTATATCTCCGCTTCCATTATAGCCATGTGTCTTGAGAAGTACGTACTTTTCTTTTCACTTTGTCACCTCCCAAATAAATACTCTTGGGAAACTGCTTTTTATTAAGGCCATTGGTGATCTGGCCTTGCCAAATCCTTATGCTACTTGATATTTTCAAACAACTGACTAGTCCTTTCATAAAATACATTTCTGGCTGGTCTTCCAAAACATCACAGTCCTAGATTTTTTCTTGCCTTTCTAGTTGATACCTATTAATCTTCTTTATCAGTTTCTTCTCCTCCCCCAGCCTCTAAGTGTTGGCATTTTTCAGAGCTCTATCTTAGTCCTCCTTTTTTCTGTATATTTTTTCTAGGTGATCTCACCCATCCTTGTAGTTCCGAACACCTATCCTCATATATATCATCAAGCATAGTGCTGATGGCTGCTTAGGGCTTCAGCTGTATACATTCAGCTTCCTGTTTGATTTCTCCTTAGGCATCACAAACTTAATGTGTTCTTACAGAATTTTCCCCTAAACTTGTTCTTCCTCCCGTCAGCATCCCTTCTCAGTAAATGGCACTACACTGCTTAAGCCAGAACCCTCCCTCTCCCCAACAAATAGCAGGTACTTTCAATTTTTCCTCAAAACTGCGTATCGAATCCATCCCTCTCTTTCCCTCTCCACTACTTCTGCTCTGGCTATAGCTGCTTTTGTTCTCCTCTAATTCATTTGCACACAGTATAGCCAGTGTGATTTATCAAAATTTTAATTTGGTTGTTATTCTCCTTTGCTTAAAACTTTCTGGACTCTGCTATATTTCATGCTAGAGACTTACTGAGAACAGGAATCATTTAATACTACATTCATTTAAATTTATTTTTATAGGGACTCTAGCAATGTGGGGACATGCTTATAATTAAATTAAAAATTAAATTTAAAAGTCAGAACAAAATTATATACACATGATGATTGCAACTTTGTATGTTAAAGTAATATACTGTTACTGAGTATCAAATGGCTAAGGGTAAACCCATCTGTCCACTGCATATAAAATATACTAGCTAGTATGATTATGAATATTTTTCTATTTTCTTTAATAGTTTGATTCACTTTATATTTTGAAGAACAAATATATTTAGGTAATTTAAACTCTTCAGAAAAAAAGAACTTTCCATGAAGACACAATTTCTGCTACTCGTATGAAATGACTTTTTTACCCAGTGGGGCAAACCATCCTACCAGTACAATCACAAAAATAGGCTTTACTGCATCTCTCTTAGAAAGGAGAAATGTCAAGACAACATTAATAGATCTGTACTAATGCTGTAGATTTGGGGAATTTCTAAATGCTAGTTGCTTTGCTGAGGGCTACGGGGATTATGAAGATATAAAACATTATAATAGTCACCATTAAAAGAGTGCTTATTATGTCCCAGAGTCTGTTTCACAGCAGCTCTGTGAGATGTAAGCGATGTCATTCCCATTCACAAATGAGAAAGCAAGAGTCAAAGAAGTTAACATGTTTGACTTTCACAGTGGCAGGGGTAGGGTTAAACCCAGGTCCCTGTAGTTCAAAAGCCGCTGCAGTACATGTTCTTTTCTCATTAAAAAAAGTGCTTGTCCTTTCCACCTTCCTTGAGATTTTGGTAGTTGAAACAGATTCATAAAAAGAAAACTAACAGGAAGAATGTGTTGAATACTAAACGATTGCTACAAATTATAATTTGAGTTTTCCTTGGAAAGAAAAAATGTTGGGGACGTAAGTGGTTAGGGAAAATTTTTATCAAAAGTGAATTTTAAGCTTAGCTTCAGGGAACGGTTAAAACTTAAATAGTCAAAGAGGGAGAAGAACTATTGCATGTGGAGGGGAGGTGGTTAGAAAGCAAAAGAGCTCAATGTGAGATAATTTGGAAAGGAATGTAGCTAAAAAGAAGGGTTTAGTAGGGGAATACTGTGAAAGAGAAGACTCAAAAAGCAGGTTAGAGGATCCTAAATACTAAGATGAGGACATGGAGATTTTATCTTACAATAATATATAAGAGATAACCTATACTGAACACATCACATGCCTGGCACTATTCCAAGTACTATATAAGGGCGATGTCATTTAACTCCTACAGTAAATGAGACCCAGAGAGGCTAAGTAACTTGCCAACATCACACTGTTAGAAGATGGTAGAACAGCAAGGTTTGAACAACAGGCAATTTAAATCCAAAACCCCTGCTCTTAATTATAACACTGTTCTGGTTCTAGAGTCTGTGGTAAATTGAACAAGTTTCAAGCCCATGATCCCTGACCTTAAACAAGAAATATGCTTAACACTTCTGGTAATTTTTAACATTTAAGAAAGGTAATGTGACCAGACAATGACGACATCTCATTCCTATTCCTGCCACCCACATACAAGTTCAGCACAGGACAGTCAAGGAGAAGTTCAAGTATTTGTGCTAATTGCTTTGCACTCTGCCCTCTCTCTTATGCTCATCCAGCCAGCTACTCCCAGTTTACCACTACCCCCTAACATCCAAGTTCCACCTTCCATTGTTAACTATAGTTCAGTGGTTCTCATAGTGTGGCTCCTAAACCTGCAGCCCCAGTGTCAACTGGGAAGTATTTAAAAGTTCCAGTTCTGCAACTTCATTCCAGACTTACTGAATCAGAAACTCTGGGGGAAAGGCGTAACAGTCTGGGTTTTAAGAGTCCCTTAAGGTGATATTGATGTACACCGAAGCTTGAGAACCACTGCTGTAGTGTACTCTGGTGTTTTCATTCAGGAGTAAACTACTAAACCTTTTTGGCAATACCTGGTATTAACAGTGGGGAAAATTTTGAAATCTTATTCTTGAGTCTAGGCTGCTGGTCTTGTACTCTAATAGAAATAACCTTGGTTTACTAAGCTAACTAATCGCTTGACAAGGCCTTTTCTCAGGTGCTTTAATTTTTAGTAATTTGTAAGCATACCTAACCTTTGCTTTATGACTTTAGTTTATTCCTGAAAATCTGACCTGTAAGTGAAAAGTTATTACTATCAGAAAATAATTTTATTAATTTTAATGGGAGAAAGTATGTTTCATGATTATCTGAGATAACAAAATAATTTTTAGATTAAAAAATGTATCAGTTGAATAATGAAAACAAGTTTGTAGAAATGATACTTCGAAAGTAAATAAAAATAATTTTACCTAAAATGTAATGATGGTGTATATTGTACTTACTTACAAAGGAAGAGAAGACTTTCGATGGTGACTGGTGAAGAAGGAATACAAAGGAATTGTTTTTTGGAAAGTGCTGGAGGGTCAGGTGGTAGGTAGACTTTAAGGCAGGTAACTTAGGGAGTTCATGGTTTTCTTGCACTTTAGAACAGTTACAGCACACCTGGACCAGCCCCTGGGGTACAGATGAAACAGAGCCTCTGTTCTCAAGGAGCCTAGAGAAGTAGTGAGGTACCCCAACAGCTCATTCTATAAAAAGGCGAAAACAAAGTGCTGTTGTAGGCACAAACAGAAAGAAAGCAAAGGAGGGAGTGGCTCGGGAGGCTTATAGACCCCTCAGATCTCGGGCTAAGCCTTAGAAAAAGAGTGGGGGTTCTGACTGGCTGTCATGGTGGCATGCCATGCTGAAGGAACAGCAGGGGAAATGGCTCCGGACGTATAATTAGGATACTGGTCAGTTTGGAGCACTTGGAAAAGGAAAGGGGATTGTGACATCAGTAGGAAAGCAGGCACAGGGCTATTTTCATCTAAATTCCATGGGCAACAATGAGCTATAGAAAGTGTTTGAAGAGAGGAGGGCATATTTTAAGGAGAATAAAATCAATGAAAAAAATCCTCATACCACAGAAAAATACCTTTAGGGCTAAATACAAGAAGAGCCCTTTGAAACAGAGGTGGTATGCACACTCAACAGATGGAGAAATTGTAAAAAAAAATACTACTTCTTCAGTCTTATTGCTTGGTGTACACACGCAAAGCAGACATTTCTGATTCATCCAGATGTGGTACACAATTTATTAATTTATTTTTTATCATATTCTCTGAATAGAAATTATTGTATTAAGTAAAGCAATGTCTGTTAAATATCACCTCTTCTTTTTTGTATTTTGAGTATGTCTTTGTTTTTTTTAAAAGCTGTAATACAAAAAAGGATGGGGGTGTCATTGTCTTAGAAGTGGCATTACTTTTCAAGAGACATTATAGCAAAAAGCTACCTAATAGTCATTATGTGACACAAGTCTGTAATGAGAAATGACATGTTAAAGAAAACGGTGCTTTAAAACTAGATTGATTGAAAACTCCTTTTAAAACTAGAATTCTTATCTTTGGTGGCTAGTTGATTTCCTATAAGCCCTTAGGTGAGGCAGTTTTTAACTATAAATTTTGTAGGCCCCTCTAATTGCTTTCATGTAAACTATCTTATGTCCCAGAGTTTTACAGCCCATTTGTTTTATAGCTTTGGCTATTCCGATTTGTATTCTTGCTTTGCTCTTTTCCTTTCTTGAGTCTGAAGGCAGAGGATGAAAGAAGCCATACTGCCCATAGAATTTTTTATTGTTGTTTTTGGTTTAGAAAGGAAGGTATGTAGAACTCCAAATTCACATATATAGTATTTTATAATATTTGATTCCGTATTTTTCAACTTAAATACGAATGTGGATGGTTTCCCTTTTAAAAATTATGTGGAACAAAGGTTGTTGGAAGCCACCTCCAGGACTGTAACACATAAGAAGTATGTAGAATTTTGGGGGGTGGTGTGTCTTGGCTATGAAAGGTGTGAAATTGGAGAAAATTTTTCCTGTTTCACATATTTTTAATAATGGACACATTATACTTTATCCTACCCCAAAATTGCATTTATTTTTTTAAATGATTTAATAATATTAAAACATTAAATGAAAGATCCTTCTAGTTATCAGATATAGCAGGTATATATATTTTAGGGGGGATAAATGATCATGGAAAAATATATTAAAAATTACATAGTTAAAGTCTGATGATAGGTTAGTAAAAACTTTGTAAAATCTTCTATCAGTTGTAATCATTGTTGCTGTTGTTTTTAGAAAATGTAATGGGTACAGAAATGGTTAACAGTGGAATGGTTATACCAGCTTACTCCAAACATAAGGCATAAGCTTGAGAGACCCAGACCTGCAGTTTATGTAGAAAAAAGTTGAGTATTGAATTTTGAGAGAATGATCCATGGTTCTTAAATTTGGCAATGATAGAATAACTATTTTTCAAAAAAGTTCAAGAGAGTACACTTTGGGTTCATTTTAAAAGAATTATTTCTGATATAGTAGTAGCAAAATTTAGAACCAGGACTACTACATTTGTATGTGTAACCTGTGCTCTACACCGAGAGAAAGGAAAACTAAGATCTTGCCCACACTGAGCTTCCCAAGCCATGTGCACTGGCACAGGCTGCCAGAGGTAGAGGGCTCTTTTTCTGTTTTTTTTTTTGTAATTGGCCCACCCAGTAGGAACACTATTTTGTGGTTATTTGACCTGGAGAGAGGCGCCTTTCTGTGAGTGGCTAAGGGTATCTATATTCTAAGCCCACTTTGAAACCCAGCTTGGCATAATTTTTAGCAGTTTTGTCTGCAGAATTTCTTCAGAGTGACACTCAAAGATTAAATGTTATTACATGTTAGCTAAAGAGTTCTAAGGTTTTACAAAGCATGGGCTACAAATTCAGAAGAATTCAGAACTATAAATTCAGAAATACCACAGCTAAAATTCAGCAGAAATGCGTACTTTTAAAAGTCTCTTTACAAGGGCCTGTACTTGTGAGCAATTGTGAACCAAATCTTGAGACATTATTCTTTATTTCTGGGAAGGGAACAGCTATGATTCAGACTGATTGCCTTCTATCCTGATATTATGTGTAGTTTGATGTTAAAAATCCATTGAGAACAAAGCTATTTGAGAAATTTGAAACTAGTCAGTTTAAAAGAGAATAAATGATTTTATAGGAAGAAGATTGGCCTAAAGTTAGGAAACCCATACTCTGGCTCTTCCTACCCCACTAATTCACTCCAGCCCAGTACAAGAAACTAAACCTCTCTAGTCCTCAATTTCCATATCTGTCAAATGAAAGATGTATACCAAATAAAAGGTCTCTTTCATTTCTCACATTTTGTGATTTAAAAATGATAAAAATCTTTTCTAGCCAGATCTTGAACTGCTATTAAATAAATTGGTAGAGAAACATTCTATTTTAAATCATTTAAGCCAAATAATGATCTTTGCTTTCTCATTCTTGTTTTTCAGAAACTCTGTGAAGGCATATTTAAAGTCCTTGTAAAGGACATCCCAACAACATGTCAAGTGTCCTGCCTGGAAGTTCTCCGCATTCTCTCCAGAGACAAAAAGGTTTTAGTTCCTGTAACAACCAAGGAAAATATGCAGATACTGCTTCGACTAGCAAAGCTAAATGACTCGGATGATTCTTTGGAGAAGGTGTCAGAGTTCCCAGTTATTGTGGAGTCATTAAAATGTCTGTGTAACATAGTGTTCAACAGTCAGATGGCACAGCAGCTCAGCCTGGAACTTAACCTTGCTGCAAAGCTCTGTAACCTCCTGAGAAAGTGCAAGGACCGAAAGTTTATCAGTGACATTAAGTGCTTTGACTTGCGCTTGCTCTTCCTCCTGTCACTTTTGCACACTGACATCAGGTCACAATTGCGCTATGAGCTCCAGGGACTACCGCTGCTAACCCAGATCTTGGAAAGTGCCTTTAGCATCAAGTGGACCGATGAGTATGAATCGGCCATAGACCGTAATGGACCTCCTCTCTCACCTCAGGAGACAGACTGTGCCATTGAGGCCCTCAAAGCTCTCTTCAATGTGACAGTAGACAGTTGGAAGGTGCATAAAGAGGTAAGTTTAAGAAGTGTATTATCTACTATAGAATTTAATAGGTCTGGAACATCCCTTAGAGCTGCCTGCAAGGGAGGAATGCTAAGTCGGAAAATGGAAAATATTCCCAGTTCCTCCATTAATCAGTTGTATGACTCAAGATTAATTTCTTAACCATTATAAGTCTTCAGAAGATTAGGGTGAAGATGGTCTACTGTTTTATAAGATGCCAAATATTGTTCCTTTTCTGAGTGGTACTATCAGGCGTCGTCTTTTTTTTTTTTTTTTTTTTTTAAGAGTGCCCCTTTCAGGAACAAGGTTTAAATTATAAGATTTGAGGGGAAACAAAACAATGCGGTTCATAAAGATATAGGCATTTTCAGTGGCTGACATTTTGAAAGTTAAGAGAAATCAGACCAGTTGAAATCAATCAGAATTGATGTCTGCTCAGAAGAGTAGAAGATGCTGTGTCATATATCATCCAAGTCTCCTGGAGTGTTACTTTATAGTGTTAGATAACAATCAGAAGTGTAGGACTACAGCTAGGTATCCATGCTTGTACACAGTCCTAGAAAACAAGCGTAATTACATGAGAGTATGGGAAAGGTTATTTTAAACCACTTGACCTGTTTCTAAACTAAGATCATTTTCTGTGGCTTAGACTGTCCAGCAACCCAAAGTGAGGCAGATTTGATAGTTTATATTTGAGTACCCACAAGAACAATATGCTAAACAAGAAATTTAGTTTAAGAAAGTCAACAATTTTATGTGAAGTGGATGTAAACGTTTTTTCCCTGCTTCTAGAATCTTAACATTTCACATTTACCCTCTCTTCTTAACCTTAAATAACGAGTGAAGTTAAGCCTCTGCCTTTAAAAAAATACAAAGAAAAGAAACATTTTGGTGCTGGAGCAAATTATCTTTTCTGACAGTTGACTTTCGGACTTAGGTTAACATGTTGCTATGTCCATTTGAAGCAGTTCTCACCATGAATAAAGATCTGTTTTTGCCAGCAGTGCCTGAGGGAGTAGGGGGCGCTGGGTGGAGAGGGACAAAGGGGGAAAATCAGGACCACTTAATAGCATAATCAGTAAAACACAATTTTAAAAAGAAAGGATTATCTCTGTGCATTGCAATGGTGGGAGTAGGCAGGCGTCTGAGTTTTAAAGTGCAAATAGGTCTATATTTTGAAACTAAATATTTGAAGATAGGTCTAATAGCTATTTTAGATGACTGTAGTACGGTCAGTTTTTCTTGGGACTTGGCAAAAAAAAACGTGAAAAGCCCACATGCTCCATTTATGCTTTGAAACCAAATATTTGGAAGTATTTAAAATGTTATGTCTCTATGCCTATTAGGTACCTTCTATGGTTATTTTTCTTACACTGTTTGTTTTGGTGTTTTTAAGTTTTCCATTTAATTGCAAGAGCTCTTCTGAGACTGTTGGTTTGCCATTGTTGGAACTCCTATTACTTAAACTGTGCCCCAAATAGTAGCTCACATTGCTCAGATTCCTGACAAAAAGGGCTGCACATCAGTCTATGTATGGGATGACATGTAATAAATATCAGTAAATTGAGATTAGCCCTCATTAGTGGGGTCGGAAGAAACTTTAGAAAATGTTGATGTGACAGATTCTCATTCTGTGTTATAGAATGTTTATTCTCTGAAAGATGTACGAGAGAGGATCAGTAGTCCTGAAGCAGACATCTCAGCAGACCTAGTGCCTCTTGTGAGTTGTGGATCAGATGGCACAGCCCTTATAAAACGTACCCCATTAATGTGACTCTGGGCTGTTATATAGGATCAGAAATTTAAACAGTACTGAAAACAGGATTTAATGGCCAACCCATTTAGGCAAGAGAGTGGGAAAGGTTATTTTAAGCGACTTGAGTCTCCCTGAGTTTCCAAACTCAAATTTTAGTGAGCATTCAGTCAGTCAACAAATTTTATGGATGCTTGCTAGGTATTATGCTTTGTAATATATTGGCAATAATAGGTGTAGCCTCAGTCTTCATGAAACTCCAGTTTTGTTGGTGAAACAGGTAATAAATAAGTAAACAAATGCATAATTTGTGTTAAGTACTAGGAAAGAAAGAGCAATGATTGAGAATACTTAACATAGTCACAGAAGACCTCCGAAGGTCTCTCCTGAGATCTGAAAACCGAGATTGATTTGGCCATTGGAAGAATGGGGGATGAACATTTCTCAGAAATTGAACAACATATGAAAAGATACAGAAGTCAGCATAGAGTATTTTTTACTGAGGTACACACAACATAAAGAAAATCTATAATAATGGTGCAGAGAATCTTGCCAGTAAGTGTCCATTTACCTGGGTTTTAATATATCTCCTTGATTGTCAGATGAAAGACATCTTTCTCCAACTGAGCAAGCACTTAAAGAACTGTTAATACTTTAAAATGCCAACCGAAATAAAGAGATATAGAAAACATATTGTATGGGGAAAATATCGACCTTTAAAATATAACTTAAAAATACTATTTTTCTTACTATGAAAAAAATACATGCTAATTATAGAAGATCCTCGGGGAAAAGAGCATACAAGCAATAAGAAAATACAAATTACCTGCTACTCAAAGATAAGCACTAGTTGCATTTTAATGTATGTCTTTCTAATCGTTTTCCGTTGTATAACATATAAATATAAACATATGCATATGTTTTCTTTTTACAAAAATGGAGTCATTTTATAATCTTGATCTTTTTTTTTTTTCACAACAAATTTCTTGCAGAGTAGTGATTTTCAAAATGTGTTCCTTGAAGCCATAAAGTTCCTAGGAGCAGCCCCTGGGGATGAGTGGGCCATGCTCCAGGTTTCCCACCCTCACTTTAAAAAGAGCACATTTGATTGTTGCTATTGGTGTTGCTGTTTCTTTTTAAATTTACGTTGTAACTAGATTTTATTTGGTAGATAAAAAGAGTTCTGCAAACAGAAAAAAAAAATTGACAACCACTTTCTTCTATTCGTTAAAGGTTGATAAATCCTCCGTAAGGGTTTATCAACCTTAAACGAGTCCCCTATGTGTAGGCATTTAACAGTTTGCAATTATTTGCTATTTCAAATAGTAATCCAGTGAATTTTCTTATTGTAAAACTCTTTGTAGATAAATTTCTAGAATTGTTGGGTCAAAGGATTTTTTAAAACTTTAAGGTTTATTGATATGCATTGCCAAATTGACTTTCAGAAGAATAATGCAAGTTTGTATCTTTTCAAACCGTGGGCATTTCTCTTTTTAAAGTCATTACTTATTTTACAGCTCAACTGTTACAGAAAATACAGATGTTTGGTTTTGGTTTTAACTTTTAGTAGGTATTTTTATGACTGTTCATTTACAATTCACCATAAACAGAAAATTAATGACAAGGTTTTTCTTGAGGTTTAGCAAATTAGTGCCATTTGTTCATTTTTAGGTTCATGCCTCAGTGTTATATTTCTGCCTGCCTGGTGATGCCATTGGCAGATTATTTTGGAGATTTCTTTCCATTCAGTAGGAAATATAACTGGCCTTATTTCCACCTGTGATGTCTGTGTTTGTTTTCCTCCCTTCCTCTCTCCCTTTGTCTCTGTTTCCTAAAGGCAGTGTGTTTAAGAAGGTGAAATTATTTCCTTAGCAGGACCTGAAGTCAGTTCTAGAAAAGTGAATTTAAAAGGTCTTCCTTCTGCTTAAATCCTTTGTTAAATCTCTGTTGATGGAGGAAAGCATGTTATTGTAGAGATCACTTATTTAGCACGCATTCCCTTTTGCAGTACTTCCCAGGTGTCAATGCAATATAATGAGAAAACACAAGAACCAACAGACGTGGTAGAGCCAGACAAACAAGTAGTTCAAAATCTCAGTAGTCAGAGGATGCTTTTTGAGTGAAATAAAACAGTGAGTATCCATAGAAGGTAATTGGGAATCTCACATTGTAACAGAAGAGGTTAGCTCCATGATTGTTTTAGAGGCTTTGAAGGGATTGTATAAAAAGGACATGATATTAATTAAATAAAACTAAACCTTCAAGCTGTGCCATGTTTTTTGCTGAATCATTTTTTCAACATTTATCTTATGCCCAGTATGTGCCAGGCTCTGTGTTAGTCACACAAGATCCAAGGTAAAGCATCACTATCCTCAAAGAACTAACAGTCTAATAGGAAAATCAGACATACAAACAGAGGTGGATATATGACTACTTGTTACATTATTTACTATTCTCTATATTTTCTATATGTTTGGAAATAAAAAACAATCACCTTAGCAATGCACAGGTGCTTCAAATGCTGCACATTCTAGATCTTTAGAGGTATGTCTGACCTCACTGTCATAGCCTTTCCTCTGAGCAACATACCTAGCACAAAGTAGGTGTTCAGAAAATAGTTTATTTTTTTTTCACTTACAATAGGAAGTAATTTCTTAATGAAAAATAAAATGTGATACAATTTGATATCTGTATAGGAAAAATAGCCTAAAGTTGAAGGGAAGGAAAGTTTATGATACCATTTAAATTTTCAAAGCTATTAAAAAATTTCTTAGAAGCCTAAAAAATTTAAAGATATTATTTGTACAAGCAGATTTCTAGCCTTTAATTATAGTACTCTATTTTATAACATTTAATTCTAAATAGCACTTACTACTTTATACACAGCACCATGATAGATGCAAAAGAGGTAAAGTAGATAATTTTTGCCTGTAAGGAGACAAATTTTTGAACATATACAGTTTAGTAGGAGAAATAACTATGGTAGAGGTGCAAAAGGGCCAGAGTAAAACACGAGATGAAATGCTACCGGAAATATTTCCAGATAAGAATGCTTGTGTGCATTTGTGTGCACATCTCTATGTATGTGTGTTTCACTTTTTATAGAATTGAAATTGAATTTCTGTAGGATAAATTTTCTAAATCTTACCAAGTTATTAGAACCACCCTGAGATAAAATCAGATTAAGACTCACTGGTGTGAAGTAGTTTCCCTTCGGACTTTCTCTGAGGCATTGATTAGATCAGTTAAAGCTTTGAATTAAAAGGCGTGAGGAAATTGATACCTTTACCAAGCAAAAGTGAAATCTTCCATAGTTTGCACAGGAGGAAAAAAAGCAACAGTACAGTACAATCTGTAATTGAGAAATCAAGGCTATCGGAAGAGATCCCAAAGAATTTGCTGAGTTTTGTCATCTTGTTATCATTTTCGTTATCACAGCAAACCTGCTTGCATTCTCTCTCTTCCTCCTCCCTTTGTCCTTCGAGACTTTCAGAGACAGTATGAGTTCAGAGGAGAGAATATTGATGCCCTAAAGATATCAAAACAAAGATCATGAAGCAAGTAAACGACAGTTGTATAACCTGGTTTGTATAATGTTTTATAAAGAGCAATTATATTTAATCCTCCTGTCATCTTCGTGAGATAGGAACATTAACCCCATTTGAGAAATGAAAACACGAAAGATCAGAGAGTTTAAATTTTTTATGGAAAATCACACAGCACAATAACCAACAGTAGGAAATAATGTCCACTCTAACCTTTAAGCAAGGCTTCTGAAATGATGGCACTCATTCAACAAATATTCGTTGAGACCTACATTAATAGAATACAATAAAGAGTCTAGAAATAAACCTACACATATGAAGTCAACTGTTTTGTCATACAGATTACGCTGAAATACAGTGGGGTGAATGTGGGCAGATAAATTGCACTGGATCAGTTTTGTGGCTATATGGGAAAAAAATGAATTTAAATGTATACCTGGTACCGTATGCAAAAAATTAATTTGAGATGGATAAGAGACCTAAATATAAAAGGTAAAATAATAAAGCTTGTAGAAACATGCCAAAAATTATCTTCATGACTTTATCTTAAACAAGTCAAACATTTCTTAAATAGGCAAAGATTTCTACAACAGGACAAAAAAAGATCAAACCACAGAGGATAAAATTGGTCAATTGGTCTTCATTAAAGTGAGTTCACCAAGAGAAGAAAGTATAAAGGCAGGCCACCAAGTGGGAGAAGATATTTGTAACATATATATGCAATAAAGGATACTATCCAGAATACATATAAAGTCCTACAAATCCATACAAATAAAGTCAGTCAACCTAATGAGAAAAACAGGCAAAAGGCTTGAACAGGCCCTTTACCAAAGAGCTATCCAGATGACCGATAGACATTTGAAAAGGTGTTCAACTTTATTAGTCATCAGGAAAATGCAAAATAAAACCATGAGATTACTGCACACAAAGATGACTAAAATTAAACAGGCTGACAGTACCAAGTGTTGACGCAGCTGTAGAGTAACTGGCGGGGGTATAAATTGGTTTAAACACCTTGAAACACTGGCAGTCGATATCTTCTAACACTTCTTGTATGTATATGCCCTATGACCAATTCTGTGTGTGTTTCTGTGTAGCATACTAAATAACATGTAAAGAAGTATGTTCATAGCACCACTCTTCAATATAACTGAAAACTGGAAATAATCCAAGTGTCCATCAAGAGTCAGATTGATAAGTAAATTGTAATGTATTCATTGTATGCTGCAGTGTTTTCTTAACCTGTGGTAAAAGACTGGATTTTCCTCTAGCTGTCAGAATGAAACTCTTGTATAATACATCTTACACACAATGTCAAACTGCTTGAAAATTTCTAAATGCTCATGTGCACCTTCTGCACTCATGGCATTGCAGATCCGTGGCAAACAGTGTGTGGACAGGTACTGCTTCACAAGCTACACTGCGAATGGCACTGCTTTCAAGCAGTGAGAGTGAACAAACTGCACCTATACAAAACAAGGTGGATAAATTTCACAACCATTTATATGAACGATTTCATTCATATAAAGTTTACTTAAAAGCTACTACTAACCCATGATGTTAGACATTGGATTACCCTTGAGGAGTGGGGGATTGTCATTTGAAGGGGCCAAGAGAGAATTCTGGGGTTCTTAATCTTGGCATTGCATCATTTTTGTACTAAAAACATGAATGTGCTCATTTTGTGAAAATTGATCTAGCTGTATACTTATGATTTAGGCATTTATTGTTTGTTTTACCATTTATATAAAAAATGATTGACTATTATACAGATGCCCTCTAAACTTATTAACATAATAGGTTAGTGGAGAAGGCAATGTATATGCAAGTGTATAGTATATAAACAAATGTGGAATTACAAATTATGATTTCATGAAAGAAGTCCTAACAAGATGTAGTGATAGAAAATAATGAAGGAAAGATTCTACATAGATAAGGTAGTCAAAGAAGGGGACTGTTCGAGAAGATATTTTAGCTGAGATCTAGAGGATGAAAAGAAATCTGATGCCAAGAGTAGAGGCAAAAGTCAGGATTTCAGTAGTTGTTTCGAACAGAGAAATAGAATTTAGTGGATTTATGATATAAGGGGGCATTGCAGACATTAGGGTACAACTTGGGAATTAGTGTTATGAAAATTGGGACAGGAGGAAATGGGATAGAAGGAAATAGGATTTGGGGTTTACAGTTGCAAATAATGGAAAGAACAAAGTGGATAGTTTTTTAAAATTAAGTATATTTTATTGATTATGCTATTACAGTTGGCCCATTTTCTCCCCTTGGCCTCCATCAGCCTGGTACCTCCATTCTCTCCAGCAATCCCACCCCCTTAGTTCACGTCCATGGGTCTTACGTATGAGTTCTTTGTTTTTTCCATTTTACATTCTATTCCCAACACCCCCCTGTCTATACTGTACCCACGAACTATGCTTCTTATTCCCTATACCTTTTCCCTCATCCCCCCCCCCCACTTACTCGCTGACAACCCTCCGTATGATCTTAATCACTGTGACTCTGCTCCTGTTCAGTTGGTTGCTGTTTATGTTTTTATTTTTCCATTCCATTCTTAATAGCTGTGAGTTTGTTGTCACTTTACTGTTCATAGTTTTGATCTTTTTTTTCTTAGATAAGTTCCTTTAACATTCCATACAACAAGGGCTTGGTGATGATGAACTCCTTTAGCTTTACCTTGTCTGGGAAGTACTTTATATGCCCTTCAAATGTAAATGATGACTTTGCTGGATAGAGTAACCTTGGATGTAGGTCCGTGCTTTTCATCTCTTTGAATACTTCTTGCCAGTCCCTTCTTGCCTGCAAGGTTTCTTTTAAGAGATCAGCTGATAGTCTTATGGGAACTCCTTTGTAGGTAACTCTCTTCTCTTGCTGCTTTTAAGATTCTTTCTTTATCTTTAACCTTTGGCATTTTAATTATGATGTGTCTTGGCATGTTCCTCTTTGGATCCAACCTGTTTGGGATTTTCTGAACTTCCTAGTCTTGCATGTCTGTTTCCTTCACCAAACTGGGTGAGTTTTCTTTCATTATTATTTCAAATAAGTTTTCAATTTCTTGCTCTTCTCTTCTCCTTCTGGCACCCCTATGATTCGAGTGTTGGTACATTTAAAGTTGTCCCAGAGGTTCCTAAGCCTCTCCTTGTTTTTTTTGAATTCCCGTTTCTTCTTTCTGTTCCAGTTGACTGTTTATTTCTTCCTTGTGTTCCAAATCATTAATTTGAATCCCAGCTTCCTTCCCTTCACTGTTGGTTCCCTGTATGTTTTTCTTTATTTCATTTTGTATAGCCTTCAGTTCTTCCTTTATTTTATGGCTACACTCATTCATTTCTCTGAGCATCCTGATCACCAGTACCTTAAACTCTGCATCTGATTGGTCGGCTATCTCTGTGTTGCTTAGTTCTTTTCTGGAGTTTTGATCCGTTCCTTCATTTGGGCCTTAGTTCCCTGTCTCTTCATTTCGGCAGCCACCCTGTGTTTCTGTGTATTAGGCAGAGCTGCTTTGATTCCCATGCTTGGCACACCTGTTATGTTGTAAGGGGAGGAGCCTTAGGTATTAGCCAGGGAAGGGCAACCCACTTCATCACTTTGTGGCACTGTATGTGGTGGGGGTGGTCAGAGAGGGAACAATGACCCTTGCTTGACTCTCACCCTATTTCCGGTCACTTCCCCCACTTCCCATAATTGTCTGGGGGCCTTGTAGTTGCTGCCTTTGTAGTTGGTGCTGATCCCCAGAGTGGATGGGTTTGCAGACATTCTAGGATCCTGTGGGCCCTTTACACAGACTCTTCCGAGAGACCAACAGTTTCTTCCATCGTGCCAACCCTCACTGGTTTACAGCCAGTTATGAGGCTTTATTATCCTGCCGCTGGAACCCTGGGCTGTATGGTCTGGCCTGGGGCTGGGATTGCCCACTCCCCGATTGTCCCTCCTGGTTCTTGTCCACCACACGTTAGTGTGAGACCTCCTGTTCTGCGGGCCGGTGCTGTAGTTGCCGTGCCACACCACATCCTCTCTGTCCCTCCTACCCATCTTGATGATTGTTTCTTCTTTAAATCCTTGGTTGTCGGACTTCCGTACAGTTCAGTTTTCTGGCAGTTCTGGTTGTTTTTTTATTTTAAATTGTTTGTTATCCTTCTTATGGTTGTGTGAGGAGGTGAAGCGAGTCTGCCTACGCCTTCTTGGCTGGAAGTCTCCAAAATGGATAGTTTTGCAAGAGGCCTGTCAACATTAGCATGAGAATAATTGTGATATCTAGAATAAAGAAAAATCTAATTTAAAAGAAAGTGCATTCCCAGTTAATTTTCAAAACCAAGGAAAATATGACTAAGAGTTAATGGATGAGTTTTGCATGCATTTCCGGGTGCGTTGCATAACTTGGGGTAAATAAAAATATATTTACATGTTAGAGGATTTTGGTTCAGACATTCGAAGATGGATGGCAAAAGGGACAGCTTTCATTCCAACCCTGCCAGTCTTCATGTCTCTGGCATTCCACCGGTCCTTCCCCTTTACTCTTCCCTGTTCCCCCAACACACAGTTATTTCATAATTACTCATTTCAGTTTTATCAGTCTCACCTTTTGTTTACTTCCTCCCTCATTCTTGCTCCTCACCTTCAAATGTTTCATTGAAAAGACTGAACACTTTCATGTGTATCATCTTCTTTAATTTAATCCTTTTATAACCCCAACAATCCCATGTTTGTGGAGATGCATATGGGGAAACTTTGGCTCAGAGAAGTTGTATGATTGTGTTAAGGTCACAGCTTACACTCCTGACTCCAGGTGTACTGCTCTACTGCTCTTTCTGTTGTGCCGCAGAGGCCTTCGTCTCTTCCACATCTGCCCATGATTGTGTTACGTTTAATATTGCCCCCTGCATTGTGAGTAATGGAGTGCGCCCTATTGTTTGTAGGTTTATAAAAATTATCTTCTTCCTAGAAGGGCTGAGTTATATATATGAATATAGGATATATATGTGTAATGTGTGACTATATTTCACTTTATATAGAATTGAAATCAATTATATTTATATACTGAAGTGTTTTTTTTTTAATTAATAGCTTTTGAAGTAATTAGAGCCTTTCTGAACTATAGCATATCTGGGATCTCTATCATAATTCTCACTAATTTTATGTCTTCTTAATTACTAAAATTCTGGAAGAAGAGACATATGACCTTGATGCAGATAATTAAAGAAATTGTAGTGATCTAAAATCTCACTAAAAATAAGGATTTAAACTAAGTGATTATTCAAACTTAGCCTATTTCCTACTGTTTGCCTTCTTCCCTCTAACTCTCTGTGTCTTTAATACCACAACTAATGAGTAAACATTGGAAAAATAGATTAAACTCAGATCACTGTTTTTCATCACTTGCTGGTAACTGGGAAAACTTAAGAGCAGGATGTGGAGGAACTAGGAGATTAAGAAGACTCATTAAAATGAAGTTGATAAATTATAGATTTTAATCCATTGCTTTTGAAAGTTAAGAGATAAGACATTTTTATTAAGGATGTTCAACCTGTTCCTAAAATACTGATAACATCACATGTGTATGAACTTTTATGATGCTTAGTAACCTGGAACAGTATACTATTGAACAAAAGAATCTAGATTTTCTAGAAATGAAAAAGATTCCTAGTTGAATTGCTCTTCAGGTACAATCGAGTGGGTAATGCACAGATGCTGACCATGTCTCTCTTTGCCTGGCATGCCCTTAAGAGAGGGACTAGATCAGCAACTGGTTTCAGCCATTTCTGGAGGTGGCTGTGGCTGTTAAGCAATGACTGTGACCTCTCCATTGATGTCTAAGTATGACTGTTTTGAAGGGCAGATAGGCCATAAGATGACTCCAAGGGATGTAGTGTTATACCGGACTCCTTCGTTAAGGTATTCAGTACCCAATTCTTCCTTCCCTCTTTTTTATTTACCATAGAGTGATTCTCATCAGTTCCGTGTCATGGCAGCTGTCCTTCGCCATTGTTTACTAATCGTAGGTCCAACTGAAGACAAAACTGAAGAACTGCACAGGTAGGTAACCTCTCTGTTGATATCTCAGTGAAGGACATCAATTCTTATTGTTTTCAGGCATCTAACTTTGTTATAAGCACAAGGAAGTGCAAGTATTATAGTAAATCAGGTAACTGGTTGGTTAAATATTATTGCTATGCTCTGGTGAGAAATTTTCATTCTATTGCCTTTGACTTCTAAATTGAGCCCCAACAAGAGAACGCAGAACAACTGTGATAAAAGCACACAGTTATTGAATACTGTGTATGACATTATGTTAAGTTCTTTATAAAGATTAACACCTTTTAATCATCACATGGCCTTATGAGGTAGGTCCTACTATTTTTCACTTTCAGTAGATCAAGCAATTTCTCCAAGATCTCATAGCCCTAATAAGTGAAAGAGCTTGGATTTGAACCCAGCTTTTAATTACTACACTTAAACTAATATGCTCACTAATTTCCTTGTAAGAGTATTTACCAAGAAAATATATCTTAAGTAATATTAATTAAATCTTATAAACTTGTAAGAATTGGATCATAGTCGCAAGTATTAATATGAGGGGGGGACCCCAAAAACCCAGAATTATCTTCTGGAGGGTGAGCCCCTTGTAGTATAAGCTTCCCCCACTAGGTGAGTGTTCTAGGAACCCCCTTGTATCACTGTACCAGCTGGCATTGTTGCAAGAGGCTGCATTCGGCTTTAGTGAATTTTATTTTGAAGACTCTTTCAATGCATTTGCCATTTCATGATGGGTGATTTACAGGCGCACCTACCCACACACACCACACTGAGTGTTCAACAGTTTTTGACCAAAAATGGCATGACCCCCATGCCCCACCTTCCCCGTTCACCTGATCTCACCCCAAGCGACTTTGTTTTTCATTTCCCCAATAAGAAAAGCCCTCAAAGGGAATCATTTTGCCAGTGTGGAACAGTTGAAACAAAAAAAAAACGGCAGAAGCACTAAAAGGTATCAAAATCGATAAATTCAAAAACTATTTCAAGCAGTGGAAAAAAACATCTCGATAGGTGTATCGCATCAAATGGAGAATACCGTGAAGGTGACTGAAGTTTAAACATTTAAGAAGAAATACAGCCCTGGCTGGTGTGGCTCAGTGGATTGAGTGTCAGCCTGCAAAGCAAAGGGTCACTGGTTCAATTCCCAGTCAGGGCACATGTCTGGGTTGCGGGCCAGGTCCCCACTTGGGGGTGCGCGAGAGGCAACCACACATTGATGTTACTCTCCCTTTCTTTCTCCCTTCCTTCCTCTCTGTCTAAAAATAAATAAAGTCTTTTTTAAAAAGCAATAAAAAAGAATAAATGTGCTATTTTTTATGAATTCTGATTTTTTGGGTCCTCCCAAAAAAGTTACTATAAATAAAGTTTTATGACTTGCCTGTTAGAGTTTTAATGGACTGCTGCTAAAATATATCATTCTCTGAGAACAACTGAATAAGCATTAATGCATACTTTTTGTTCTCTTTCTTTTAAAAAAAAATTATTATTGATTTTTAGAGAGAGAGGGAGAGAGAGAGAAACATTGATTAGATTTTCCACTTATTTATGTATTTATGGCTTGATTTTTGTATTTGCCCCGGTCAGGGATCAAACCTACAACCTCAGCATATCAGGACGACACTAACCAACTGAGCTACCTGGCCAGGGCCAGCCCTCTCACTTTCTATTTGAGATCAGGTTTACAGTAACAAGATTTCTGACTTTAACATAAAACCACTCTTTATAAGAAGACAAGTGGCATTTTAAACAAGTCAAATAAATTTAAATCTGCAAAAAAGTAACTTTGGCATTACCTCTGCTTTACAAATAAATTTAAAAATTGGGATCTTAATAATAGAAATTGCCTTTTGAACATTTATAATATCCTGTTTTCCAAAATGTAGCTTACATAAAACTAAAGAAACACAACCAGAGTATAAAATGAAACATATTATTGTTAGTTTTCAAGCAAATCCATATTATTTTTGTTACAATTAGCAGTTTATTTTTTGATATTGTAATCAGTTTATTGGTAGGTATCTATACATACTCTACTCTGCAAGTCTTCAAAAGATTTTTTCATAATTAAAAAGTAATTTTTAATGCAGCTGCAGATCAAAAGTTTCTTTAATTTTCTTGAGACTGTGCAATAAATCACTGTGCAATAACTGCAATAAATCTTATCCCCTAAAAAGATTTTATTGAGCATTTTGTCTTACTGTAATATTTTTCATAATCAAGAAACACTAGAAATCTAGATACTAAAAGGTTTATAAGCCCAGGAGTAAATTGATTTCTTTTGGCAGGGGGAATCAAATACCACAAGTTAAAGAACATTCGAATAAATATGTGAGAACATTCGATACAAAGTGGATGGAAAGTAATTGTTACACTAGTCACAAAAACATTGCTAAGGATTTCTCTGAGGAATGAATCTAATATTTTAACAGCACTTGGTGTCCATCAAAATAGAGCAAAACTATAGAGGTTTTAAAAACCAGATTTTTTAAAAAAGTAATCAGATTTCTTTATGTTTCTTTTTGATATTTGCTTTAAATATTATTTTTTCTTAAAATTTAAAGATATTTTTCTTCAAATTTACTTTTGTCTTCAAATTTGCTTTGATAAACTATTAGCTACACTGTAAATAAAAAGGGCTTTCCTTAGAGCCACAGATAGGATTTTTGAGGAGAATTCTCAGAGGCTTTCCTGGAAGATTGAGATTGCTACTGACTTTATAGTTTATCTGGAATGGCCCTGCCTATCCCTTTAATCAGAATTAAAGTGATTAGTATCTTTTGAGCAGTAATGAATCTAGGCTAATCCATTTAATACAGAGAAAACTGCATGGACCCCAAAGGGCTATACTAGTAACCTTACTAGAATTGTAATATCTACTAAATTCTGCTCATTTGTAGTGACCCTAAAAACAGTTTGTGTGTGTGTGTGTGAGACATAAGTTTAAGGGAAAAAAAAATGAGAATGTTTTAAAGTAACATCTCATTCCATTTTTAAGTTATTTTCTAAGGTGTTTTTGACACTGATTTGTTTTAAGGAAAAATGTAATGAAATAGGTAAACCTGGACAGTATAGTATATGGTTATCATTCTAATCAAACTCAAAGGGTTACAGTAATGATTAAATGAGAAATTAATAAAGCACTCTGTCCCTGGCACTGAGTAAGCTTTCAGGAATTGGAGGAGCTGCTGCTGCCACCCCTATAACACTGCTACTTCTGTTACTATTACTTATAATAAGCACATTGTCTTTTAGATCCAATATTCAACTCCAAATCTCTTTAAAAATTATTTCTTGATTTTGATATTTTGTTTTCGAATTTATTTCTCTGTTTATCCTAGGATTGTGTAGAGAAATGTTTTCTGTTAATCTGTTTTTCTCAAGCCATATATGTTCTGTGATACATGCATGTCTGGAGGCTATAAAGGTGCTATAGGAGACAAGTGAGTAAAAAAAATGGCTTGGCAGCAGCTTTTTCCGATACATTGTCTCAGTAAGACAATGCTTCCCTCCCCGAACCCCGGCAAATCAAGAGGACATGAATATAGAAATAAAATGAGTTAGCTCACAATGACAGCTGACTTGACCTTTATTTCCACTAATCAGCATCTTAGTTTTTATAATCTGTTTGTTATATTTCATTTCCTTTTGTCTGTACTGATGGTAACAAGTAAATTGTTGAGATGATTCACCTTCTTTGGTACATTAAAGAACATCCTAATTCTGTTCATCTCTTCTTTCTGCCTGAAAGTGTTTTTAGCCCTCTTGTTCATAATCAATAAGCTTATGCATTAACATTTAGCCAGGCCCTGGCTGGTGTGGCTCAGTGGATTGAGTGCTGACCTGTGAACCAAAGGGTCAGTGGTTCAATTCCCAGTCAGGGCAAATGCCCGGGTTGCAAGCCAGGTCCCCAGTGGGGGTCACGCGAGTGGCAACCACACATTGATGTTTCTCTCCCTCTCTTTCTCCCACCTTTCCCTTCTCTCTAAAAATAAATAAATAAAATATTTAAAAACCAAAAACACTTAACCAAGAAAAAGTTGCATCTGGATGTGGTTATGTTTTTGTTTTGGAGAAAAGGGGGAAGATGGGATGGCCTATACACTGGAGAGGAAGAAAAAGGAGAGAACCAGATCTGATTTAATACCTTTCAGCCTCTCAGTCTAATTTCCTTCACTTAGCACATCAACATCTACAGAGTGTTTTGTTTATTTTCCTCACCCAAAATAGCCAGTGTATTTAAAAAGTATTTACCTCCTGCCTTTTGTTGTTGTTGTTTTCTTGTTTGGACCAGTTCATTTTATCTCATATATTGAAGGGGACAATTTGGTACCTAATGACACCTCGTTACAATGCTAAGCATATTGTCTTTTTTTTCCCAGCTTTATTCAGATGTAATTGACATGTAACATTGTATAAGTTTAAGGTATACAGCATGTTGATTTGATATCCTTATATATTGCAAAATAATTAGCATCATAACTTTGGCTAAGCATAACAACTTACACATGACAGACTTAATAAATGTTGAAAATTGGATGATTTCATTTTGGCTTGTATTTATTAAGTGAGCACTTACTCTGTGTTAGGCACTATGTTGAGTGCTAGGGCAACAAAGATGAGTATAGTGCAATCTATGTTCTCCACAACTGCCTAGGGAGTAAAACAGACTTGTAAGTAAATAAGTGCAGGTGTTTTGGTGATTGTTGTGTTAGGCCTGAAAAAGGAGAGTTTATTTTGTCTGGAAAGATCAGGGAAGGAGGTTTTATTTTTGTTGTCATTAGCATTAAAATTCTTAGTTCTTTAACTTGATTTTCACTGTGAATAACAGTTATCTAGGTGAACAGATATTTTCTGAACTGAGGCTGAGCATCATGCTAGGTGCCTGAAGGACTCAATTCCACAGTGCATACTCTGGAGGAACAGAGTCTAAATGGGGAGACAAGTCATAAATATTATGAAAAGTTAAATAACAATTCAAGACAAGAATAGAAGAGATATCATGAGATAGTGTTTGAGTAGTCTCCCAGTGAATTAATTACTGAAATAGTAATTGCAATAGAATTCAAAGGACTATTCATGGTCTAGCATGATGAAGGAACTCATTCACACTGTACCTGTTCTCCATCTTCATCCAGGCCTCTGGCTCCCTGGTGATTGCTTTTTCTCCTATATCCCTGAGTAGGTTTCCTTTCTTCCCTCTGTATTCTAAAGCATTGGTTTATCATTTCACCAGCCTTCATGCACCCAAGCCTAGATCTTTCGGACCACCTTCTTTCTGTACTTCAAAACTCAGGCTGCTCAGTCCTGTGGGAAAATTTTACCTAACCTGTCAGCCTGGTTCATCCTCTTCACCACACACGGAGCTGCTTTTCAAAAAGCAAGTCTCTGCTTAGAATCCTCTCATGGCTCCCCTCTGTACAATTAAGAGCAAATTTCTTTTGTCACTGTGCATTTATCAGTGGTCTGCAGTTTCATTGGGAAATCCATTTCCCTGGCTTTTGCATCTCCTCCTTTGCCCGCACAACTGTGGTCTCAGGTCATCAATAACCCATATAGCTTAACATATACCTCAATATGACAGTCCTTTATAATCTCCCCACTCCACGTCACACATGCACACACCATTTTGATGTTATTGCCTACTAAGGCCTCTCATTTAAGGCCTTGTTCTTTGCGTTACATAGACTTAGGGACCTATTTTCAGTTCCCCACAGATACCATATTCCCTCATTCTTCCGGATTTTGCTCTTTCCTCCTGTAATGCAATATGTCCATCATTCAAAAGCTCCTTAATAGTTGCCATTTACTATGTGCCAAGCAGAGTGCTTTACAAACCTTTTTTCACTTAATCCTCACCTCGACCTGGTGGGATAAACTTATTTCTTTTTACTTTAGAGATAAGGACACCAAGGCCTAGAAGAAGTTGTGTAATTTGTGTAAGGCACACTTTTACTAAGAGGCAACCTGGAATTCAGCCCATTGCTCTACAAATTATGATATGCTGCCTTCTCTTAGGAAAAGGGACTATATTTTATTTATTTTTATATATTTAGCACCTAGCACAAGGCATAGTATTTGTTGAGAATGAAGTGAGTTTTGAGCTAGTCTTAAAGAATGAGAACGTTCTAGGCAGGAGAAGCCATAGACAAATACAGGAATAGAAAACAATGGCCAGGTGACTATGGGTTTTAAAGGTTACGCTTTGCAGAGAGCAGCACTCGGGGGTCTTTCCAGCCATAACGTGGATCCAGGTTTTCTTGACACTCCCTTATCTGCTGCCACTCCAGTCTTCTCTTGCCCTTTGCACAAAACTCCTCTAGGTGTTGGCTTTCTGATTCTTCCATTATCCCCTCTTGAATCTAGTCTACTCAGACTTTAGTCCCACTCTCGCACCAGAATGGCTATTACTAAGGTCCCTAGTGACTTCTGTGTTGCTAAACCCAGTGGACATTTCTCAGTTGTCGTCTTATTTAATCTGTCCACTTTTGTCACAGGTGACTCCAGTCTTATATACTTTTTTCCAGGATACCATACTGTCTTGGCTTTCCTCCTACCTTACTAGTTGTAATTTCTTCCACTTCACCTCAGCTTCTGTATGATCAAGTGCCCCAGGCCCAGCCCTCATAGTTTTTCAGCCCACACTCACTCCCTTACTGATCTAATCCAGTCTTCTGTCTTTAAATACCATCTACATGCTAATGACTCCTCAGTTTATATCTCTAATCCAGATCTCTCACCCTGAACTCCAGACTCTTACAGCTAAGTTCCTACCAACACCTCCACTGGGAAGTCTAATAGACATCCCAAATTTAATATATTCAAAATTAAACTTAACCTTTCCCTAAAACGCTGTTTCTCCTACAGTGTTTGCCATTTCAGATTATGGTAACTCCAGCTTTCCACTCGCTAAAGCTAGAACCCTGGATTCTCACACTTTTGCATTAGCCTGTCAGGAAATCCTTCAAAACGTATGCAGATCTGACCACTTCACTGTTATTCCCTGTTCACTCACGTGAATTACTAGAGAAACACCCTAACTGGTCCTCCTCAGCTTTGGTATCCTAACACCTGTCCTCAGCGCAAGTTAGAGCGTGTCACTGTGCAAACCCCTGCAGTGGTCCCCCATTTCACTCAGAATAGAAACTAAAGTTATAAAAGTCTGCAAGACCAATGTGACCCCCTATTATCCCTATGATATTCTGTCCTCTTCCCGTGTATGGTGCCAACCTCTTTGTATGCCACACATGCCATCGGTCCAGCCTGGGCCTTTTGCTCATGCTCTTCTTCCCGGAAAGCTCTTTCCCCAGGGAGCACATGGCTGACTCCCTAACTTCCTTTAAATCTTTGCTTAAATGACAGCATCTCAGTGAAGTCTGCCTTAACCACCCTATTCATTATTACAGCCCATATGTCCTGGCTGTCTTATCCTCTTGGGTTTTCCTCCCAGACCACTTAATCTTGTTCTATTCAGTTAATTTACTTGTTTTGTTTAGTTTTCATTGGCTGTTCTTTCCATGCTGGAAAACAAGCTCCATGAGGGCAGGGATTTGTCTCTGTTTTTTTCATAATACCTGCCTGAAGCAATGCCTAACACAAGTAGTAAATAGTTACTGAATTCAGTAATTAAAGTAAGTCTAGGTTTTTACACCTGAAAATCCTGGGGAAATATTTCGTTCATTTAAGTAGATTTCCCAGCCATGAAAAAAGATACCTGAGCCCCAAACATAAAGAAGATACATTTGACCAGGAATATTTGTTAACAGCTGTAGGTCTACATGTACTGTTACCATGTTCCTTAATGTCATTTGGTATTAAATTATGTTTAGTCCAGCAATTGATACAGGACTGGATGTTAGATTGCCTTCCCTCTCCCACAGCAAGTCTTTAATCAGGGCATTAAGGAGCTCTAAATAGTCCTTGCTTTTAAATCTGCATATCAGGAGGGGGCTGGGAGCATGAGTGGGAGGATGTCATGTCCCAGTGATTAATGATCTCTAGGAAGCTGAAAAGGGGAGAGTAATATACACACTATTTCTACCCCCTGGAGTAGGAATGCAAACACCATTGTGTGGATCTGTGCATAGTCACTGACTTCCTGGTAGCTGGAGAATTTCATACACTCTTCTACCACAAATAAAACTGTCAGAGAAGTGACAGAGCTCAAAAAGCTGGCCTTCCCTACTTTAAAAGAATAGCTCAAACACAGTGAGCCAGAAAATTAATTTTGTAGTTGTTTGGGAACCCAGTTGTTTAATAAGAAATGAGAAAATTGGAACTTTTCTTGAAAAGCCTAAAACCTCCAAATATTTGTTGAATCAAACTCTACATTTGGTTTCTTAAATTTACTGAATTCCTGGGTCCTGCCTAATATAAATGAATCTAAATGGAAACATTCCTTTGTAATGAAATGCATCGTCTTAAACTTTTCAGTGTGATCTCAATGGTAGATGCAGAAAATTATATCGATGGACTTCAGGGCCTATTGCCCTATGTGTTAAAAAAAATGTTAACATTTCAGAATGGCTTGTATAGTTTTAGAAAGTAATTCTGAAGTAGAGTTCTTTTATTTCTTTTAACTCTATTAAATATATAATATTTAATAACAGCTTCGAAATGTTTAAGTCAGAAGTGAAACATTTTTAACTATAGATAAGGAACTACAGATGTTTGCAAAAAAATTTTAAAGAAAATTTGTGGGGGAAAGCATTTTATTTCCACCACTTATGATTATTTACAAATAACCCAAATTAGGGACTTTGTTTAACTATAGTAGTAATAGCAGCAGCAGCGGCAGCTGTAGTAGATTTTTGGTGGGGACAACCAGATAACTTGTATTTTTACCATTCATTCATAGGACTTGTTAAATTATTTTTGCCCTTGGTTCAGATTTCTTTGATACCCTTTACATTACCACTGGTTGCTCTGCATTGTCTACTTTTAAAACTTTGATTTGTTATTGATTTTTTTCCATAATGTAAAAAGAAAGAAAAGAAATACTCATTTTGGGGGAAACAGCCAACATTTCAGAGTAAAGGAGAGAAAAAACTTGTATTTTGCTTCTGTGTTGTTGTTCATTTTGTTGTATTTTGGAGTGTCACTGTAGTCTAAATTAAAAGGAACTACTGTGATCTAAATTAAGACAGCATCAGATAGAGTAAGCCCTGAGTTTGGTTTCCAAGTGGTTAGACTTTTAAATTGCATTTGCAAGAGTTTATTTTTAGTCAGGATGTGGTTATTTTTAGATGTGCTTCTCTGTCACTAGGAAATGTAATGCCTGTCTTTCCATTGTTGTTTATCAGGAAGTTCTGAGGTGCAGGCTTATAAGATCTAGTTAGAAACCAAGTCTCCTTTGAAAGAATATGAAATAGCACATGAAGGAAATATGTTAATTGAGAACATGTCTAATTTTTAAATTGTTGGTATCATTTTAATCTCTTACACACTGAGCAAGAGTGCAAGATTTTTAGGGAATACCAAAAATATAAGGTTTGGGTTCCCCCTACTGGCGTGCATTCCAGGCTTGTGTATTCATTAACATGTAGCAGAAAGGCCTCGGGGACAGAGATCGAAATTAACTGTGTTGACCTCTTTTAAAGAGACCTAGTGGTGAGAGAACAAGAAAAAGCATCATTACCCATTTTCTACAAATGTCTTACAAAAAAATGGGGTGATCTAAAAATTGTATTTTCTACATCTAGAAAGAACAAAACTTAATCCTACAATATTTGGTTTTTAATGTTGCTACCTTTGTGGTAAGCTGCTTATATACAGTGCTTCTCAAATGCTTTACGTTGTAATCTAAGGAATAATAAAACACCAGTGGATCCACAAAAGGATTTAAAACTCCAAGGAAAAAAAGCAAAGCTAGCATTTGTATTATAATAAAATTAAAGAGCTGGCATTAAAACTCACTAATTCCTATTTTAACATTTCAGAAAGTGACATCATGTGATTGTGTATGTCCGTTTAACATCTGTTCTTTCTACTTTGTCTTGTGTGTATTTGAAATAGTTCTTTATTTTCTATCTCTTAGTAAATGCCAAGTAATATTAAAGAATTTTAATATAATTTTTTATTTTAATATAAATTTTTAATAAAAATTTTAATATAAAATATAAAACTTTTCATTTTGAAAAAGAAAAATTTTAATTGACTCCTAAAAGTCACTTATGAACTTCTTAATTATGTTTGCATTTTAAAGAACTATTCAATCACATTAAAATACTATATATTTTTTTAATTCCTTTTCAGCAATGCAGTCAACCTTTTAAGCAATGTTCCAGTCTCTTGTTTGGATGTTCTCATTTGTCCATTAACCCATGAAGAAACAGCCCAAGAGGCAACAACTCTAGATGAACTGCCCAGTGATAAAACAGCTGAGAAAGAAACAGTTTTGAAAAACAATACAATGGTGTACAATGGTATGAATATGGAGGCCATTCATGTTTTACTCAGTTTTATGGAGAAGAGAATAGACAAGGTAAGGCTGATAAAACGGAGGCCTTGGAGAAATGCTTATAAAGAATGTAAATGTGCCATACATGCAAACATCACAAGACATGATTTTTATATCTAAGCTTTTTTAAATAGCTGGCATCTTGCATAATTATTTGTACTCTGGACAGCACTTTATTATAATATGTGATGAATTGCTGAAACCAGGTGAATTTATTTGTGTAAAGCTGAAAATTGTGTTGCTGCTACACAATAATTGTGACTAGTGCCAGAAAACAAAGGAAAAATTACCTTTCCATGTAGGTATTTTATAAATCCTGGAAGGAAAAATTATCCTCTCCCCAAAAATAGCTTAATGATAAATGCTTTCCATAATATCTAAAAGATATCTGTATAAGAAAAATCAGCTTTCCATTTGTTGTGAGTTGCTTATTTTCTCTGATCTGTCACTTGCTTTGTCAGATAACTATATTGAAAGGCAGCAAGGTATTTGGTGGGGCGGGGACCAGTTATCAAAACCCTTTGCCTCATTTAAGCCCCTTGGTTAAGCCAGTGAGGACCCTACAAAAAAAAAAAAAAAGCAAAATTCAGGAAGGATAAAAGTAAACCTTAGCAAACATGAAGGTAACGGATGAAATGGAAATATTGTTAGGAAAATAATTTTTTTAAATAATTTTTAGAACTTTGGTAACATAAAATGTCTCCCCCTCAAAAAGGTATATTTATTTGCTGTTATATGGAGGGAAGTAATACTGTTAGAAACTAAACTAATGTAGCATGTACGGTTTTCTTTTTAGGGAAGCAGCTATAGAGAGGGCCTAACTCCAGTTCTCAGCTTATTAACAGAATGTTCCCGAGCCCATCGAAACATCAGAAAATTTCTCAAAGATCAGGTAACTGCTTAATGCATATTACATCAAAAAGTTAATCTTCTATGTGGGTTTTTGAAGCATAGAATTAATGAGTTGAATTCTTTTATAATTTTTTTTTCAGAAACTCAGAAAAGTTTGTTTTAATTTTTGAAATTTTCCTAATACAGAAATAAGGAATCCTGGTTTTGTTTTTTGGGTTTTTTTTAGTCATTTATTCATTTAGTCAACAAGTATTTATTGAAATCTACTGTGTGCTGTTCTCTAAGCATTGTTCTAAGCATTGAAGTACAGATGAAATCTTTGCCCTGTGGAATTTACCTTACAGTGGGGGCATAAAGTAAACGTAAGTATGTGATACAATGGCAGGTAGTGATGAGTGTTTTGAAAATAGGTATGGCAGGGGAAGTGGAGACTTAGGAATAAGGGAGGCTTCTCTAAGGAAAGGACATTTGAGCAGAAACTTGAATAAGTAAGAAAAGGATCTCTGAGAATATTCTAGAAGAAGAATGTACCGGAGAGAACAAGCTCAAAGTCCCTGAGAGGAGAAGATGCTTTGGAATGCTTTGGAAGGCTAGATAACAGTGTGCAAGGGGGAGAGTGGTGAATGAGGTACAAGACGTAGGCAAGAACTAGATAACATAAGATTGTGTAGGCCTTTTGATTCTCTTTAAATGAAATGAAAAGCATTGGACCGTTTGGAGCAGGGGAGTGATGTGACCTCATTTAAAGATAACTCCAGCTACTATATGTAGGATAGACCAGGAATATAAGTAGATGTGAGGAGACGAGCCCGAAGTGAGCTGATGATGGTTTGAGGTAGGACGGTAGTAGAGAGAGAGAGACAGAGACAGAGACACACACACATCAAATCAGTTGTCTCTCATGGCCCTGACTGGGGACTGAACCCACAACCTAGGCATGTGCCCTGACCTACAATCAAACCTGCAAACTGTTGGTTTATTGGATGATGCTCCAACCAACTGTACCACATTGGCCAGGGCAGATGTGTAGTAAGTGTCTGAAGTTGAATATATCCCAAACTGATTTCTTGATTTTCCATCCCCTCCACCCTGTTTCTTCTCTTTCTTTACAGATTTCAGTACATGGTACCGCCATTCACCCCATTGTTCATTTATTACCATATAGAATTTCCCCTAATAAATGAACCAGGTTCATTTACCCCTTTCTGTGTTTATGGTCAAGATTTAATAAGCACTTCACCATGTGTAGAGCACATTAATAGATATTGCTGATGAGGAGAGATTAGAAAATAAGGCGTGTTTGAGGAATTTATAGTCTGTTGGAGGAAGAGAGAGATTATGAAAGCATGAATAATCATTTAAGCAAAATAAACTAGTTAATTAATGAATTAAGGTCATTTCCAAGTTTGTCTATGTTAAGAATGCTTATATGCCTATATATAATAGGCATATAATAATATGCCTCCTACCGTGACTAGGAGGACTTGATGAAGAATAATAAATGAAAATACTTTAAGTTTTATATATTTTAGCTTCTTCACATAGGAGATCCATGTACAACTACACTGTTTAGATTTTGCTGTCTCTAACCAAGGCAGCCAAAAAAACTTACTTGTTAAACAGCTTCTTTATATGAAGGCCTTGGGTCACACATTATATAGATACAAAAGGCTATAAGAGCCACTCCTTGTTCTCTAAGAAACACTACAGTATACATAAATAGATGAGATATGACAAGTAAAAGATAACTAAAGATACAAGGTACAATACAAAACTCCACTGTCCTGAGGAGGATGCACGGTAGAGTATGACAGTTGGGAAAAGCAGAACTTAAAGTAACAGATGATTAGCTTTGATAGTAGTGTAAATGGAACCATGGCTAATTAGTTATTATGTCCTAAAGTTAATACCTGATTAAATCCTACTCATGCATACCCAAAGGAAATTGGTCTTGAGTATTCTGTATTTGGGCAGGTAGAAAGAGAACAGGTGGTAGAAATTACTGATCTAGGTTGGGTTAATCTGGAGAGGCTTATAGAAGAGATAAAGATGCTGTGAATTTGAAAGAGAGACGGGACAAGATTTGTCAAAGGAAAGGAAAATTGTTGGAGGGTAGCATTTGGGAAGTAATAGAAAGGGTCCATACCTATGCAGTTTGTCCGGGAGTGATGTGTAACAATAAAAACATCAAAATTCCACTTAAACTTGTTTTAAGAATCCTAAAATATAGCTGACAAAATTTCTGTGTGATAGCCTTTGTCATGGATTCTGTACACTGGAACTGTAGCAGCATGCTACATGATACATGAAATCACTTGTTACATGTCTCATTCTTCTAGAAAAAGGAGGTAAACTTAGTGTGGTTGACTGAATGAAATAGTAAGACTTTACTGTACAATTACTTTTTTCCTGGAGAGCACAAAGAGCATTGTGCTCTATCCTACCCTTTCAGGGATATTGAAATATGCATTTTGTAAACCCTTTGTATAGATTACTCAATCTTCTGAGATTTAGTTTCCATTTTTATTCACAGTTATATCTCCATTGCCTTCAGTATCTCCTGAGACATGGTAGACACTCAGTATAGAGAGTGAGGGAGGGAAGAAAATAAGTCAAATGGATTAAATAAAATAATATACATATAAGGGGTCTGGCACAGTAAATTATTATTTGACTCTGTGCCTATCCTCATTTGTTAGCATAGCTCCTAGCTTATATAAGTCACTTTTTAAAAGTGACTTGAATTCATTTATTCTTCCTTCAGTCGGGAATTATTGCCTATAATATGCCAGGCACTGACAACAGTAAACAAAACAGAAAGAAATTTCTGCTCCCATGCCCCACCGACTCTTATAGAAGAAGACAGAGACAATAAAGATAAATATATACTGTGTCTGGTGGTGATAAATGCTATGAGGAAAATTAAAGTTGGGGGGTGGTAAAGAAGAGAATGGTAAAAGTTAGTTATGTAGGTGGTCAAGGAGTGTCTTCCTATAAGTGACATTTGAACAGAGGCCTGAGGGAGTAAGGGAATAAGCCATGCAAGTTTCTAGAAAAAGATTTTCAGGACAGAGGGAGCATCAAATACAAAGACCAAGAAGCAGGAAGGTACTTAGTGTGTTTAAGGAGTTCATGGAGGTTTGCGTGGCCGTAGCAGTGTAAGCAAGTACTAGAAAAGAAGTCAGAAAAGTCACAGGAAGCTGGAGTATGTGAAACCCAAGGGAGTTGTAAGGACCTCATCTTTTGCTATGAGTGGGATGAGAAGCCATGGGAACTGGAGGACATTGAAAAGAGAAGACATGATATGACTTTCAAAGGATCATCCTGGCTGCTATATAGAGAATAAATCATAGAAGGACCAGGATGGAAGCAGGGACCACTTAGGCTGTGGCAATAGTCCAGGCGAGAAGTATTGGTAGCTCAGATTCAGTAATACTAGAGGAGATAGAAGTGCAATCCAAAGATTGTGCATATATTTGAAGGTAGAGTCAAAAGTAATTTGCTGATAGGTTGGTTGTGGGTATGAAAGAGAGGAGTCAAGGATATCTCCAAGGTTTCTGTACCAAACAGCTGGAAGAATGGACTTGCCATTTAATGAGATAGAAAACTACAGCTTTGAGATAGAAAAGGAACAGCTTTGCGGGAAGCATCAAGAGTTCTGTTTAGGACATGCCAAATTTGAGAGGCCTGGAAAAGTCTCGAGGTCAGGGAAGAATCAAGATGGAGATGTAACTTAGGGAGCTATCAGTCTATAGAGACTGTATAACACCGTAAAACTGGATGAGATCACCAATAGAGTAAGTGAAAATAGTGAAGAAATGTTGCTCAAGAACTCAACCTTTGAATATTCCAACACTCAGAAAACAGGAGAGAAGTGAATCAGTAGAAGAAACAGATAAAACAACCAGTGAGATGAGAGGAGACCCAGAAGAGGGGCGGGGGTCTGGGTGGTGGATGGATGACTGAGTGAGCAAATGAAACCAAGCGAGTTGCATAAGCCTTCTGAGGCTCAGTCTGTACAGCAGGGATGATGGTGATGTCACTACCTCCATTGCAAGGTTACTATGAAGACTGATTATAGAGAACACTATATGTCATCTGTTAGAGCAACTAGCACATAGGAAGTAATAATTAATAACCATTTTTATTATAAAATAAAACAACTAGAAAATGTAAGTACAGATTTTTTTTTCTAGTAAATAGAAAATGTTGCAGGAATTAAAAGAAGGGAAAAATCAATATGAGTCAGGGTATTAAGGAAGCCTCCACAGAATAAAGAAAAACTTGACCCAGACTCCAAGTGGATTTTGATAGAGGCAAGCAGAGGCGCACTCCAGGTGCTGCGATGAGTAGAAGCTCAGAAATGGATTTGAGTATATCATGCGGGTACAGTGAAGAGATTTTTCTCTTCAAACAAAATTTCATTACAGGCATGAACTTACTGGAGGTTTGTTTTTGTTGTTATTGTTTAGTTTTATTTTATTTGGAAGCAAACCTATTTATTTTTAAACTTTTTTCCACTCTTACAAAACTGAACTCAATAGATATTACAGGACTAACCAGTTTCATGATGTCATCCTTGCTTGCTGTAGTTCCCACGATTGATGATGGCTTTTGCATTTTGTACCATTAGGTTTTACCACCACTGAGGGATGTGACAAATCGACCGGAAGTTGGCTCAACTGTGAGAAATAAGCTGGTGCGTCTCATGACACATGTTGACCTTGGAGTCAAACAAATTGCTGCTGAATTCCTTTTTGTCCTTTGCAAAGAGAGAGGTAGGTTAAACTCTCCTTGCCCTCTACTTTTTTATTTTTCTGAAGGACTTTAAGCAATCTTTCTGGTAGTAGTAGCTATATCATTCCACCCTTTACAGAGGTTACTCTCTATCTGTTCTCTAGAGACCTGAGGAAATACTAAAAGTAATAATTTAAAAACATTTTCTATATGCTTCTCAATTCATTGAGACAGGCAGATATACTGCCAGACACACTCACATTTAAACTCTGCCTTCTATATCCCTAACCCACACTTCTTAAATTTTGATAAGTCAGGACCTGGATCCATTATGAAAAAGCTGCTTAACTAATTCAGGTGCTGCAGTTTTGGTAATCAGACAAAGGCCTGGGTTAATTACCCTTTTAATTCCTCTTGGAATTAAAGCTATAGGAGCTTTGGTTTCTTCACTAAGTTCTTTTTTTTTTTTTAAGATTTTATTTATTTATTTTTAGAGAGAGGGTAAGGGAGGGAGAAAGAAAGGGAGAGAAACATCGACTGGTTGCCTCTCATACGTGCCGAGACTGGGGACTGAACCCACAACCCGGGCATGTGCCCTGACCAGGAATCGAACCAGTGACCTTTGGCTTTGCAGGACAGTACCCAACCAACTGAGCCACACCGGTCAGGGCTCTTAACTAAGTTCTTTAGTCAATAAATTATTCGAATGAGAGCTATATAATATACTAGATGGAAGTACAAAAATGCATAATAGATAACCTTTATCCTTGAGTTAGGGTTAGAGAGAAGCAGAAAGGTATTTAAAAATAACTATACAACATAACAACATTACAGTATAATAAATACTATTTTAGAAGTGTAAAAAAGTGATTGTCTTCTGAGATAACTCTAACAATTTAATGTTTCCTAAAATTGTATGGGTTATTTGCTCTGTAAAAAACAAGTTCTCCAGAGATGCACTTTGACTGTTATTCTGATATCCTTACCTATTTCTTCATCTCCTAGTTTATGAACATACTAGTATAAAAGCCTCATCTAAGGAGATTTTATATTCCACTCTTTTATAGTATCCAAGTTTTGTGAGATAGATCATTTGGAAGTAGAAAACTTTATTCACTTCTCTGAAAGTCTTAAATCAATTGAATTTTTTTCCCAAGTTTTATCAAGGTATAATTAATAAATAAAATTATATATATTTAAAATACATAACTTGATGATTTTATATAAATCTACATTGTGAAATATTACCACAGCAGATTAATACATCCACTATCTCATATAGTTACTCTGTGTGTGTGTGTGTGTGTGTGTGTGTGTGTGATGAAAACACTTAAGATTTATTCTCTTAGCACATTTCAAGTGTACAGTACAGTGTTAATTATAGTCACCATGCTGTACATTAGATCCCCAGAACTTATTCATGTTATAACTCAAGGTTTGTATTCTTTGACAAGCATTCCCTATTTCCCATACCCCATACCCTACCTGCTGGTTACCACCATTGTACTCTGGTTCTGTGAGTTGTCTTTTTCTTTTCTTTTTTTTTTTTCAAGATTCCACACATAAATGAGATTGTACGGTATCTGGCTTATTCCCTTTGCATAATGTTCTCTGAGTTTATCCATATTGTTGCAAATAACAGGATTTTCTTCTTTGTCAAGGCTGAATAATGTTATATTTTAAATATATTTATAATACATATATATTTACCATATTTCCTTTATTCATCTCTTGGTGGACACTTAGCTTATTTCCATATCCTGGCTATTGTAAGTAATGCTTCACTGAACATGGGAATGCAGATATCTCCTGGGGATACTGATTTCATTTCCTTTGGAAATATACCCAGTATTTGGATTGCTAGATCATATGATAATTCTATTTTTAATTTTTTGAGGAACTTCCATACTGTCTTCCATGATAGCTGCACCAATTTACAGTCCCACCAACAGTACACAAGGAATCCCTTTTCACCCCAGCCTCGCCAACACTTACACTCGTCTTTTGATGAAAGCCACCCTAACCGGTGTGAGGTTATCTCCTATGACGGTTGTGGTATGCATTTCCTTGATGATTAGTGATGTTGAGCACCTTTTCATATGTCGTTGGCCATTTCTGTGTCTTGCTTGGAAAAAGGCCTATTTGGATCCTTCGCCCACTTATAATCAACTTCTAGTTAACTCTTGAACAATATAGGGGTTTAGGTTGCTGACCCCCCACACTGTTGAAAACCCACATATAACTTTGACTCCCCCAAAACTTAACTGTTAATAGTTCACTGTTGACGGGAACATAAACAGTCAATTAACACATATTTTGTTCATGGATTATATACTATATTCTTACAATAAAGTAAGCTTAAAGAAAAGGAAATGTTTAGAAAATCATAAGGAAGAGAATATATTTACAGTACTGTACATATTTATTGAAAAATATGCATATAAGCGGACCCACATGCACAGTTCAAACCTGTGTTCAGGGGTCAGCTGTATTCATTTTTTTGCTATTGAGTTATATCCATTGAATTCTTTTTTAAATTTTTTTAATTTTTATTTATTTATTTATTTTTAGAGAGAGGGAGGGAGGAAGAGAAACATAAATGTGTGGTTGCCTCTCGAGCGCCCCCCACTTGGGGACTTGGCCTGCAGCCCAGGCATGTGCCCTGACTGGGGAATCGAACCAGCAACACTGTGGTTCTCAGGCTGGTACTCAGTCCACTGAGCCATACCAGCCAGGGCTCCATTGAATTGTTAAACTTCATTTTTGACTGATTGATCCAGCCACTTCAGTTCCTATTATGATGTATATTAGCAACATAATTTGATCACTATCATAATGATGATAATAGCAGCTATTACATTTTGAGGTACCATGTGCTAAATGTCCTATTCCATAATCCCATTTAATTTTCATAAGGACCCTCTAAGATAAATATTATTTCAGTGTCATAAAAGAGGCAACCTGGCAGTTGAGAGCCTTTTAGTAACTCCTCCAAGGTTACATAGTTACTTAGGGCCGAAGCCCAAATTTGAATCTTATCATTCAATTCTGCCATATTGCCTCTCATAATAATTACCTTCAACTATGATCATAGACTAGTTATCTAACATCTGCTCTTTTAAACAACTCAGTTCTTTCATGACTTTGAAAAAAGACATGACAGGTACAGTGCCTAGCATATATGCATATAATCTGTAAATACTGGCTGAATTGATCTCAGATTTTTCTGAGATCAGAAATTAGTTGCTTTTTAAAGTATAATTATAAATGTGTGTGTATATGTGTATATACCACACACATATGTATCTATTCATTTGAAAAGGTTTATCAAAAATAAATACCAGAATAGTATCCATTGTTACCACTGAGTCATAGTAGGATGACTGTAAACTTTTTTTTAGTTCTCTATATTTTGTCGTTTTTTTCTACAGTGAGCACACATTTCTTGTGTTACTTCTTAAAAAGTCATTAAATGGGGAAAAATAAAGTTTATTTCTTCTATAATTATGTATCTATATATATAAATTACATCTCTAAGTTAATGTCTACAAATGTAGTATATACATTTGTCTAAATATAATAACCTTTCTAACGACTTAGTGGATGTCATAGCAAATATAGTATATGCATTTATAAAGGAATTTGTTAATTGTTTTTCATTTGAAATGGTTAGCTTTGTTCCCCTTGGACCCAGTATTTGTGTTTCATAGTCCCAACTTTGAACCCAAAGCCAACCCATATTAGCAAAATCCTATCTTTTTCATTTGACCTTTAACAATTCATATATACTCATCTGCTTTTCCTTCCAATTTGGTTTTAAGTTTAGTAGATTTATTTTTCTGGAATAAAAATTTACTAATTTAACAAATACTTTTTGAGCTAGAACCTGGGAATACAGAGGTATCCATACTAGTTAAATAAGTTCTCTGCCCTTATATTATTTAGTTTCTCATCAAAGGTTATAACTCAAATGCCTGCAAGTGCCAGGCTGTTAACAAAAATAAGTCAAATGGACTGGACAGAAGATAAATGAAAACTGACACTTAGCTCATTATAGGGGAGATAGTGGGTTGGGACTGGGGAACAGCTCATTATTACTAGAAAGGAACATGTAGCCATTGTTACCAAATCTTGCATTATTTTGAGAAGCAGGACTCTGAATTTTTATATAAAATCTCTCAGTTTTTAAATGCTGTCAACTAGTTCTAATTTTAAAATCTCCTGGCCAAAAAAAAGTTTGTAATCCTCATTCAACTTATGAAAGTTATCAAATTTTGGAGTTTGGGTTGGGTTTGGAGGCAGACTATATCAAAATGAAATAAATTTCAAGTGACTGAACTTCCCTTTTAAAGATATTCAAAGCTGTTTGAAAGCACCAATAACGTTTACTTTGTTGATGGTTTCCTTTGCTGTACAAAAACTTTTTAGTTTGATGTAGTCCCTTTGTTTATTTTTTCTTTTGTTTCCCTTGCCTGAGGAATTATATCAGATGAAATACTGCTAAGAACAGAGTCCAAGATTTCACTGCCTATGTTTTCTTCTAGGATTTTTATGTTCTCAGGTCTAACATTTAAGCCCTTAATCCATTTGAATTTATTCTTGTGTGTAGTGTAAGAAGATGGTCTCATTTCATTTTTCTGCACCTATCTGTCCAGTTTTCCCAACACCATTTATTGAATAAACTATCTTTGGCTCATCATGTGCTCGCTTCCTCTGTCAAATATTAATTGACTATAAAGATGTGAGTTTATTTCTGGGCTCCCTGTATTCTATTCCATTCATCTGTGTGCCTGTTTTTATGCCAGTACCATGCTGTTTTGATTAGTATGGCCTCATAGTGAAGTTTGATATTAGGTAGTATGATTCCTCCAACTTTGTTCTTCTTTCTCAGGATTGCTGTTGCTTTTCAGGGCCTTTTGTGGTTCCGTATAAGTTTTTAAAATATTTGTTCTAGTTCTGTGAAATATTTTATTGGTATCTTGATAGGAATTACGTTGAATCTACAGTTTGCTTTGGGTAGTGTGGACAAATGGGAGAACATATTCACTGATATATCTGATAAGGGATTAATATCCAAATTTATAAAGAACTTTTAAAACTCAACACCAAATGAAACAAATAATTCAACTTAAAAATGGGCAAAGGACCTGAATAGACACTTCTCCGAAGAGGACATACAGATGGCCAATAGGCATACGAAAAGATGCTCAATGTCACTAGTCATCAGAAAAATGCAAATTAATTTATTTTTATTTTGTTTTTCTGATTATCATTTATCCCCCTTATACCTCCTGCCCACTGCAATCACCATACTGTTGTCCATGTCCATGTCCATGTTTATTTCCTTTTTCCTTTTCCCTCCACCCCCTAATCAACCCCCCATAGCTGTCATCCTACTCTCTAACTATGAGTCTGTCTCCCATTTTGCTTGTGAGTTCAGTTTGGTCATTAGATTCCACATGTAAGTGAAATCATATTGTATTTGTCTTTCTCTGACTAGCTTATTCCACTTAGCATGCTGTTCTCTGGGTCCATCCATGCTGTTGTGAAGGGTAAAAATTTCCTTCTTTTTTATAACCAAGTACTATTGCATTGTGTAAATGTCCCATAGTTGTTTTATCCACTCATCTACTGATGGACAATTGGGCTGCTTCCAAATCCTGGCGCTTGTAAATAATGCTACAATGAGCATAGGGGTGCATATATTCTTTTGAATTTGTGTTTTGGGTTTCTTCAGATAAATTCCCAGAAATGGGAATTTAGATAGAGAGCAGGCTGACAGCTCTGGTGGGTGGCGGGGAGGGTTAGGTGGTAGAGGGATGGAGCAAAAGGGGAAAAGGACTCAAGGACATGGACACGGACAGGGACAACAGTGTGGTGATTGTGGGTGGAGGGGGGTATATGGGGGGTAAATGGTAATGAAAAAAATACAATTAATATTTTTAAAAAGGTACCATATTTTATAGAAGGTACCATGATCAAGGCTCAAACATCAGACCACTAAGTAGAGACAAAAGCAGCTGTCAAATTGAGTTAGTAACACAGAGACTAGATTAAGAAGGAAAATTGAAATGGGGTGAGATACAGAGGGCAAAATTTTATGGAAGACTTGGCACAGAAAGAGCTATCCAAGTATGTTCAGTACCCATCTGTGCCAGGCTAAACTATCTCCAACTGATAGTGGCCCACAAGTTAGCTTGTGCTCATGCTACTAACTTGTTTTGTGGACCCCTGCCAAAACTAAACTTTTATTACCTGCTCTGCAAATTACGTACTTTCTGAAGCGGGGCTTAAACTTAGGCCTTACGTGTAAAGATAATTTGTAAAACTCCCTGCCTTTGTGGGGTCCCTCCACCCCTTTTAACACATTAATTACTTCCCAGTATGTGCTAGGTGTTGTGGTGGGGACTGAATTGCAGAAATAAATAAGGCTTGACATCCCTCATCCCATACCCCCATACCTTTATAAACTTACTTTTGGGCCTCTCTCTCTCTCAGATGAGTAGGTGTCTCTTCAGCTCAGAGCTAAACAATTGCACTTCCCTATTGATCTTTTCTCTTCCTGTCTTCTTAGAAGGCTTGTTCCATCAGTTGTCATCCTCTCTTCTTTTGTTTAACTCTCTTCATGTTTTCCTCAACCTGTGTGCATCTTCATGTCACTGTCCTGCACATCTTAGCATCTTGAAAGATTGACCTGCTTTTCTTTTCAGTAGAAGCCCACTTGGGCCTCAGCTCACTGCCAGTCAGGCTTCCACTGTCATTCCCTACACCCCCAGATTCCGTTGAAAGTGCTCTCAGGTCACAAGGCAACTAACAAATTACGCAGTGGATACTGTCTTACTAAATCTCTCATAGCAGTTGATACTATTGACCGCTCTGTTTCTATGCCACCACACACTCCTGTATTTTCTTTGACCTGCCTCTCTGTCTTTTCTTTTTAGTCTCATTTGCTAATGCCTAACTTTGTCCACATTTAATTGCCACACTGTTCTCTAGAGTTCTTTTCTGGCCCCTGTTTCTATTTAACATTGTTCCCCGTTATTCTCTCCCTTGACTTCTGTTTTAGCCTATTTGCTGAGGATTCCCAAATGTAAAACTGGTAAAGTATTATCTCTCTTTCTGGTCAAGTTTTCTTCAGTTTGTCTTCCATGTGATTAACAGAAGGATTATTCTAAAACTACAAATATAATCTTATCATTCCCCCCTGTAAAATTTTAATGACTCCTTGTCACCTGCATGGTAAAATCCAAAATTTTCCTCCATGCCTACCTCCGTAGTGTGTTCTTAATCCTCCTAAGTTCTTGATTCTTGCCTGATTATACTGCACTGTTTCTTGGTATATCCTTATGACTTAGCAGATGCTGTTCTTTTCCCATAAAATACATTTCCCCATCTTTGTTGGCATGGTGAGCTTTATTTATCCTTGAAGGTCAGGTTAAGCATCATCTCAGTGAAGACATCTCAGATCATCCAAAAAAGTTAATCATTCTCTTTTTCATATCATTTATGTATCTGTTTTGAATACTTTCTGCGTTTGCTGTGTTCTAACTTTTTTTTTTTATCTGTTGAACTTTCATTCTAGACATTAATTTTTTTAGGTCAGAGATCATGTCTTCTTCACCTTTCGATCCTTAGGTATTTAACAAAGTAACTTACAGATAGTAGGTGCCCCATAAGTGTTTAACAAAAGAGCAAACATTTGTGCTCTCTATGAATTTACTGTGAATACAGGGTAGGTAATAACTAGGTTTTCAACTGTATGCAAAACAGAGTTTGTTCTTCTACTATTATTTATTAATTATTGTATTACTTTTTTCCATATGAACAAATTAAAGCTACTTTTGCCCACCCTATACATTGTCTTGTGGATTTCTCCATATAAAGGAATAATTTCAAAGCTCTATGGTAAGTACTGTAAGAGAAGAGTGTGCCAGCTACTGCGGCAGCCTGGAAGAGTGAATGATTGGGTGGTGTGGAAAAGGTCAAAAAAAGTCTTCACAGAAGACAGAGAAATGAGAAACAGCCTTAGTATGTACAAGGTGTGAGGAATTCACAATATGTAGGAGTAATTTAGGAAATGAGTTTGTAAAACAAGGCAGAGGTCAGAAAATGAAGAACCCGTTAGACTCTGTTTTAGAACTTGAGCTTCAGCCTTTAGGGGAGAAGTTGGAAGTTTTATCCAGGAAGGTGGTAATGTCATATTTTTGCTTTACACAGATATATCAGGCATTTGTGTGGAGGGACATGAGACTGGAAATAGGGAGAATAAATAGAGGAAGCTGGTGTTGGAGTTCTAAAAGTTGCAGTATCTGGAAGGAAAGGATTATAAGCCATTTTCTGTGTAGCAGAGAAAGGGGAATGAATGGTCTTTGGCAGAATATGGCTTTGCCATTCTCTTTCCTTGGTTAAAGAGCAAAATCTCTTTTTCATTTTTGTGGTTGAGTGTGATAGACCCACATTTGTATAAGCAAGAGTGCCATGGCTGCCAGTGCAATTCTGACTTTGCGGTGTGCTGCCATTTGCGTTCTTCTGTTCATGGTACCCTCGAGCGTCTTCATAAAGTAATGGCGAAATATTTCTTGCAACTTCCTGATGAATGATATTTGTTTCATTTTTGTAGTAGTTTCACCTAACTGTATGGATGATTACTATGACAAAAAATACATATATTTGTGTGTTTCTTTTTCTTTTAAGGACCACCAGAATACCTTCTCTTTGTCTTAGCAGTTCACCTTCTCCAAGTTCAATCCATTTTCATTTTTACTACTTTCCCAATATCAAATAGGATGTTTTACAGTATATTTGAAAATAAACCAAAAGTAACTGGAAACACTCTACGAAATACAGTTGACCCTTCAGTAGTGTAGGCTTAGGTGTACCAGTCACTATAACTTAAGTGCCCTTTGCATATGCGGACTCCCAACCAAGGATCAAGAATATGTACTGTCAATCAGAGCTTCACAAGGAAAATGCTTCTTACTTTGAGGATTTTGTAGTCCATTTGTCTTCCCACTCCAACTCCCATTTTAAGTATTTTGTGCTATAGCCTCATCTACTTTGAAGGCAGGGTGTCTGAAATTATCTTTGTAACTGAAGCTGTCAGAGAGTTGGCGCATAATATTTGTTCCACTGAATGAACAGTAAGCATTATTTTCATAAAAGTGCTGGGGATTTTTTCTTTTTTTTTAAGATTTCATTTATTCATTTTTAGAGATAGGAAGAGGGGGAGAGAAACATTGATGTGTGAGAGATACCTCTGTCGATTGCCTTTCACGTGCTTCCAACTAGGGACCTAGCCCACAACCCAGGCATGTGCCCTGACTGGGACTTGAATGAGTGACCTTTTGGTTTGCAGGCCAGCACTCAATCCACTGAGCCACACCAGCCAGGGCAGGATTTTTTCTATTAACTGTCTTCTAGGAGGATATTCTGCATAAGACAGCATGTTATTTAGTGTTCTTTTACTTCTTTTTAACTTATTTGATAAATTCTGAATTCTTAAACTTTTCATCTTTAGCCTTTGCAGGATATATTTACATTTTGTGTCTTTTTTATTGTTATTTTGTTTTTAGGTATATTCAATTAAACCATTTATTCATCTCATCTCAATTTAGACTTTCACAATTTCAGTGAATACTTCTTTTCTAGAACACTAAACATTCTTATTTGTTAAAAAAATAAACCCTATCAAAAATGCTTACAGTGAGAGTATCAGTGCCATATGGGTTCAGATCTATGATACTCTGGCCTCAGTGACTTTGTGTCACTAAGGTCATGTCTGACTCCATGAATATTAAGAATGCCTGTATATACTAGATATTCCATTTCCCTGAGAACCCATTAGAAATTCATTAATTTAACTAAACCACTTCATCTTGCAGAAGTGCTACTGGAAAGAGGACTGGACCCGGGACTGGTCTGCCTGGGGCCAGCTGGTAGTTTGTGGGTTCTTGACTTCATGCAGGAAAGATTTCACAGCATGAGGCCAGATAATTTTGAGAGTACGTTTTCTTAATACTGGGGACAGTGAAGCAAGAAAGGGCCTATGACAGAAGAAGCAACAGGAGAGAGACTAGGCAGGGTTGCTTTAGCTCTCTAAAAACATTCTAGGAAAGAAATTGGCCAAGGAATTTTCCTAGCTTTTTACTATCCTGCCTCAGAGGTACTGAAATGCAAGAAAGCATATCAGATTTATTCAGAGGGCTTTCAAATTATACCACCATGGTCTCTCTTTAAATTCTAATATGATTGTATTGAGTACCCACTGAGAATTGTTACCAATAGGTTTTAAGGTAGCAAATGGTTGAAATTTATAGTGTAAACTTTATCTAATCTACTTACATCATTAATCCATGTTTCCTTTTGCACTCGCTTGCTATATTCTTTGAAAGCAGGAAAAGCAACTTCCTTTTATTTTCAGCATCAAGGGAGGTACCCTGTAGCTCAAACATTTGAAAATTTAATGAATCACTCTATTCTGGACTAGTCATCCTCTCCATACCCTTCATGATTTCACATTCTTATCATATATAGCCCCTTTCTTTACCCACTAATTTCCCTGTCTACTGTCCCTTTCTAGTTCCCAAAGTCATTTTAATTGCCCTCCTCTGAATCTTCTCCAGATTTATTTTATCTTTTTTTAGGTAAGCAATTTGAATTACAATAGTATTTAAGATGTAGATTTTACTAAAGCTTTTTACACATGGAAATAGTAGTGTTTATGTTTTGTTTCCAGGTTGCCATTTTATTGACAGCCTTAAGTAAATTTTGCCAGATTTTATCTTTTGATTGAATATTTTAGTGCTCACGTTGAAATTGTACCTGAAGAAAAGAAAGTGCTCCTAAATAAAGCTGCTAGTGATTGCTCAGTATCTTCCTTAAAGGTACTTAGAAATCACACACACAAAGAAAAACGCCTACAGTTCAAGGCTTCCTTGCAAAAGTTTTGTGTGTCTGCTTCCCTTAAAGATAATCACCTTACACTGATGACAAAGCAAGGTAATACGTACAGAGGACCTGCACCAAATGCTTCAGTGGGCCTTGTTTGTTTGTTTGTGTTGACTAAGATAAATAGAAAATGATCAAAGATCATTTTATCTAATATTACCAGGGGAAAACTTTGTGCCAGACATTGTATTGACCTGTGAGGTAGATATTTTTGTTCCAGTTCTCCAGATTAGAAAATCGGGGTATGGAGCTGCAAAATAATGGACCCAAGGTCAGCCAGTTAGTACGAGGTTCATCACTGAAATTCAGCCAGCCTACCTCCTGGGCCTGCCTTCTCAGTGGATTCCATGTGCTTTCATGTATATTGTTGCTGACTTTTTTTTTAAAAAGCACTAATTTAGCCTATCCTATTTGCTGATATCCTCAAGTTTGCTTATTTTCTTTCCCTCCAGTTCCTTTAAATGCTATAAGAAAAACTATATGACCAGCTGTATTGGTAAAATCATTCTGACCCTCATTAACTCCAGCTCCTAATCATCATTTCTCTAAAACTAGATTAAAAAAAAGATTTGCAAACAAACACTTAAAACACCACCCTTACCAATGGCCTGGTGGTCACAGAGGCCCTACTCCTGCCACAAAATGTATTCCGATCAGCTCCATTTGAATTTCAGAAACCTGATAAAAGACTTCTGGTCCTCATAGTACGTAGGAGAATTTGTAGGTAGTTCAGTATAACCACTACTACACTTTGAAAAATTCTCAACTTTAAGATTTACTGCTGTGGCTTACATCTCCAGCCTCCCTGTGTTGATGAGTGGTCAGTGATGATAGTGCACACCCAAGGATTCCTGTCTAAAATCCTATTCTGTTTTTGCAGTGGATAGCCTGCTGAAATACACTGGCTATGGGAATGCTGCAGGACTGTTGGCGGCCAGGGGCCTCTTGGCTGGAGGAAGAGGAGATAATTGGTACTCAGAGGACGAGGACACAGACACTGAAGAATACAAAAATGCAAAACCAAAGTATAGTATCAAGTTTCTTTTCACCTAACTCTGTCTATGCCTTTGAGTTGGTTATTTGCCTTTCACTTTCTTTGTCTCTCATTTTCTAAGTGTTTCTTTTGTGGATTTGGAAGCTTTCTGTTTAATAGCGTTTTTAGAGGCAGTTTCATAGCTCATGCCTTAGAGAGTGACTTCAAGTGACTGAGGAAGGGTAATAATTGCAAGAAATGTTCTGCTGCATGACAGAGTTCAGCATGCTCGTTAGCCTGTCCCAGGTGTTAAGAGATATGGTGCTTTTATATCATCTACCATCGTATACTTAAAAAGTTTGTTGCTTCCTTTTTGCTTTCATTTCCATAGGTTGAGATTTTAGAAGGTATAACCAAGACCAAGTATTTAAGTTGGTTATTTGATACTTCAGTCTTTCTCAAAGCTAAATGTAGGTTCCATACATTCTGATCTTCTCTCCTGCATAAAAGCCTTTATGAATCAATAAAGCAACAAAGTACATTACTAGCAACAGGAAAGAACTTTGGCTTCACAGTAGATTTTATTCAAACACTGAGGAAATCACCTTTGAACAGATGCTTTAGTTCACTGAATAGGCAAACCAGAGACTCTGTCAAGTCTTCCCTGAGTCAGTGCTTACAAATCAGACGCTAATTCTTCTCTGTCACAAAATAAACCACCTCTGCTTTCTTCTGTTCCCTCCCCATCCTTTTCATCTCCCTCTCAGCCCCCATCCCAGGTAAATTTCTTAGCTTCCACTTATTAGGAGTTGTTTGAGCTCAGTTTTCTGGTTTTCATTACCGAATGTTAAAAAGGTAACTACCTTTTGGTATCAGTGATGTTCACGTGCTATGTTTTCTATTAACAGTCTTCTAGAGTGTGGTATGGGTCATGTAGTAGTTGGTCAAGGATAGAAAATCAGTATCTGAGAAATTAGTCCCCCACCTTTCTTTTAGTGTAGTTTTGTGCCCTGTTGACGTGAAAGTAATGGGTTGTCTGAAGGTAAAAGGTCATTCCCTGGTTACACAGTAATTATATTACCTGTATTCTTGGCAAATCAAGTCACAGTAGGTAGCATTACTTTCAGCATCCTCGGTGCCTCCACAGGACCTTATGGAGTATATCATAGCGAAAAAAAAGGCTTTGAGGGGAAATACTAGCAGTGACTCAAAGTAATAAGCTCTTAAGACTGCCACCATTTAGATGTTATAAAGTGAACATCTCATCTCTATCAAGTATTCGAAGCCAAGATAGAGGGCTCATACATTAATCTTTCCCTAATTATACATAATTTAATTATAAAGTAGTCTCATTAGCTTTTATTTTTTCCATTCCATAAACTGTATTTCCGTATCAGTTTAATATTTTATATCTTTCCATTTGACAGATTAAAATATACCACTTGAGATGTCTCATTAAATGAAAGAAGAAATTACATTAGACATTCTTTGTGCCCCAGAGATGTGGACACAGTCAACTTAGACAGCCTTTTAAGTATTTGTGGATGGTCCATATTGTTGCAACTTAATGTGTACTGTTGCTTTCGTTTAGTAGATGATTTCTATAATGGTATCTAGAAAGCACCAGAACGCTACTCTAACAAGAGCGAGCAGAGAAAATACAAGAACGCTGGTTCTTTCCCAGTAGTATGGGAAATAGAAATGCTAGATTTCAGGAAAGCACCATTTGTTTAAAAAAGTCAAGGACCATGATGTTTGATACTGTTACTATCTGGGAAGATTCTATACTTAGACCTTACATCCCTAATCTTCTTAAGCCTTTGGACCTGGCCTGCACTATTCAAAGGAATGGTGTGTTAGTATGACCAGAATAGTCACCATTGTGAAATCCTGTGTTTCTTAAACATTGCTCATTACAAGTATACATATGTGTTTCCCATCTGCTTTTTTTCCCCTACATCTCCCCTACTTTCAGGTGACAGTAGGGAGATGTTTAATTTGTTAATTTTAAATATTGAGATGGTCCTTGTGGAGGTAGTGGTGAATAAAGTACTTTGCAAACAAGAGCTCAAAGAACTTTTCCCCTAAAAATTGTTCTAAAAACTTTTTACCAATCTCTTGAAGCTTTATAAAATCAGTGTCTGAAAGGGTCGCTTACTCCCCTGCCTGTCCTTCACCAGTCAGCGTTCCTAGGATCAGGGTCTGCGTTTCTTATGATGCATTTATTCACAAGAGTTGTTAGTATTGGCAAGAGCTGAGAAATTACCCTTCATCCAGTTGGCACTAGTCCCATTGTGTAAAATGTAAGTGGATTCTGATTAATGCACCAAGGTAACCTGTAATCCTGTAGTGGAATCTGAATTGTATGGAGCTTACATTCAGGCTATGGGAGAAAGTTAATATCACAACAGCCCTTTTTGTGTCAAAATAAATGTATTTAATGGACTGGAAATGGCTTTCTGTAATTAGCACACTTAGAATATATTCATAGAATCAAAGTTAGATGCCACACAGTTTTTTGGTGTATGTCTAGCCATGTTTGTTAAAAGTTTTCGGATAAACTTTGTTATTGTATCAAAGAGAAGCCAAGTTTATAAATTCTAATTTTTAATACCAGTTTCTTTTATGTCTCTGAGCATGGGGACCCCTGAACTGTTTTTGTGGTATAACTGGTTGATATGGTTTTTACATCATTCCAACTGTCAAGTGAAAGATGTATATCCAGTGACATTTGGCTAATTTTAGACCAGTGGCTTTCAGGTTAGGTTTCTAGGAGCCTAAGGGTCCGAAGAAGTATCTTTAAAGAACTGCTATACAGAGGGACAGAAGGAGAGGATAGCCCAAGTGGGCAGAACTTTAAGATACCTCCTTTTTACCCTTAATATCCCACACTAGTTCATAATCATATTCAGAAAATCTTTAAAATCATTATGCTAAGCAACTTGGGTATGACCTTCTTGACTATATTCCTCTCAGCAGTAGCTAGGGCAGCTGTATCGATAGTTTCTTTTTATTTTTATTTATTGGTTTCAGAGAGAGAGAAACATCGATTTGTTGTCCCACTTATTTATACATTCATTGGTTGCTTCTTGTATGTATCCTGACTGGGAATCCGGTCCCACAGCCTTGGTGTTTCTTTAGCACAAGACGGAAGACAAACTTTTACTTGTCAAGGTTTGTTGTGCTGCTCTAAGTCAGGTCCCATTATAGTTGCCTCCACATATCAGGGCTATACAAATGAAAAGATCTTTATTTTTAATACGTCTTTTATCTTTTTATTGCTGTTCAAGTGCAGTCGTCTCTGTTTTCCCTCACCACTCTCCCCTGCCCCACCCTCCCCCACCTCCCACCCTCACTGCTTCCCCCAGTTTTTAATATTTCTTGAAGTAAATGAACCACAAACCAGGACTTCAAGATTTTTCCTTTGCCTAGTTTGGGCTGTGATGGTATATTTATATATGATAGGACTTAACTAGCATTTCTAGGAACTGGAATTTATTTACTGTAAGCTGTCACGAAACAATTTAAATTCAAATCTCTAAAAGATCAGAACTGAAAATGAAATCATTGCCATTTTTACCATGTACACTGGTTCCATAAGTCTACTGGCCTTTGTGGTATTTGCAGCCACACCAGTTGTGTACTTTCAAAATTGAGTTCTCCATTTTTTCTTTTGTATTATAATTTAGGTAATAGCCAGCAATGTGCCAGGTGTGTTAGATAAGCTACAGTGTTGCTCCAGGTTCCATTTACTATAAATTTATAACCACATTTTTTGTATCCTTTATAATCAAGGATATCAGCCTGAAACCCAAAGCCCAACACAAGAAACACTTAAAAAGCACTATAATTTAAATTTTAAAAGACATTTTTAATTTTAATGGGGTTTTTTAATTGCCTAGATGCCATCTGGTATTTATATATGTATATGTACTTAGTATGTATATATGTATGGTTGATACATGATAGACAGTCAGTAGATATTTGATAAACAAATGAAAGGTGGACACCATATACCCTAGTTCTTTGCACTGCTGATAGAATGCAAAGACTCAGATTAAGATGTTTTATAATTTACCATCTTGTTTTATGTGAAATCACTTATATTTTTATGGTGACTCTCAAATTACTTGAGACATGTTCAGCCTTAGTCACCATTAACCAACATCTCTTCAAAATATCTTACATCTGAATTTATCTATAGGAAACCGCACAAAATACCTCGGTGTGGTGTGGCTCCTTTAGCTAATGAAGATTGCACATGCAGCTCCTTGGTGACAATTTAACTGAATAAACTCGCTGCATCATCCTAAGCCCCTGGCTTACTTATTTCTTAGCAGGTGACTCACTTATGCTAATAATAATAGCTGGTATTTATTGAGTGTCTAATATGTGCCAGGTACTGATATTATCTCATTTAATCTTCAGAGCAGCCCTTTGGGATAGAGCTATATCCCCATTTTACAGAAGAAGAGTCAGTGATGCCAAGTACTTATATAGCGCACATAGCTCATGAGTGGTCAGGTGACCTGACTCCAGAGCTTCTGTTTTTTGTCGTTTTTTGAGGTAGACCAAGCAAGTTTTATTGTGCTCTTCACTTTGCCTTCTTATTTAGGCAGGGGGATGGAGAGGGGGTAAAATATGCATAATATAAGATTTACCATTTTAAAAACCACATATAGGTGAAATCATATATAATATTTGCCCTTTTGTGACTGGCTAATTTCACGTAGAATAATGTCTTTAAGATTCATCCATATTGTAGCATGTGTTAAAATTTCCTTCTTAAGGCTGAATGGCATTCTGTTGTATGTACCACATTTTGTTTGTCCATTTTTCTGTCAGTGAACTCTTGGGTGGTTTCCACCTTCTGGCTGTTAATGAATAATGCTGCTGTGAACATGGGCGGACAAATCTCTGCTCAAGTCCCTGCTCTCACTTTTGGGTATTATACCTAGAAGCAGAATTGCTGGATCAAATGGTAGTTCTGGGGGTTTTTTTTGAAGAACCGCCATACCATTGACATGTCTTACTCTCTCGCCTCCTTCTAGTCTTTTCTCAGATATCATCATCTTAGTGAAGACTGTTCTATACCCTTAGTAAAAATTGCAACACTCCTACCGTCACCCCTCACCTTGTACTTCCTTACTTTGCTCTTTTTTCTTTTATAGCACTTTTAATATACCATACAACTTACTTATTAAGTCTGTGTTCTCCACTGGAAGATTGGCTCCAAGAAAGAGGAGGTTTGTTTTTTTTTCACCTGGTTTGTTCATTGAGATGTCGCAGAATAGTGCCTGGCAGAAAGTAGGCACTCAATAAATTTCGTTGAATAAATTGAGTTGTTGAATAAATTGAGTCAGTCAGCCTCTCTCAGCATTGGGACACAAAATGATGTATCCCATCCTGATCAAGCTCCACTTGTAGTTGGGGTTTAGGAGCCAGGGAACAGAATTCAAGAAAATCGAGATATGGTAAATTTCCACTCTTGCTCTTTTGTCATTTTTAGGGGGACAGATATTCTGGAGAGTTTTTCCTGGAAAGACATTTCTAGCTTCATTTGCAGATAATGTCTCCTTTCCCACCCTACCTGTCTCCTTCTTTTCTATTCTGGGTTCACAAAAATGCCTTTTCCTAAAATCCCTGATTCCTTCCCTACAGGTTGCAAGTTGTTAGCCCATAGGTTAGATTTAGCCCACAAGTAGGCTCTGCTTGACTTCACCCCGTTGCATTGGTTATTTGGGTCTTGTGTTTTTATTTTTTTATTTTACATAGTACTGCTTAAAAGAATTACTTGCCACCATTTAGAATTCACATACTTTATATAAAAATTTAGATTTTCAGCTCCTTTTGAAAAAGCAGAAGTTCTGTTAACATTCTCACATGGCAGCCAACTGATGGAGTTGAGTGGCTGTGGTCCACTCGTACCAAGCATAATAAGCTCCCTTTTTGTTCATTTACCTGCCCAGCTCTGTAGTGATTGAATTTACTAGCCCCTCCTTCAGCCAGAATGCTTTGAGTAAACTTTAATCCACACTTTTTAGAGATTAAAGTTACCTTTTATATAGCTTAGGGAACTTTTAATGGATTTTTTGTTAAGTGTTCTAGTGTTATTGACAGCCAAATGTAACAGTTTGAAGAAAGCAAAAGTCTTTGCATATATTTCGGCCTTCATGCTTACATCCCTTCTCTCATGCCTTTTGGTATGCCCTCGCCCTTTGTCTCCAGGCCATAGCTGCTGTCAGGTGATGTCATGGCCTCATGTACTACGGCATTCTCAGTAAAATACCACACATAAGAGTTTAGATACTTCTTGTCACCTAACTGGAAGACAAACATAATCTAGTATTAGAGTGCTAGGAAAAGGAGGAAAGGGAGCAGAAACAAGGTGTGAAAAATCATGATAAATATAAAATTACTCAATAAAATATCCACCACAGTTAATGTACTTAAGGCATCTTAAGACTCAGTGTCTTAGAACAAGATAAAACTAACCCCAGAACTTCATAGGGTCAAGATCCTGAAGCCTGGCACGTTAAGTCGCATACTAGACTGTTTGAGGTTGTGAAGGTGACAAGTGTTTGTTCAACTGAAAACAACCTGTTTTATGGAAACTAACATTATTGTTGTGGTGACTATTATTTGTTTTCTTCTCTGGGTAAGGAAATTGCATGCAGCTGGGGTGAAGTGGGGAGTGACAGAGGAGAGACATTGTTCCAGCCTGCCTGCTGCCCCCAGCACATTGGCATATTTCCCTTAAAAGAGTGGTATAGCTCACTGCCCCAACTTCTGCTTTCTGTGGTACTGCTTACATTGTTCTGAGTACAGGGACGGGAGGTCGTGTTTATTTTTAGTTATTGATTTTTAGAAAGAGACAGAAACATCAATTTGCTGTTCCACTTATTTATGCATTCATTGGTTGCTTCTTGTATGTGCCCTCACCGGGTTCAAACCTGCAGCCTTGGCTCTAACCAACTGAGCACCCAGCCAGGGCCGAGGGTGGGGCTTGCGAGGGGTGGTTGTTAAATGAAAAGATGAAACCTGAGTCCCTGGAGTAACTTTGGAGGATTGTAATATTTTACGCCATAGGTAAGGATAGTAAGTTCTTACACCACAAGAATGAATTTCTGGCTACTGCTTTTATGTACAGTGAGCAAAGGATTTTGTGACATTAGTACCTAATTTCATAGCAAGTTGTTAAATTATTTTAGCAGCAAAGGACTTGGGGTAAGCTTATAGAAAATGGACATCACTACCATTAAACCCTGTGTGCTGACCTTTGTGTACTGTGGTACCCACAATACCAGACTTTACTAGTGTGTCCCCCTGAGGCACATAATGGCTTGTGCTCATGTCACCATACTCTAAAGCAGTCTGTGGGTCTGAGCTCTTAAATCTCCTCTCCATAGACCTTTAGGAGAGAAACCTTCACTCAGGAGACAAAACGAGGATACACAGTTAACACCTCCACTACCTTCCCTTATCTTCTAAGACCTGATTTCCTTTGTCTGCTTGGGAAGTGGTATGTGCCTATAATTACTTTTACTTACTCATTTATTTATAAGACTAGTTGTTTTTCTAATTTAGCAGGTGGCAGTAGAGGAGCCAGCGAAAACATGTCTTGTTGTTACATGCCTAAGTAAATAATAGATGTGTGGTGGAATGACATTTTCAGCATGGCATCTGGGTACAGAAGCCTTGTCTGGATCCTCTTTATTCTTGACTTTTGGGAAATGTGATGACCCCAAATCAGTGTTTCTGTTAAAATGGCCACTAACTAGAGGCCCTTTTCTCTTCTTTTATGAGCACCTGAAAAAAAGGAGAGGAAATACGAGAACACAACGAGTGCCTGAAGTAGGCACTCTAGCCCAATGGTTCTTAACTCATTGCGTATCTGAATTATCTAGAAAACTTAAAAAAAATATACACACACACAGATTTAGTTGGTCTCAGGTGAGTCTTACGCCTCTTTGTTAGTTTCCCAAGTGCTTCTAATGAATAGCCAAGGCTAAGAACCATTGACAAGCCTGTGGCTTTCACATCATTTCCCCTGAGCTCCATAGTTCCTCAAAGTGTCTTAGGGGCTGCCTTAAGAGTGCAGACAAGCCCTGACCTGTGTGGCTCAGTTGGTTGGGTGTTGTCTCCAGAGGGAGGGGTCACAGGTAAGATTCCCAGTTGGGGCCCGTGCCTGGGTTGCAGGTTCTGGCCGGGGTGTGTGTAAGAGGCAGCTGATCGATGTTTCTCTCTCACATCGATGTTTCTCTCCCTCCCTTCCCCTTGCTCTAAAAATAAAGACAAATAAAAGGGGTTCTTGGCCATTTCTGTTTCTTCTACCTGCACAGTTCCAACTTTTGTCTATTTTATATGTCGGGCCTATACATAGGATTTCATTCCTTAAATAAGGAGAGGATGGTTTCCACAGCTTTGAAGGAAGAAAGTTTTTTAACCATGGACCTAGACATAGGTCTTATGCAAGAGTGGCGGAACAGACATTTTAGACCTGTTTTTTGAGGATGGTGAGAACTGAGTCCTTTCACAAGAACCTGTGTGTCATGAAGCCTCTGAGGAATGTAGCAAAAGAAAAGGAAATCTTTTAGTAACAGATAATAGTACCTAGTGACCTAGCCCTTGCTCCAAATAAGAAAAACCCTGGTTGGTAAAGAAAGTTAACTTGCCCAAGTAAAAGTCTAAAGCTCGTCACCAGAGGACCTAATTATCACAGTGTCTATGTATTGGCCCACATGATTTTTTGCCTTTTAGACTAGCATTCTAGTCTCCAGTTTACACCAGTCCCAGTGCTCCACATTATTTGTGCATGACCGGTTCACTCATTTGCTTATTTATCCTGAAGGCCTAGCCCCCGAAAGCATTTGCGTTTGTAGACCCTACAAAGCAATTTGTTAGCAGTTTGCTGTTTGTAGGAATATTTATTTGATCATTAAAAACAAACTATCTGACCTTGGCTGGTACAAAATGCTGTAGTTGCATATCCATTTCTCCAAAAACATGCTTAACTTATATATATTTAGCAGCCATTGGAAGAATGATCTTTTACTTCACTTTCTAAAAAAAAAGATGATGTGGATTTTATATATAAGAGGATAGCTTGTTTGGTATTAGAACTTCGTACAAAGTTTATGGAACGTAATCATTTTAAGTACTTTATTAAATCTATTTCCAGAAAGCCAGATGTATACCTGTCTTGTAGTAGGCTAGATTTCATTCCTTTTTTGTGTAGGACAGATAAAATCTAATTAAAATTGTTCTTCTTCTTTATCTTTTATTATTTAAACACTCATAGCCTTCTGTGGTCTCACTAATGGACTAATTTCCTGAGATTATAAATTGGCATGCTTTCATTTTCAGATTCCAGCCTCTCTGTCATCATTTTCCCAGTTTTTTGATATATTTGTTTTATGCTGTATCACAAAACAGATTTCTACTTCTCTGAAATAGTGTCCCCTTTTAATCAATGAATAAGCTGTGCATCCAAGGATATTCACCCTGCACACCAAATTTCGTATTTTTAAAAAGCAGCTGTGCCTAATTTTTTTTTAGAACTTGGCAAGTTACTTTTACTTTTTCAAAAATAGTCAATGCCCATTTCCCAAAGCAAATTACTAGGAAAGTAAATTTTTAAAAAAAATTCCTATAGCAGTTCTATACCATAAAATTGCTATTAGTGCCAATTTTTTTTTTTGCAATTATACTCTTTCTTATTGTAACTTACAACTTGGACCAGAAAAGTATAGAAAGAGCATAATTTTAAAACATACAGCATAACTTTTTTTTCTTTTTGTAGCATTAATCTTATCACTGGTCATTTAGAGGAACCAATGCCAAACCTTATAGATGAAATGACAGAAGAACAAAAAGAATATGAAGCCATGAAACTTGTCAACATGCTTGATAAACTTTCCAGGTATTGTATTCCCATCCATTTTTTGCTTGGTTTCTAAAAATGTTCTATTTCTTTGTCTCTCTCACTGAGAGTTACCCTAGAACAGCCCCTCTGGAAATTCGTGCTGATTGGAGCAGGGTGGCCCAGGGCAGCAGCAGTTAGGTCTTTCGGCTACTGTGGTCTCCTCCATGTGCCGCTTCTGGATGTGCATCCCCAGGCACCCCAGCTCTCAGCTCTGGGACGGCAGCCCTACCTCACTGTGACATTTAACCAACTAACCTCCCTGTCTTCAAAAAGATGCTATGAGTTAGGTTCAGTGATTTTTGCTGCTTCTTGTATTTTTTGTTTTAGTCTGTTTTGGGTTTTGTTTCAAATCATGATGCTTTTTTTCTTTTTTGATGTGCAAATTTGCAATTCTGTCTTTTTGGGTTGCTGCTGAAACCAGGAATTCTAAATTGTCATGCACCCAACAGGAAAAGTGTAAAGACAGAGCTCAAATGAAAGCTTTTCTGAAAGCACATGCTTGTATTAATTAGGGGTTCTAAAAACAATCTCCCCTTCTTGCTTCACACCTTCTTCCCCTCCAAAAATAGTCAGTTTTGAAAATAATTAAATCAGATACATACTAATCAGCAACTAGCCATCTTGGAGGAGTTGTTAGAAAATATTAATTCCTTTCACACTTGTCTGAATTGCTCTATTTTCCAGTCACACATTGAGTCACTGTCTCCTTTAAGCCATCTTGAGTGAATGCTTCTGTGTGTTGGTGGCAGCTGTCACTTAAAGGTGAATTTCTTCAGTTCATCTCCTTTTTCACAACTATGTAAAGGCTAGTACCCTCTCAGTCAAAAGAAGTAGCAACTGGAATAGGAAAGCCAGCAGTTAAAAGGAAAGGTGTAACAAAGAATCCAGCAAGAGGCTAAGAGCACAGCAGGAGGCTGGGAGTAGAAATGTTTGAACGGGGAGTGTGACAAGTATGGATGGGTATCCAGACCTCTGCAGAGTCTGAGCTTCTTTCTGATGATGCTGGCAATGTGGTAGGAGTTATTTAGAAGTAAGCAGTTTCATCATCTAAAAGCTAGTATGACTAGAACCTAGTGACTTCCAGTTAGTTTCTTTAAACTTTCATCCTTTCCCAAGGTTAGAATTTATAGTCCACTCACAGTGCTCAGAATCTTCAAAAGACATTGTCATCTGTTTGTAGATGACATTCTCCATGCTTTTGATAAAACAGACATGTTCCTTCCCTGAATGAATTCACAAGGGTAAGATACTAATATGGCAGACCTATAGGAGGCAGAATAACAAGTTTGGAATGAATACATATAAAAATGGAATTTGAGTTGGCTCTTTCCAAAAGGACCTGATGAAACACAGTGGTGCGAGTATAACCATTAGGAGGAGAACTGACAGAGTCCCTCCTGTAGGAGGAGGAAGTGTTAACAGGACGTGAGTAGGGCATATTCATATGTTAGGGCAGTAAACCAGCTAATTACATAAACATTATTTTCATAAATTATTTCAGTAATACGAGTTCTTAAAAGGTAACACAGATTCTGATCAACTGGCCCACATATCTGTGAGTAAATTCCAAGCTAGGAAAGTAGGAGCTGGGGGACAGAACTACCTAAGATAATGCAGTATAATTTAGGTACCTCACTTATTGAAAGAGACAAGACTGTATCATGAGGCATCCCTGTAACAGAAACAGAAAACAGTGCTAGGTCCTTCTCCTTATAATCTCAGGGAAATCCACACATTCTAGAAGCTGCCAACAAAAATACTCAAACATCAGGACTATAATACCAAGTTTCTGAACTTCCACTTAATTTAAACTGTGCCTCAAAGAAAATACATATTCACCCAGAAACACCCAGCAGAGAGATGCCCAATTCAATCTGACAGTGACACTGATTTTTACACTTATAAAACGGAGCAGATATGTCTTGTTGTTGGCTTTAATGGTACTGATTTTGCTATTAAAGTTGAAGCTAAAGGCAACTTTGAGAAATAGTCCTAAATCACAGACTTTTTGCATGACTCATGGTGGTTTTTTTACATTGTTTGCCTTTATGTTCTTTCTAACATTCGCTCTCACTAATAAATCAATGACAAAACTGTGGAGATCAGCAGTGGGCATTCCAAAGCAGGGATGCAAAGAATGAAGCCATTCTTTATGCATCTTACATGTTTGTCTTAAGTTTCTCCTCTCTTTTCACTGTTGTTGGTTGTTGTTTGTTTTTGTTTTTGTTTTTGTTTTTTGAGCTAAACAAGAAGCCATAAAGCCAAAGTAGACTGCATGCAGTACAATTCAGGGAACATGTATTAAGCAGCTATTCTGTGCAAGGCAGTGTGCTGAGAAGATGAGGGAGACTGGTGAACCTGACGGTCTCTGCCTTTGGAAAACTCACAGTCTCGTGAAGGAAATGACTGTAATCTAGCCTAGAATACAAAGTAGATGAAAATAATGATAAAATAAGGTCTATGTTGAACTGTGAGCACCCAGGAAAAGGAGCAGTTCATTCTGTCTTGATGAATCAGGGACTTTTTCATAGGGACGGTAGCATTTGTGCTGATCCTTGAAGTGTAAGAGGTGTTTTTAATAGACAAATGAGAAACGACCATTCATTGCAGGTGGAGGGAAACTTACTCTTGTTAATAAGATAAACCTTTGTTATTCACATACTACATCTTTCTTCCAAAGAGCTCAAGTTATTTTATCATTGTTTGATTAATATAATGTATTATCAGATTTATCACTGGGGGAAGCCAGGCCCAAAGAATTGCCCCAAACATTTCCAAACTAGTGTCTGGTGATAATGCATTTCCTTTAACAGTTTACAGAACACTTCACATACATTCTCTTTCTAGCTTCATAGTAAATTGAGACTAGGAACTTCATTTTCCAGAACTCAAGACTTTTGCTCTGTCCACTGTGCTATACTGTGTCTGTCTGTTAGAGTCAGTGTTTGCCAGAACACTTCCTAATCATCCTTTTCAGCATCATGCTGCTGGTTAGTTCCCTCAGCTGTCACTCTGAGGATGTTCTGCATCCCACGAAGTCTTTATTGCGCTAAAAGTGTACTATAGCTTTGTCTGATTAACTTTTCCTTCTCAAAAATGAAATCGTTTTCTCCTGGGCCTGAACTGAAAGGCATGTGAGTAAAGGATAGGGTTGGAGGTGACGTGGCCAATGAATGGACACTAGACACTTCCTTTTTTCCATCCATAGGAGAGCAGATGTGAAGGACCTGCACCAGGATGGTGGTTAGCAACAGTGGCCCGTGCCAAAGCTCTTACCAAAGTGATGACTAAGGTTGGTCATGCCAAATACTGTTACTAAGCCTGGTGTAGGGAATAGGTGATATTCACTACAAAAACTGTAAAACCACCAATGCAGAAATTAAAATTACATTTCCATTTTGCCTCCATGCTGGACATAGCCACTGCCTCGAGGAGCACCATCTTAGCAGCTTTATCTCACCTAGATTTGCAAGGACACTGGAGAGATTAGTGCTCAGAGATTGTCCTCCAATCGAATACCAACTGACTTAGTAGTATTCCAAGTGGTGTGTTTGTTTGCCTGTTTGTTTGTTTGTTTATTTTTAAGTATAAGGGTCGTATTTGTGACAGATGTAGATAAGGGGATCGGCAGTGGACCTGGAGGTCTTAAGAGTTTGAGAATAATCTGAGCCCCCTTAAGTCCATCATGTCTAGCTAGGGCAGCGCCTTGTATCCTGTGGTTCCCCCAGTGTGTGAGGAAATAACACAGCTGACCCCCCATCTGTAGGTCAGTTTTCTGCTCTGTAAAATAGCCTGTTTGGTTTAAGAATTTAAAGTATACTTTTGGCGGTTCCATATTTTGGCCAAATGTCATAAAATTCAGGGCTAGAAAAGAATTCCGTAAAGGTTCTTTGGCCCATGACTGGCTAATTTAAGTATCAGGGAACATAATTCCTCTAATATAGAAAGATAATTATAATATTTATCAAACGTAAGCATTAAGGCCTGAGACATGAGATTATAGACGGCTTCACTGGACATCTTTAATGTGCGAGCAGCGGTGGAGAAGGGGATGAATTGCGCCTGCCCCTCCACCTCCTCCTTCTTTCTCTGAATTGAAAAAGAATCATAAGCCCCTGCCATTTAAGGGGGAGATTAGAGTGAGGACTCCGTGTGGTTAAGCAGGGCCAGTGTGGCTCATACAGTGACATTCACCTTAGCTACAGCGCACAACTCCTAAGTGGTAATGCAGCCTCCTCCAGAAAAGAGGAGAGAGAATTGAGTGGCTGAAGCTTAAACTAACCAAGGGAAATAATATTTCAAGTTTGTTTTGACTCTTCTAATCCCCTCTGGTTCCTCAGTTGAAACCAGGACTGATTGATCTTATACCCTACTCTCTCCCCATCGCTGTTTAACAAGGTACATTGCCCTTTTGCTCGTATATTTTATCAGAATCCTTTAAAATTTACACTTATATAAATAAATAATAATTTCCCCATTTTTTATCTACTCCTTATCCAGTTAATTAATTATTCCTTGTCATTGTGTGGTGTTTGGGACATGGCTTTCTTAATAAATGCAGGTACTAAATATGGAATAGTTCTTTTTAATTCAAAGATTATTTTTAAGCTTACTAAAGCTGGGACAGTTGATTTATGACTAAAAAGTAACAAATATGTAATTTTTTCCTTACAAATAAGTTACTTTACTGTTTATAAAAATCTTTTTCATGAGTTAGTCAAAGAAATGAGTTTCAGGTATATTTCAGAAACGTGGTCTCATTTTCAAAGCATTGTGATATCTGTTGTAGGAACAAAAGTGTAAAGATCTCAGTTACTTACATCAGGAAACCCTCTAGATTGCCACTGTCCAGTAATGTGACCACCAGCCACACATAACTGTTGAGCACACATCACTGTTGAATGTGGTTAGTCTGCACTGGAATGTCCTGTAAGTGTTAAATGCTCAGACTCAGTACAAAAAGAGAATGTAACATATCTCAATTGTTTAATATTGATTTTACATTGAAATAATATTTTTGATATACTGAGTTAAACCAAGTGTATTAAACGTCTATCTTTTCTTACTTTTCCAGTGTGGCTACTAGAACACTTAAGATTAAATACCTGGCTTACATTTTGTAGCTTGCATTGTATTTCTGTTAGACAGCACTGCCCCACATCATCAACATACCCTGTAAGATTGCTTAGGAGCTCAATTAAGGGAACCTGGATCTAGGTAAATTAATGTATCTTCAAAGTGGCAGAGGAGGATTAATTTGAGAAACTTGATATTATTGTCTGTTGTTAGGTTATGGAGGGGCTTTCCCTTGGGTAGACGACTCTTAAGGAGGACTCTTAAGGAGGACGTCATGCCACCTCTGTGTCACCTGTTGGTAGTCATTACCCTTAAACTCTGTAGTAGGAGTAACTGCTTTGAGCTCTTGGGTTAAGCACTAGCTGGAATGGCTGCTATTAGAGAAATACCAGATAAGGATAACCTCCGCTGGCTCTTCGCTCTGTTATTACCCTCCTTGTTTAACTTCTAAGCCTGTCTACCTAGGGAGAGCATGTAAGAACTTCTGTTTCTACTGCTTCATTCAACAGTGTCAGTTGACATGCCGACCTTTTATTAATATTTATTTTACCAATTTGGACAATAGGGTAGAAAAGTTCTATAAAGAAATTACCAAGAAATAATAAAGAGCCACTTCTACTTAAGGAAAAAACTGAATTTTATTTTTCTACCACTATCCCTAACCTCTTCTCTGCATTTTAACCATGCTGTTTAGTATGAGGTGGGTAACAAATTTTTAGAAGCTTTGCATGTGATCTTCTAACAGTATTGAGAACAATAATAAAAGACTAATATTTACATAGTGCTTTAAAGTTTTTTAAAAAGTACTTCCATATATATAATCTCTATTGATCATTAAAACAGCCCTGTGGATTAGATAGGGAAAGAGGTATTTTACTGAAGGGTAGATGGGACCCATGATTACACGACTGACCCAAGATCAGGCATCTGGTTAATGACATAGCTAGGACTCAATTGTCAGTCTTCAGACTCCAGATCATATGTTAATTTGAAAATTACCAACACTGCCCAAAAATGTTTCAGTCTGATTATTTTAAATAAGATATTCTAAATTTTAAACAGGTGCAAAGAATAAAGACAGATAGTAAGCCTGTTTACCTGAGAAGAGAATTAAGATTTGGAGGACAGTTTTCCTGCTCTTCATTCCATAGTTGATTTGAGCTCTTTTCAAGTATCAGGTCAGAAGCTAAATAAATAGCAATATGTTTTAACAACAACAATAAAAACAGCTTTATATAGAAGAAACCAGTAAAATTGCTATTATTCTAGGTTAATATATGGTCTCTTTTTTTAATTTAAGGTCTCAGTTTTGAAAAGAGAATGATTGTAGGTATTCTGACAAATTCTTCTTATTTAGTGTGATCTCATTAGGAAAACTTAACTTTAAAAAGGCTTCCTTCCCTTTGGAACTGTTTAGGAAACTTCCCATTGCCATCACAAGGTGTGGTATGAACAGTACACCATATCCATTTGTCTTGGGGATGATATTTTTATGCTACATGTTTAATCTTCCTAATAGTGCCCAGTCCCAAAGCATGATAGGCCTGAGGAAATGTCCTCAGAACCATTTTTGAAAGATGCAGCCTGAATACCTAGAATTTGCTTTGAAAGAGCCACCATATACCTCCTACCTATTGGGTTAGTGGCTTAGTGGAAAATTAGTATAACCAGTCAGCTCTAGGAAGCCATTAGATGAAAGATACAATGAAAGATGAGGGATCAGGGTCCAAAAGACACTTTCACAGTATGTAACTGAACAGGTTAACCAGGGCCAAAGGTTGCAATATTATTTCTATGGAGAAAAAAGGGTTAAAAACACAAGAATATCACAAGTTATTGGAAAATCCAATGTACTTCGGTGAATTGTGGACTATTCCAGTAATCCTGAAATCTTGAAATAAGATGCACTCTTGTACTTGGAGTGAAAGCAAAGATTACAGAGCTTTCTCCAGGCTATCCCAGGCTCCATTCTTGCAGACATTTTGGGGAAAGCTCTGTGTTAATTAAAAGGCTTTATTTATATACCAGTTTCTCATCCTGTCTTTCATATGTTTAAAGGAATTAAATATGAAATAGCTAATTTGAAATGTCAGGCTTCTTTTTTCCAAGCCAACCTTACATTAAGAGCAGGAATCCCTGTGCCAAAGAAACGGTTCCCAATTATCCTGTCCTGGGTTTTGTTATACATTGTACAGAAGTCAACAAAACAAGTATGTAACAGAACCTGCCTAAATAACAGCCACCCTCATTAAAGACAGAGAATTAATCAGGGGGTGATTGAAGGAAGCAGTGCCTCGTAGGTTCCCCCTTTTCTTCCTTTCTAATCGTAGAACAAAATATGTTACATAAAAGGATTGGAACTATTATGCAGTAGTACTCAATTAGAGGGAGGTGAATAGGTCTCTAACATACTGTTTTATCAAAAGAGCAGACCGGTGTTTGCATGACTGTTGTTTCATTACAGACCCTGTCATTAATTCCATGTGTCAATACTGCCCTGTAGTACACAGAGCAGACAAGAAAGAAGAGCCCTTGAAAACAAGGGAATGATTTTTGAGTCGTTATCAAGCTAAGTGGCAAGCGGGAAGCTGAAACTCGTATAGGTAAATTCGAAGGGACTCTTGGGAGATCTGCAAGTGGGAATCAAGAATGCATTTTACCAACTGCTTAATTATGTCCTGTTTTTCAACAAGTACACTTGAATTGAATGCTTTGTTTGTATTGCACAAAAACATGTGCTGTGGGCAAGAGTCTTCTCTTGCTTCCAGGTCAAGTAAGGTGTTTTATACACATACACATCTGACCTACTCTATAATGTGCGATTGGGTATGTTAGTATCTGAGCCCCAATATTGCACTGTCATTTCTGGGGGAAAGAGTTACATAGGAACCAGAAGCCCTAACAAGTGGAACCTTCTCTGAGGTTCTGAGAAGTTATATAAGTCCAGGCATTGCAGAGGACCCATACTTTCAGGGAAATGGTGGCTCAGGAAAATGTTAAAATATATCTGGAAGAAATATATATACCAGAAAGTTTAAATATGGTATAAACCCCATAATCTCCCACCCCTAAATCTTTAAGAAAGTTTTGTTTTTGTTTTTGTTTTTTGGTTTCCATTAGCAGTCAGTCCCAAGGGTTAGACTGGGGCAAAATAGGGTTTCCTTTCCTGGACGTGCTTTATCTGTGTCCTCGTGCCTGGCCAAACCCTTATAGATTATGGTTCCTTATCGTTTAGTAAGATCAAATTTCTAAATGATGTTTCGTTCCAGTTGAACATTCTTGGAGGCTTATCTCTTCCCTGGCCAGATGCCTGATCAGATGAGAAGCCCGCCATGATACTGTCACAGTGCCTAGAATGGGCTCCTTATCCAGTAGACATCACTGTACTTTTTGATGATAACGAGGGCGGTCTTAACTTGTGTTAAGGCCTGTGTGTAGCATTGAAGGTAAGTATGAAGGAGTTGTTGCTATATGAATATCTTAATCCTGATGCACATTTCAATATACAATATCTCTGTTTAACCATGATGTACATATATTTGACATCGAAGCCATCCTTTATAGATGGGACCTTCAAAATTTAGGACCAGTAACTCCTCATGAAATGGCCTGTTTATTGAGGGCCATGATTGAATTTAGATCCTTCCTTGTAACCCTTTCCATTGCTTTGATTTACTTTCGTAATCATTCTAATCATCTGCTGATAGTTTTACAGAAAGGATTTCTGGTCTTGGTATATGTCAGTGACAATTAGGTAGGATGTTGTGTTTGACTCTTAGGCTTAAAATATATTGATTAAAAACAAAGGTTTAGCAGTATTGAGTTTTAGTGTCTTAAAAACCTAGCAGCTTTTTATATAGGTCAAAATTTTTTAGTAGCCTAATACTCATACTCTTAGAATCCTGGGGATCATTTGTCCAACCCCTTCCTTTTTATAGATGGGGAGACTCAAGCCCAGAGAAGGGAATGACTTGCCCAAGGACACCCAGCAAGTTAGTGAAAGACTGAGATTAGAATCTAGACACCCTGATGCCCCATGTATAAGGAGCTGAATCTATACTAGTTAGGGGTTGGGAGTGGCAGGCTGTATGGCGCCAAGGGGGCCTGGACGTGTGCTGGACGTCACAATGTCTGATGATATGGACTCATTGGGGAACTAATTAATTACAGTTAAAAGAATATGAGGATGTTTTCTGACAAATGATTCTCTACTCCTTTTATGCTATGACCCATGTACTACATTCTTTCACTGAGTACCTACTGTGTGCTCCATCCTATACTAGATCTGCAAATCACAGCCAGACAAGACATGGCCTCTGCCCTCAAGTTGCTCACAGTCTAGTAGACAATGAGAAGTTCCTGGAAGGCATTATGCAGAATTTCCTGCAAGATGCTAATAATACCTCTCCTAACTCTGTGGATCCTGATGGTGAAAGTGAATCTTCTACCCAAAAATCTAGCTTTTCTCCTGGTCATGTTTTATTTACTAGGAGGCCCATAAAACACCATACCTTTCCTTTCTGCGAAAGTGCAAGATGATGTCAGCTGCAGCCAAAGTGAGTTCATAAACACAGAGGAGCTGCTATCTGCAAGGCACTGTGCTAGGCACATAGGGATATGAAAATTAAAGCATAGAGCACTTTCCTTTTCATGTCAGTGATATTTCATAACTTTCAAACTCTGTAATGAGAATCATTTTTAATAAAAAATAGTCTTAAATGTAGGGCCCTTGAAGTGAAAGACAAAAATACCTCTGTACTGTAATCCAGAGTTGTCAGCCTAGGATTTCAAAGTCTCCATTGAGATCTCTTTTGTGCCCCGTATCTGTTTTGAGCTTTTCTTTCCCTTTACCTCAACCAAGCAAGCCTGTTTGCCAGTCCCCGCGCACAACTAACTCTTGCTTCTGTGCCTTTGCGTGACTGATTCCTCTGCTTCTGGGGTGCCTTTCTCCCCGTGAGTCCGTGTTCATCACAGCTGTTGCAGTCTGGCCCTGAGTCCGTCTCCTGCAAGGAGCCCGTGGTCAGCATCCCTCCTGTGTCCCTCCCATGTGTACATGACTGGTGGAGCAGCATTTCTGTGGTATCCATTGATGCTTTCCATCCTCTGTCCATACCTTGCTGATCTCAGTACAGCAGAGCTGATAAAATGAAACGGCGTAGTATAGCCAGGTCATTTATCAGACCTCTTAGGAGTGAGTCTCTACATCATAGTTTCATTTTGCTATTTGTGGGCTGTCAGTTTTGTGATAGACAGGAAGAATATCAGAAACGTTAATTTAAGATGGCGGTTTGAAAAGTAAGGCTGAGGTCTACAAGAAAAAATAGCCACATATCTGTAAGTGAACATCTCTCTTTCTGCTCCCAGACAGGACAAGAGATCTCCTTTGAACAGATTTCAGTTGCAATAAGGGTATATTGATGAACTGTCAAGCTAGGGAAAGCAGGGCTTTGCCTGTTAATCATCTCAAGCTTGTTGATCTGCTGTTCTGTAACTCTTTTAATATTGCTTAACATGTGTGTGTGTTTTATCTTCTGAGCTGACTGAAAGCTTCTTGAGGACAGGGACCATGTCTTTTATTTGCTGCTGCGTATTCTTCTCCCACTTAATTCCCGAAGAGTGCTCTAATAAGCTTGAGGAAACTTTCCGTAATCACATGGCAGGAAATGCAGCTTGTGGGTTCCAGCTACATTCCAGCCATTGCACTGCGCACTTTAGGTGTATAGTGGTGACCTTTTACCCTCATGACAACTCAGGGAGGTGGGTATTTCTATCCCAGTTCTACAGATAGAGTTCAAGGTCGTAGTGCCCCAGGATTAGAACCTAGGGCTTTCTGACTCTAAAACCTGTGTGTCTTTCATTGTACCACAATAATAACTAATATTTAGGACTCCTTTACAGTTCATAGAAGTCTTTCATCTGCATTTTTATTACTGCTGCTACTGCTATTAGTGCATTACTGCTACTCCTTACATTATCACTAGGAAGTAGTTAGAGCCAGTATTACCATTGTTCCCATTTCACAGATTGGGAAACAAACTCAGAGACTTGCCCAAGACCACACAACTGGTAAGTGAAAGAGCCAGGACTTTGCCAACAGACCTCCTGGCTCCAGATCTTTTTGTTTCACTACATCACATTGCTGCCTTAATTCATTTGCTCAGTGCACTCTTATGTGGCCAGTTATCACTGGCACCTCTCCTGCAGAAGTGTCAGTAAGTCCAGGCATCCCATGGAGCCATGTGGAAAGGAAAGTAAGTCATATCCTCAGAGCTTCCGTGTTAGCGGAGGGGTGAGACAAAGACCCAAAGAATATAGATGCGCGTGAAGAACGGTTCACAAGTGGGAATTAAAGTATGGGGTCCTTTATTCTGTAGATGAATTATTGGCCATAAAACTTCTGCATTGTTCTTAATTATTTCCATTGTAAAACTGGCTTAAGGAGTAGGGATGAAACTGACGGGCTTGATTTGAACATATTCCTCCTGGGGCTTAAATGAGAAAGCTACACTGCAGTTGGTGGCTAACCAGCATCATCAAAGAAACGCAGTAGTGTAAGGGGTAGTGGTCGATCCACCCAGCAGTTCATCTTATCTTGGTAGAATTTCTCTAGTCTCATCTACTTTTACCTACCCCTTGACCCCGCCCCACCTCACTGTACCCTCAAGTCCACCAACGCCCTTAGACCTTTGAACTTTCTTATCCTTTAATGTTTCATTCTCAACAGATTGTCCCCTTTTCCTTTTGTATCAATTATTAGTAAATAATGTCCAGTATCACAAAGTCCTCCAGCACATAGTTGGGAAAATAGGTTATAAAAATATAGATATGCATAGTGCACATCATTGCTGGAGAGAAGTTTTAATGGAAACATTATTCTAACTCCCCACTAAACATTTCCACCTGGTTGTCATGCAGGGAGCTCAGGCTCCTCGTGTCGTAAAGATGTCAGTCTCTCCCCACCAGATCTGTTCTGTCTGCTCTGTTCTTGCTGCAGTGAGTGGTTTGACCATCCACGTGGTCACCTGAGCTGGAAGCACAGGGACACTCCTTACTCTCCTTCCCCAGCCAATGCCCTGCCCTTCCAGTGGATCACAGATCTACCTCAGAAATGTATCCTTGTCTTCCCACGTCATAGCCACAGCCCAGCTTTCTGGGTCCTCTCACGCACAGTTGCAGTGACATCCTGTTGACTTGTCTCTCTGCCACCAGTTTTCCCTGTTCCCGTGTGTCAACCACATGCCTCTGGGGACAGTCCCCTCTGAGACAAGCCTGGCTGGGCATTTCGACAGGGCAAAACCCGAGCGCCTTACTCAGGCATTTAGGGCGCTGGGCTACTAGGCTGCACGCTGCCTCACCTCCCCCACGCCGCCGCCGCAGCCCCGCGGCGCTCCCCAACGCGAGAGCCTTTCACAGTCTCAGAGCGCAGCAACAGGGAAGAGCTTGACAGTCCAAAAAGGTCTGCAAAATCACACGGGCAGGTGAGGCCATACAGAGCCCTTTTCCTGGCCCCTTGGCCTGAAATGCCCCGTGCCTCCTCTGCTTGGCACAGGGCACCTCGGGGGGTGCCGTCCCCGCCTTCCCCTGGCAGGCCGGGCTCTGCTGCTCAGGGGCTGCCACAGCCCTTTGCTCGTGGTTCTCTCACAGCGTTTTACCCCGTTCTGCTCTGAGCTACTTTTCATGTATGTATCTCACCCACTCAAGGGTGGCAACTGTGCCCAGTCTTCCTGGTCTCCCCGGTATGTGACATAGTTCCTGGCACACGGTTACTGAACAGACACTGAACAGCTGAACTCAGTGGGCTCCCCCAGGGCAGGCAGAGCAGGTAGCCAGGTGTGCGCGCTGCAGAGAGCCCTGGGCTCTGGGTCCAGTGTCAGCACTAGCTCTGTGGCCTTGGGTAAGTCAGTCTCTTCTTAAAGAGGGGGTTGGACTAAATGGTCTCTAAGGCCCTTCAACTTTAAGTCCTGTGGGTTCTGCCCCCATTTCTTGGATCAGGAAACATGTTTCCTACTTTCTAATATTCAAGATCCTCAAGTTAGCCAGTCAGCCAGCCATCCACATTACTTATTTTTCAAGCTCTCAGAAACAGTCTTCCAGTGCTAGCCAGAGCTGCTTGACTAGGCTGCTGTGGGCTTATCAGAGACCACTGAGCTGTTCTCACCCCGCCTCAGGATGTCTCAGTACACCTGCGTGGCCAGACCTTCCCAGGAGGGAGCCCTCTCTGCCCACATGACGGGATAGCAGCGGGGAGGCAGGAGCAGAGGCGGCTTTATTGTTTGCCTCCAAATCCCACCAACATTACAGCCGCTGTCGTGCGGGTTCTTGGTTGTAGACGTGTTCAGGGGGCGATGCCCGTATGTGTGAGAAATAAGTTTTAAGCACTCATGTGCCAATTCAAGGCTCCACTTCAAGGGCACTGCTGACCTTTGAGGGTAGGAGGAGGACGAGAGTTAGCAGCTCACCAGGTACATTTGCCATAATCTCCATGTAATAAATCAGAGCCTGTGAAAAGATTAAATAAATCTTTCCTAATGCTTTTTGATTGGCTTAATCAATAATTAATCACCTTTAGACGAGGCTGTAACTCATGGAGTAGACATAATTGGATTAGCTGGAAAGGGGCAGTTGGGAGGCTTTGAAGAGACTAAAATGGCTGTCAGTCTCATAATTAAACTGCCACAAACAAAAGCAGTGGTGTTTTTACAAAAGAAGGTGGCGGGGGGAGAGAGAGAGACAGAGAAGGAAGGAAAGAAAAGGGAGGGAGAAATTTGGGGAAGTCCAACTGATTAGAAATCAGTAAGTACTTATCACTAGAGATTGGAGAGGCAAAATCAAATTTGACATGTTCATTCCGTTGAATGAAATCCACACGTATCAAATCAGCCATTTAATTGTATGCCTGGCCCACTGGGACAGGTGAAATTTTGGTAGCTTCAGCTTCACTAAAACAAATCCACAAAAGGGGAAAGAAAAAAAGTTAATTATTAAAAACAGAAGAGACCTGCTCCTTGTCCTGAGCCCATTTAGACCTTGACTTTTCATGCTTTTAATTGGCTTAGTAGGTTCGGCCTGTGTGAGTGAAGTCTTTTATCTCCCTCTTTTCCTTTCCATATGCCCCTTTCGTCTTTCCTGTTGCAAACACACAGAGAGCCTGAGGAAAATGCTTCGGTTTTTAAAGACTTCTCTTTTTAAAAGGATGTGGAGTGGGGCGGGAGGGAGGGCGTGCGTGAGATGCTGGTGAATACTTTTTTTTCTTTCTTTTATCTCTTTTTCCAGGGAGGAGTTGCTTAAACCAATGGGACTAAAACCCGATGGGACAATAACGCCTTTGGAGGAAGCACTCAACCAGTACTCCGTCATCGAGGAGACCAGCTCTGACACAGACTAAAAGCATCACCTGCTCAACTCTCAATATTGCTTTTATCAGCATCTTTTCTCTGTAGCTCCAGGGGAATCTTTTCTCTAAAACATTTATGCCCTTGCTTTGGCTAGAAACACATTAACTGGTTTACTCATTGAGAATCCAGCATATTTAAGAGGCGACCTGTGTTTTTGCGATCCTGAGGCATTCAAACAGAGCTGCAGTTAGTGGGGTTGCAGGGCTGGCGGCAGCAGAATAATGCCATCGCATTGGGACGGGACTGCAGGACATTCTGGACAGCAGCCCTGGCTGAATCTGGCAGGCTCCTTTGCCAAGATTCGTAGCAGAAGATTTCGCCGCGTCCTTCCCGTCACTTGTGTGAGCCGCCCCTTCGGACCCTCTCCGGCAGGCGGAGGCACATGAGAAGCAGAACAAGCTGCTAAATAAGGGCTGAGGCGCGTGACTCGTTAGATCGGGACTGACTACAGGGAAGCCAAGCAGCTGCTCCGTGCACCTAGCCCCTCCCTTCATTTTTTTGTATAAATATATAGAAATGCACACACAAACACACACACAGCCCCAGACTTGCAAACTGATTACACTCTAAAAGTTTGTATGTCACTGGTCTAGAACATCAGAATACATTTCTCCCTATAACTAGTTATAAACGACGGTTTAGTTCTGAGGCAGCTACAAATGCCTATTTATTCCCTCACACACCTGAACACTAGTACCGTAGAACTGAGCCCCGTCTGTGTCAGTGCATGGGGAGCATGCATTCTGAGGTCTGACCCGGGGTGCCGGGAGCACAGCCCCTCAGCCCAGCAGAGGTGGGGGTTCCTGAGCACGGGGAGTCCTGTGGCCTCTGCTGGGCCTGGGGGCGGTCAGCAGCACCCTTTGTACATATAGGTCATTCATACGTCGCATTTTGCATTGGGGACTGTGTGTGTGCTGGTGTGTGTGTTCTACCTTTCTACCGTATGATCAGTTTAATGGTAACCTTATTTATTTAAAAGAGAAGAAACACAAATAGTTACTGTTAAACTGATTAAGGCTGTTTATTTTTACTTTTAAAATTGGTCATATGAAGTAGGAAATGAATCAGTGAGCCTAGTTAATCAGTGGCTGAAGTTGAAAAGGGGTTGGTTTCCTTTTATATATGTATGTATGTATGTTTGTATACATACATACATACACATAGATAATGTGCTTAACCACTGCCTTTTAAAACTTTAAATTAAATAAAACATTGGGGTTGATTCAATTCAGCCATCTGTGTGTGTTTCTTTACAGACACGTGGGATAAACAGCGCCCTCTCACAGCTCGTGCTCTCTGAAAGTGCTCTGCACCCATTGTCTCTGTCACCACAGCAGCCTTTTTAAGGACAGGCACATGGAATCTAAGTGAAAAATGTGACTTATCCAGAAGTCACTTCTCTGGCAAAACGAAAAATCAGGAATTGCTTTTAAATGCCTTGGAGCTGCCCAAAGAAATGTGACCCATTTCTTGCAGTCTACTCCTAGGAGAAAACCTCAAGAATCTCTTTTTGCCTCTTTACTGAAATCTGCATACATTTCGAATGTGTTTAGTTATCTGGCTTTCAGGTCCACAGAAAAAGAGCAAAGGAGGAGTGCTAGCTGGAAGGCAGGCCCACTGAAAGCAGGACACGGCAGCGGCGAAAGTGAACACACCTCGAGGTGTCACAAATCTCGGACCCTCTGGTTCCCAAAGGACACGCTTGTTGACCTAGAAAGCATCTGTGTAACAATATGGCCCATGGGCTCATTTTCATAATGATAACCCTGAGTTTCTTCAAAGAAAACAAAGCCAGAACACTATTTAGAAAACCAGGAAGAACACAATACATTTTAGGATTTTCATCCAAAATAGTTGGGAATTAAAGTTGTTAATAAAATGAAACTTGGCAATTTATAGTTTTAGATCCAGTGAAAAAAGCTTAGAAAAGAATTTAAGTATTTTTGTTACTTCATTCTACAAGTGCACTTTTAAAGTATTTTTGTGATTTCTACAGTCCAATAGCTTTGGCATGAGTGTCAGCTTCCCTACATGGAGATGTGTTTAATGAAACCGCACGACTGACGCAGAGTCAGTGTTTGAACAGCCCTGTTGAAGTACCTGTGCTCTTCTGCTTTTGGTGGGTTCTGCTTCATTGTCAGTTTTCCTGCACTGGGCACTAAGCTTTGATTTTGAAGCAAGAATTTGCAGGGGGAGCGGTTGAGAGTGAATTTACCCTGCACACGGAGAACAAACACCTGTTGCGTGCTTACTGCACGCTGGGTTGTCCGTCTCGTGTAACCACATCACATCTCGGAGATCATCTCCAGATAGTGTGTTACCCAACGCCACCCGGCAAGTCAGTCCAACTCCAGCTGGCCTGACCCCTAACCATTCTCTGTCCCCTTTTCCGCACTGCCCACTTTGGCCCATCTCCTGCCTCCTTATGACTCTGGAATGCTGGGAGAGTGGTAATTCTCAGGCCATTTTAAGCAATAACTTTCAGCAGAACCAGATTAAAGAACTTTATAAGTGGGAGGTGACCTGGCGTTGAGGTGTGAGTGGGAAATTTGCTCAATAGCGCATCAGAAGCAAGGACTTGGAGTCCTTTAGGTCAGAGACCAGGGCCGCAGGCTTTCTACAGACAGCTCGCTGGCCTGCAGTTGGGATGACAAGAATGCACTTGCCAACTGCACTTTCCGGGCCCCTGTCCCATCCTTCCTGACCTTTGAAACAGTGTGGAGGAATGTGTACTAAAATAAGGTGCTTGAGCTGCTGCTTTGGAGTAACAATCAACAGACGAGACCCTTTTATACGCCCAATGGTCCTGGGAGGCGGACAGGATAGACGTTATCCCTCTATACACAAGGACACACACTGACAAGGTACAAGTACTAAGTCCCCTACCACATCGGTCTTGCCACCTGCTAGCACTGGGTGTCACCTGCATTGACTTCCCTCCCATGCCTCCTCAATGATAAAATTTATATAATATATATTATATAATATATAACAATATATGTTCATTGTGGGAAGTTTGGAAGAATGCAGAAAAATTTAAAAAGCAATTCACCCCAAACCCCACCACCCTGAGATAAATCACTGTTAGTGTTTCAGTGTATTTCTGTCCTGTGTTTTTTTCTATGCATATATAATTTATTTTACTACAAGATTGAGATCATGCTGTATTTACAGATTTGTATCCTGCTTTTCTTCTTTAACATATTGTGAGCATTTTCCCATGTCAATAAATATTCTTCAAAAATTAATGGCTATATGATATTCCATTATACGAGTTGCGGTAAACACTGTTAATTGCCTACCCAATGTTATTCTTCACTGACAGAAGACATTATGGCCTATCCCCCTACATTCCCCCAAGAAAGAGAGGTGCCTGCTATCTTCCTGGGAGGCAGCACGAGCCCTGTCAGCTCTGAAGACGACAGGAAGTAGGAATAGCACCAGGAAGAACAGGTTTGCCTTGCCATGTGGCACCAGTCTCGGAGAAGCCTCAGTAGCACAGATTACGACAGATTAAGTGCCCCAGTAATTCTGTAGCTTTCATCAAGGAGAGGTACTTGAAAATAGCAGGAGATCCAGGTGACTTTAAAATGTCAGCATGTGGAAAAAAAAAAGAAGATACAATCATGTTTACTGCTCTTAGTCTAGTTATCGGCAGTAATTTTCTTGGAGATATTCTTCGCTCTAACTCCTGAGGTGGAGGAGAGATGGGTTACTCTTCCAAGAACAGCAAGGTGACACCTGTCAGAACAATTGGGTATGTGGTGGGCGCAATATGTGGAAGGACAAGGAATAAATGAGGGGTGTTCTAGGAGCAAATCACTGGTGTGGAAGGGAGACATTTTAACAGCTGCCATAGTGAGCCGGTCCAAGGAAAGGGAGGGACTTCTAGAGAGGCCTTATAGGGTGTGACCTTGATGTACCACCGTATTTTGCTGTGTATAACGCGCACTTTCGCCCAAATTTTTGAGGGAAAAATGAGCGTACGCATTATACATGGGTAGTACTAATTCCATATCTATATGAATGTGTTTAGTTCTTTTTACTATTTCTTGTATCTGCTCTTGTGTTTTGTAATTATTTATTACATAAAATTTCTTGTACCATAGTATGTTCAAAAACAAATGCTAAAATTCCTTTACAACACACAAAAAAGCAAGTACCTAAATATAAATAAATTAAAATTTGAATTAAAAAATGAAAATCAAAGATTTTTTTTTCCCTGAAAGTTTGGTCCAAAAACATGGCTGCGCATTACACATGGCTGCGCATTACACATGGCAAAATACGGTCCCATGCCAAACGCCTGCACCAAGTCTTCAACAACCATCAGAGCGGCCTTCCCTAAGTGGGGCGGGGTGGGCGGGAAGATTAAGCCTCGGTGTCCAATATTATTCCCTGTATATACTGAATCAACTTCCTCGTGCATCTGCAATGCTGTTCGTCATGCAGCTTCCCCAGGGGAGAAAAGAAGATTGGTCACTCCAGTCATTTTCTGAGCTTTGTGGTTCAGATGAACCCTGGCTGAGAAAGGCTGTCCTGAAGAGAAAATTCAAAACTCTTCTCCAAGGCCTCTGGAATGAGATTTGTGTTTCCTTTCCATTGCAGCAGAGTGACGATCCTGGGCCCGCTTCTCCCGCTGTGTCAGGGCTTCGGAGGCCTTTACCTTCCCTGCGCGGAACGTGGCCCTTACAGCCATGTGTATTTGCTGAGCAATTACTGTGCCAGGCACCGTGCTAAGCACCTTACACTTTCTAATGTCACCTTCCTTACTATTATAACAACAACCTTACTATTATAAAAACTCCCGCTTTTCAGATGAGAAAACGAAGGCAGGAAGGTATTAAGTACTATGCGCATGACACACAGCCAGTAGGTGGCAAAAATGTGAACTCAAACCCATTTTAAATACTATGCTATGTGCTGCTTTTGCCATCAGGGAAAACTAATAAAGTCTTACTTTATTTGGGAGAAAAAAATTTCAGAAGGGATGGAAGTGGGAAAAAGAATGGGGACCGTGGCTTAGCCCATTTTTTGCGCACTCCGTTCCCATCTCTCTGCGATGCAGAGAAGCCCAGCCAGGAGCAAGCCTCCGCGAGGCCCAGCAATCCACATGAGCGTGTCCGGTAACAGTTACTAGGCACCTACTACATTCCGGGCTCTGTTCAAGATGCTTGGAGCCTCGAACATGGCTAAAGGCCCCTGGGCCCGGAGTACCCCAGTGTGAGAACTCCGCGGCCAGAGCCTGTGACAAAGTGCCACGGATGCCAGGAGGACTCCGGCTTCGAATAACCCAGTTTCAGAAGTGACGACTGAGCATGAGCTCACATGCAGGAGAAGGCGGCTCCTACCAGAAGAACTGGCTCAGGCTGGAGCTCAGGGGCAAGTATTTCTTGGTGCTTATAGAATATAGGCAGTTGAGTGTGACTGAAACAAGGGCATCCCGTGTCTCGTGATGGGATGGACACCATGCAGCAGCATGGCAGGCGAGGAAAGGACACGACCAGAAAGATCGCTCTGGCTGCAGTATGGAGAATGGATTGGAGGAGGGACAGACGGACAGAACAGAGACCAAGCAGAAGGCTGCTGCATCAGCTCACGTGAGGGGTCTGTGGGGCCAGACTAGAGCAGCGGTAGGGTGTATAGAAAAGGGGACAGAGTTGAGAAACACTGAAACGCAGAATAAACACAATTGGGTGTTGAAGAAAGGAGAGAAAGCTCTTTTAAACTCAGATGTGAATGAATTTGAGGAAAAGATACTTTGAACAGCGGCTCCCCAACCTATGAACTAAGCAACTTTGGTTTTGGGGAGCAGGAGGGTGGGCTATGTGTTATTTCAAGGAATATACAAATTGGTATGGCCACCAAATGTTTACACAGTGAATAAACAATTCTGGGACATGAACTACTATTTTACAAACACGGTACCCATATACATGTTGCTGTGATGAATAAAAGTTCATTCAAAAGTGTTAATTCAGAGTACTCTTGTTTCGACTGTATTTTCTCAATCAAAATATGCTAATGAGAAACAGCTATCATGTGGAAAGGAGACGCGCAAAGTTCAGGCTTTATAAACCTCACGATTGGAAAGACTTAGAACTCTTGGTAACAGTAGTGCAAGAGCACCAAAGGGGTTTTGTGTAGGAAGAAGAGGAACGACCAAGCACTGGAAAGAATGGAGACGTAGTGGGGTCTCGGTTACAACCCAGCCTAGGTCTGGTGATATCACACAGGGAGACAAAGGGATTTATGAAAATCCTTTCTTCATCATCAGTGATAATTTCCAAGCCTATAATTTTGTCTTCAAAGTGTAAAACAAGAAAAAACTAAACAATTTTTCTTACTTTTTTTGTTTCTGTAACAATTCTGATTCCCTCCTCCTTCACCCGTCTGACAGAGGATAAGCTCACTAGGAATAAAGTCATGGACTCAGGAAAGAAAAATACATATTGATAGATTTAAAACACCATGACCTTATTATTTTACCCAAAACAAAGACTCTTGAAAGTAAAAATTTTACTACGGCTTAATGGCTGACTTCTATGTGGTTAAAAAAAGAGTTACTATCGTAGTATGAAATGAATCAATTTTTATACCCAAAGTACATTAAGCAATGGAAATTAATGAAGTAAATTTCATACTAAAAATGCATGTGAGCCATACAAGGTCACCAGCTGTTCAACAGTGAAAATGAAAAGAGAGAAAAGGAAGGGAGGGGGAGACTCTGTGAGCCACAAAGAACATTTTTAAGCATGTATATGCAAGAAGAAATTAAAAGTAATTTTAACTGGAGACACTTCTGGTTATACAGAAAGGTTTGAACACCTGCATTTACCTTGAGTGCCTCCTGAAAGCCAAATAAGTTGGCAGTAAGCGGATATTTTCAGTAAGGCTTAAGCCCAGTAGGACAGCAAGAAGGAGAAAGGAAGTAACAGCAGAAAAGAACCATCAACAGAATTTTGGAAACTCGGACTTAGTTAAGCAAGGGATAATTGACATAGGAAGAAGACACAAGATACTGAAAAATTAAAGCCTACAAAAGAAGCAGTTCTCCATGCCCAGCTGAGTGCCCTACAATTCAACTCAATTTTCACACCTGGAGCCCACCTCAGAACCCACAAGGTCAGGGCTCAGTCGCAGGGGACTGCCCCCAACCCTCCATCTCAGATACCAATCCCAAGTCCTTGTTGTCACCTGTGCTACTGACCAACCAGCTGCAGATAGGATGTACCCACGACCCCCTCTCCTTGGGTTCGACTAATTTGCTAGGGCAGCTCACAGAGCTGAGAAAAACATTTTACTTACAAGATCACGCATTTGTTTTAAAAGGACACAACTCAGGAATGTAGATGGAAGAGATGCACTGGGGAAGGGCCTGGAGCTGCCCCCTCCGTGGGCCCCCCTCTCCCAGCAGCCCCTCCCCATGTTCACCAACCAGAAGCTCTCTGAGCCCCGTCCTTTCAGGATTTTATGGAGACTTTAGAGCACAGGCATGATTGATTAAATCATTGGCCATTGGTGATTGACTCAACCTGACCCTCCACCCCAGAGGTTAAGGGGTAGGACTGAAAGTTCCGCCCCTCTAATCACCTGGTTGGTTCTTCTGGCAACCAGCCCCTGTCCAAAGTTCACCTCAATAACATAACAAATACACCTTACCACTTTCATCAGGAAATTCCAAGGGTTTTAGGAACTCTGTGCAAGAGATGGGACAAAGACCAAATATATGTATTTATTATAAATAGTAATATCACAGCTTGCTGTCATCATCGTCATCATCATCAAGCAAAGTGGTAACAATAGGAAGCGAATTGTGAGACCCACAGTGAAGGTCAGTCTCAGGTCAGCGCTATGAGTACTTCAGCGGTGACTCTCTCCCCCGGGGGAAAATCTTCCTGTGTCTTTTACGAAAGAAGCCTGCCCTTCCTCCCCATCGCCTTCTCCATCTCAGTAGCCCCTTTTCCTGTACACCGTTGCTTCCTCCAAGGCAAAACACAAGACAGAAAAGAAGACGCATGTAAATGCTAGACATAGTCGCACTTTGTACGTCAAAAGGGAAGGATTCTTATACCTTTTAACCGATGAGAAAATTGAGACTCAGGGAGATCAAGTTGCTTGTCCAAAGTCGCAAAGCTAGAATTGGCATACCAGGAATCTTAGGCCTGTCTGTATGACCCAAAATTATATTTTACGAACCCATCCTGCCTAACAGACCCATTTGCAGCTGATTCTTGAGAAACGGGGGCCGAACCCCAGCTCTCTGGCAAGCAGGCAAGAAGGAAGGGAGGGGAGAGGAAGTCTGTCATCAACCAGTCTCCGTTTCTCACCTCCATGCTCTCAGGAATAATAAGAATAATTAAATGTAATAAGTATTTACTCTTTGACACTGAGGGCTTTATGGGATTAGTCTCACTTTCGTCCTTACAACAGCCTTAAGACATTGCCACTGTTATTATTCCTAATTGACAGATGGGAATGGAGGCCGAAAGGTTAGGTCACTTGGTTAGCCTTGGAGCTGGCCTCAAACACAGTCGGACAGATCCTAGCCAACCCCGCCCCCCCATCAGAGGGGCGTCACCGGGCTCAGCAGCCCGACCCCGCCTGCCTTTGCTTATTTGCATCGCATCTCTGGAGCCTTTCTGAGCATCCCTTGCCATCACTTCATCTTCGGCTTCGAGTCTGAACATCTTGGCCAATCCCAGCCCTCTGTGTGGCCCAGGTATCCCATCCCGGGACCCCACTTCCTGATTCAGAATCAGTTCCCTCGCACATTTTCATGGTGCACCCAGTGGCTGTTCATTTGCAGCTCCCAGCAACGCTGCGGTTGGAGTTTTCCCAGGATCACTCGCCCTCAGTTCACAGAGGGGCCCTGTGGCTCGGAGAGCAGAGCCAGGACGCGCGAGCTCCACCCTCACCTGCTCCCTCCCCAGAGGCACAACCAGGTCTGGTCACAAGAGCAGGCGGGCAGCAATGGGGCATCACATCTTTAAGCCATCTTCCCTGAACAGGCGTGTTTCATGCTCTGCTCTCTCATCATGCCCGCAACGGTCGTCGCATCGATACCATACCTTAAAATTCCTGAGGGGCGCCGCTCTCAGAAGGGAGCCGACTCTGCTGGCCTAGGCCCCCTCCATGCGCCCCTCCCGCCCTCTGCACTGTGCCCTGCATCTCCTCAGGCCCAGCCACCCAGGTACAGACAGGCAGCCTGGGGGCAGCCCTCGCCAGCTCTGGCAAACTCAGTGAGAGATTCCTCTCCGACACTGTTGAGAAAGTCACCCCATCCTGAAAGACCAGATCACAAGCCTCGCAGTCTCAATACTTCTGAAGCAGAAGCGGAAGGAAAATGACCCTACTCCCAGCCAGGCCGCCATTCCTGGCCTGGCCAACTTCTTTACAGGCTCTTCCCAGTCGGGAGAGGAGGGAGCTGCCCATGGAGTGGGTGGGTTGGTGGGAGAAACCCCTCCCTTTTTCCTTGGTGTCAATTTGCATAATTTAAAAGGCAAAGGGGAAAAAAAACTGGGTGTCTGTGTGACTGCTTTCACGCTTTGAACTTTTCCGTCCTTTGGGGCTGACGATGGCCAAGTGACCCATATTTAAAAAGCATTTACAATAAAATGATGCACTTTCCTTTGTGCCATCGGCTCCCCCGATGAAAAGCAAAAATGTTTTAAAATTGTCCCTTTTTGTCAGCGGTAATGACTGTGCTATATTTCAGCTCGTCCCCCTTGTGAGCACAGAAAGAGAAGAGTAATAAAGGGCACAGCTGTGGACACTTTATGGCCTGCTTGGGGGGCGGGGGGGGGGGCGGAGGCAAGAAACAGATTGACTGCCTGTCAACAAATGCAGCTGGGAAAAGAGAACGCTCTTAAAGACCCCCGCGACTTAAAGTCCGAGATAAATGGTGCTCCTATTTGGACAGGAAAAAAAAATGGAGGTGGAATTCAATAAAGGCTGACTGAAAAGAGGAGGGTTCCAAAGGCCTTTCTCTGCAGCTAGGCAGCTCCCAAGAGAAATGAGCAAAAGTGGCCCTAGGAGGGGGTGGGGGGTGAGCAGCCCAGAGACACAACAAAGCCGCAGCCTGGCAAAGCTGGGCTCCAGGGAGCCCCGCCAGGTAGGGGGTGGAGGCGGGCTGGTGGAGAGAAATGCCCCCGGGAAACCCTGGCACGCTTCTACCTCAGGGCCGCTTGGGCCTTGCATTTGGGGAAAAGGCAGAAAAGCAGAAGATGACCGGCCCACCTGGTGTAAGGCTGGGTCAGGTTATGACGGAAAACACGGCAGTGGGGGCCCAGACACCAGATGGACCAACCGGCTTTGACAGGAATGTCGGTGCAGCCCTTGAAGGCTTATGAAAACTTTCCCCTCTGTCATCTCATTTCAGTCTCACAAACACCCTGGGAGGCAAGAGGGGAGCCCCAGCCCCCACTGCACAGAGACAAAACCTAAGGTTCAAGGAGGTGAGTGAAGAGGCGGCCCTCACCTCCAGAAGCATCTGTCTCCGAAGCTCATGTTCCTTCTTTTACACATTCCACTGACTCGTGAGGCCGGTCACCTCAGGAAGCGGACAGACAAGTGCTCCTTCACAGGGGACACGTGGAAGAAGCCTCCAGAAAGGAGCAGCTGAGCGTTCCGGCACCAGAGCTCCCCTCAGATGTTGGTGGGCACCAACCATAAAGCAAGTTGTGTCCATGAGTTTGCAAGGACCAGAAACCTCTGCTCTATCTGGCTTCGAGAGAAGGAAATGTGTTATTACCTCATAAAAACCAGAAGTCCCAGGTGGCCAGTCAGCAGCTCTGTGACGCCTAAGGAGATGGTCCCATCGCCTTTTTCCATCTATATGAAGAACAAAGCAGGCAACCAAGCTGTACCGACAGAAGTCAGGGTAGAAGTGACCCTCGGGGGGTCCGTGCCCGGAAGGGAGCATGTGGAGGGCTCGAGGGGCACCCACACTTATGAGATGTGCACTTGCCTGTATATATGTTCTATCTCCACATTTTAAAAACACAGACTCTGGCCCTGGCCAGTGTGGCTCAGTTGGTTGGAGCATCATCCCATAACCATGAAAGTTTCAGGTTCGTTTCCCTGTCGGGTCACATACCTAGGCTGTGGGGTCGATCCCCAGTCCAGGCGCGTATGGGAGGCAACCAGTTGGTGTTTCTTTCTCGTATCGATGTTTCTCTCTCTCCCTTCCTCTCTCTAAAGGAGCAATGGAAAATGTCCTCAGGTGAGGATTTAAAAAAAATAAACAAACAAACTCTGGAGTCATACGAGCTTGGATGTGACTCTTCAATGTATCAGTTACTTGCAGTGTGACTTTGGGCAAGTGACTTCTTGAACCTCGTTTTTTCACCTATTATGTGGAAATTATAATACTCATGCAATAGTCTTCTTGTGAGCTTGAAATGAGACAAGGCATTAAAGTGCTCGGTCCCATACCAGGCACATAGTTAGTGATCAGTAAATAGTATCTATTATTGTTATTAATATTATCATTGATGATGACAGTGCTTTTTCAGGCATTGAGGGTATTGGCTCAGAGGGACCTCAGGGATAAAGTTAGCAGTTTTAGGGACTTTGGTGACACGAGATTTCATTGCAATGAGCTGGAATAGGCCAGGAAGAAAACGTCAGGCTCCGCCGGGCAGCCCGGACCGGCGCTTCCCAAACTGTGCTGGATGTACGGGGAACCCAGCTAACAGGCAGATTCTGACTCGCTGGGGCTCGGTGGGCAAGATTCTGCACTTTCGACAAAGGCCCCAGGGAAGCCAGTGATGCCGGTCTGCAGACCACACCGGGTAGCAACTCTGTGTCTCAATGAATGCATGAGTTGGAGGAATTTGAGAGAAATTTGGGGTGAGGGGGGCAGTTTTCTCACACATGGTGGGGACAGACCTAGACATGCAACTCCGATAATAAGCCCCGTCCCCTGTAACACGCGCAGCGACTGTGCTCCCTGGTTCAGCCTTACTACCACACCTGCCATGCGGAACGATTCTCTTTTTAAACTGAAAATGTGAGGCAGGCGAGTTGTGTATGAGAGAATAGAAGAAGAGCAATTGGGAACTTTAGGAAGTAAAAAGTTATGCACCAAATAAAAGTAATCAAAGGCAAAAACTTGACTCTGTGGTGAAGAATAGTTACTGATTTAAAATTTTAGAAGCGATGACTCAGCATTAAGTTGGGGAGGCTTAAGTATCATCACTGAACAGAATTTAAATGTATCGATCTCAATGATGCAAAAGTAATCATTTGAAAAGAGGAAGGGGGAAGAAAAGAACTGAAGGGGAGGCTCAATTTAGGAAATGATGAGTCAAAAATATTGCTAAAATTCTATTACAGTTTACAGACGTTACTAGAAGGACAGACCATTGCCTGTTCACGATTCACTCCTTGTGTCTGACACCAAGTTTTCCACACATACTGGGTAACTGAAAGGAAACCAGAGGACAACGATGCGTGAAGTTCACCCGGGTCCACTCCCTGACTTAAAGATGATGGCGCCGAGGTCTGGAGAGGTGTGGGAACTTGCCCAAATTCATCCTGCTATTTCATGGCCAAGCCAGGGATTAAGTTTAGATTTTCTGGCTCTCGAGTCCTATCCATCCCCGTCACCCCTCTGCCCTCTCAATGAGAGTCTTCATCTCAAACCCACTCGCAGGTGGAGGAGTGGCATCGAGGTTTGGCCGAGGCCCTTCCAATCTCAAGCCTGCGTCCAAGTGCTCACACGTGGGGTCTTCTTCTGGTGCCCAGAAGGACAGCGGCCTCTGAAGCTGCCGTGGCCAAGCTGCACCAAGGAGCCAAAGCCAGTGATGGGGACATCGGCAGGCAGATCCGTATGTCACTGACCTACCAGCCAAGAACAACCACAGCTAGAGTTTAGTGTGTCTTCGAAGTCTTTCTTTAAAACACATTTTACAATTGTGGTCATATTGTATACTCCTTCTGTTGTTATAACCTGAACGCCATGCCCCGTTTTTACTGTATTCTGAAACACTCTGTTTTTAGTGGCTTGCATAGGATTGCTTCACATGGCTGTGCTGTCACTAGCATAAACATCCCCCAGGTGCTTAGGTTGCTTAGTATTTATGGTTTTTATTAGTTACTCCTTATTCTAAGGCCATCAGTGAGTAGCTCTGTAAGTGAATCTTTGTATCTCTTTTTACTTGCTTAGTGTAAATTCCTAGAAGTGGAATTACTACGTAACAAGGAATAAATAGTCTTAAAGCTTTTGTTACAGCCAGACAAACTGCTTTGCAGTAAGTGACCCTACATTTTCTAAGGGACAACTTAATGCGCCAGATTTTACTGCAATTAGTCACAGTTGAGGCGGAAATGATGTGTTTCATCACAGAATATCAGTCCTTTTTTTCCGTGGCTCCCCCCCGCCACCGCAGTGTATCATCAAGGTCATTCATTCATTCAATAAATAGTGAATAAAAGCTCTCTGTGTAGTATCTGTACTATGTAGTATATAGTCTAGGTACATACAGTCTATGTCCTAGTTCTTGCTATACATACATTTAAACATGTCGCCCTGGCTAGCGTGGCTCAGTGGATTGAGTGCTGGCCTGTGAACCAAACAGTTACTGGTTCAATTCCCAGTCAGGGCACACACCTGGGCTGTGGGCCAGGTCCCCAGCAGGGGGCGCATGAGAGGCAACCATACATTGATGTTTCTCTCCCTCTTTTTCTCCTTCCCTTCCCCTCTAAAAAAAATAAATAAAATCTCTAAACACATTATAATAGTCTTTCATCCAACTAACTACTCTATGAAACGATATTGTTGTTTTCCTCATGTTACAGCTGAGGAAACCACTTACAGAAGTTGAATAAATCATCTGAGTTTATGCCACTGTAAGCAGTAGAGCTGGAAGTCCAACCCAAGTCCGTGTGGTCCCCCAGCACCTTGACCTCCTCTCATTAGCTAACACTTACTTACCACGAGTGTGGGCTGCTGGGCCCAGCCTGTGGCTCCAGCTGCCCAGAGAGGCCTTAAGGTCCTTTACTGAACCCTCTGCCCACCTGCCAGCACATGTTTAGCCAGATTTGTCATGATTCCCAGTGTAAGCCCCGCTCCCCTCCCCCCACAAGCTTTATTGAGCACTTGCTGTATGACAGGCTTACGGTGCTGTTTCCAGAGCTTACAGGCCAATTGTTGGGAGGAGACACATAATAAGCAAGTCAACAAACAGTCACATCATCACAGACTGGAGAAGCACTAGAGAGACAATAATGGAGTGATGGGGTAGGAGGTTACGCAGAAAGGCTGGCCCGAGGAGGCCCGGTTGCACGAGGAAGGTTTAAGCTGTGAGTCCCCATCTCTTCCCTCTTGGCCCAAGGCTTACTTTCTTCAAGAAAACTAAGGACCTAAAGGACCCCTTCCAATCTTGAGCTTTTTAAAATTCTAAGACACCTCTGACTAATCCCCCAGGGGTGCCCCATCTCTGCCATTTTTCAGTTCCTTGTTCCAGCTCTATACTTTGGTTTTGGTCTAGGGACCCGTGGTCTGCAAACGTTTTTAATTGCCTGTGCCATCATTAGCAGCCTGAGCTGCACGCACATAATTTTCTGTGTATGTGTTAATTTATACACGCAAACTACAGTCTAAATGGATGGTCTAAACCTGTTCTATCCATGCAATATAGTGGTCGCTAGCCACATGTAACTATTTACATTTAATTTAAATTTTAAAAAATTAAAAAATTCAGTTCCTCAGCTGTACTGGCTACATTTCAAGTGCTGAGATAAAACGTTTCCATCATCTCAAAAGTTCCGCGGGACAGTACTGTTCAGCACCGTTCTAAACGTTTTACCAAAATAGACATGTTTAAAGGGTCAGATAAAAATGAAAATAGAAATTCCAGTATTTTCTTCCCACACGTTCTGAAGATAACTTAGCACACACCTGGAAGACACGCCAAGTTACCACCTTCTTTAGCGATCACTGCTTTAGACGTCTGAGGCTTGTGGTGAATTAAAAAAATAAAACAAACACCCTTCTTAACAAGCCTAAAGCCTAAAGTTATGCAGATCCGAGTGAGCTTGTTCCAGTCCTAATAGTACGCTACCCATGTCCTCACCCCCTGTCCCCAATATCCGACCACACTCACCTAATCGCCTTTCCCTAATGTTCCTTAATACCGGCCCAAGCTACTCCAGAGCGGGGAACCCCCACTTCTCCGCTTGGTGAACCGAGCTTTCAAAATCCACCTCAAAGTCACCTCCTCTGTAAGATTTTCCAAGAGGCCCTAGAAAAAAAAATCAGTGATATCCGCTTCCATTGTGCTTCTTTACTTATTCACTCAACGCTTCGTGACGTTGCCACAACGAGCCCGCGCATGACGACGAGTGAATGGAACGTCCGCAAAGGCGCTAGAAGGGTGCAGAGCACACGGAAAGCCCTCAGCGTTAGCTACGACGACGCCAGGGACGACGACGATGATGCCGACGATAAAGCTGCTGCGGGCAGTTCGAAAGGGAGATGACTGAAACGTGACCTGTGACTGAAGAAGCCTAGCGCTGCTGAGAAAGGCCCACAAGAAATTACGGGACAGAGCAACGTGTTCTTGGAAACGAAGCCCAAGGCCCTGTGGGATCACTTAGCCAGCATTTTAATCCAACGTAGGACCTGAACAAGGTCAGACAAGTTCCTCCAAGGAGAGTGTCTTCACCCGCTCAGGCTGCTGTAACAAAATACCACAGACTAGGCGGCTCACAAACAACAGAAATCGATTCCCCACAGTCCTGGAGGCTGGAGGACTGGGATCGGAGTGCTGACGAGGATGCAGGAGGACCCTGGTTGTCGCCTCGCATGGGGCAGGAGGGCAAGGGGCTCCCTCTGGCCTCCTTTACAAAGGTGCTAATCCCCTCCGTGAGGGTGCCTCCCTCACGGCCTAATTGTCTTGCAAAGGCGCACCTCGGAGTATGATCACGTCGGACGTGAGGGTTTTACCCGATGAACACGGGGGAGACCCAGACATTCAGGTCATAGCAGAGGGGGCATAGAGTGCAGCTGTATAAATAAATATTAACACGTATTCCAAGAGGCTGCCAGGCTCCCACCTTTCTGCACCACCCTGTGGAAGTTCCTGTGAGTGAGTTTACGCAGGGCTTGGGGCCAGCCTCATTTCTGACCCAAGAGTTCATGACCCAGCTTGACCACCCATCTTGCTCAGGACATCCAGCTCATAAGTGGCAGTGCCAGGATTGAGGTCTGTATCTGACTAGGGAGCTTCCGGAGGGATGTCTACCCAGGAGGCTCACACAGTCCCCTGTATTTTCCTTTCACAACACTTCTCACAACTTGTAATTATATGATTATATATTTGCGAGTATGTGTTTACTGTCTGTCTCTCTCACTGGGCTGTCAGCGTTTTGCTCACCGCTGAATTCTCAGGGCCAGAGCGCAGGAAAGTTGGTCAAAATTTTGCTGGACAGTTGCCTGGGGCCGACACGCCCTGTACCCAGGCTCCGCCCACTCCACTCGAGCCCCACCCTCCTACCACAAGGCCCCGCCCCATCCACACAGCCCTGTCCCCTCCTCTCGAGGCCCCGCCCCTCCCCCCTTTTCTGGGGTGAAACTGTGGGTGCTGGCCGCCCAAACACACCACCTTCGCGTGGTGGAATCTCCCCCTGTCCCCGCTACGGGCCGGGGACGTGTAGTCTGGGAAGAGCTGGAGGTCCGGAACCACCAGGAATGTGTCACCCCACAAAACCTCTGACCCCAAGTGGCTGCCCCGGGCTCAACCCCTGCAGGGCGTCGACAGTACCCCAGTCCCGGGCAATGAAAGGCCATAGCCAGTCACCCAAGGGCCTGTCAGACAGCAGGTGCAGGACGGCCATCTGCCAGGTGACCGCCCTTGAGAGTTGAGGGTGGAGGCGAGGGAAGCGCCGACGACGACGACGACGTTGCTCACAGGCTTCCTTAGCTACTTGGGTCTCCGCTTTCCAGAAATCCGCCGGGCTGGTGGGCCGGGCCTCACGGGGAGCGCCTGGCCCCTTCCTTTAGCGGTCCTCGCGCTCTGCGGGAGGCGGACATTGCTTGGGTGCGGGCCCGCCGCCCCGCCTCGCTGCCGCCGCGCCCACACTCAGAGCCTCCTCGGAGGCACCTGTGCCCTCCAGCCCTGTCCCCAATGCGAGGCACCACAGCCGCGATGGGGTGGAGACCCAGAGTGGGAGCAAAGACCAGGGAACTCTGCAGAGCCACAGGCAGCCACCGCAGCCCTGCCCTTCCCAGGCCCCTGCTCGAGGCCTGGCCTGCGGCCATCCGTTGGTTGGTTTGTGTTAAGACAGTTGAGCGGCATCTGGCAATGCTTCTTGGCCTTTTCGGGGCCACAGATCCCTCCAGGAACCCTAAGAGGACAGAGGAACCACCCCCCAGAACAAGGCGATGTGCGCACAATTTGACAGACAGCATCGGGGGCATGGCGGCCTCCTGAAAGGGATCCGTGGGCTCAGGTTAGAACCCCAAGCCTAGAGGCCGAGGAAACTTAGGTAAAGAAGGCTGGACGGAGGGGTCCCAAGACCGTGGCTGAGGACCAGCGCCGTGTGAGGATCGGGGGACCCAGACTCAGATTCTAGTCCGGGTAACGGCCATGTGTGAGAATGTGAGTGTGCTGGGGAGTGGGGCGGGGAATAACGCACCTGCAGAGGGTCATAAAACACAGAAGTTCAGCTTCACGGATCATCATCAAGGGCACGCCTGTGCACCCCCAGGTCACGAGATGAGAACGTTGCCAGCACTCTGAGAAACCTCCCTCGCACTTCTTTCCAGTTGTAAACCGTCCCCTTTCCACTCGCCCGCCCAAGGATAATCACTGTCTTTCACCGCACACACGTCTAAGCTCTTACAATTTTACCATCCTAGTCTGCGTCCCTAGACAGTGATTTCCTTCTGCTTTTTTTGAGCTTTGTATAAGTGAAAGCCTACAGTGGGAATTCTTCGGGAATGGCTCCCTTCCTGTCACGCTGTGAGATTTACCTTCACCTTTCTATCTGTGATGTGTCCACTTCCACGCCGTGACCACCACTATTTATTTTTTCCTTCCACAGTTGATAAACATTTGGGTTGTTTCCGGATTGGGGTTCTTACAAATAATGTTCCTATGAGCATTCTTGTGCATGTGTCCCGATGGTTTGGGGCTCACCTTTGCAGGCTACCCACCCATGAGTGGAAGTGCTGACCCACGGGATATGGATATTTGCAACTGAGTAGCTAATGGCAAACGGTTTCCCAAAGACAATGTATCCATCTACAGCAGTGTGTACAAGTTCTTGTTCTCCCATCCTCTGTGTGTGTGTGTGTGTCTCTCTCTCTGTTTTCCAGAGGCTTCCAGTTTGGGTCACTGAGGTACTTGGACCCTATCTCAGGTGAAACACAAAGCAGAGACCTTGGTGGCCAAACCCGTGCACTCCTGGAGGCTCCCGCAGTGGCCATAGGGTGGCGAGCTCTGTGACGGGGCTTCCTGCCCAGCATCGGGCCCCTCCTGAGGACTGAGAGTGCGAGGGAGCTGCCTGGAGAGGCGAGGCTGACCCACTCGTGGAGGGCGCGAGGGGAGGGAAGGCGGATTGGCAGACTCAGGAAACACGACCAGCTTCTGGTCCTTTCTGAGCATTTCCTGCTCTTGAAGGCCACGAGATGCCCCCATACCCATCCCATGCATTGAGTGTTTTTTTCTTATTTTTTTATCCTCACCCTAGGACATGCTTATTGATTTTAGAGAGAAGGGAAGGGAAGGAGAGAGAGAGGGAGAGAAACATGGACAGGTTGCTCTTTGCACTTGCCCTGACTGGGGAGCAAACCCACAACCCAGGCATGTGCCCTGACCGGGAATCCAGCCCTCGGTTTCAGGATGATGCTCTAACCGACTGAGCCACATTGGCCAGGGCCATTGACATTTTTCAATTAAGCAGGGATATTAGGTTTGGGGTTTTTTTTTCCCCTGGTGGTCGCATGAATATTACTGATTAAGATGGGGGGAAAAATACATCCAGTTCTTTTCTTTCTCACTTTCCTAAACACTTCCCGGAAGCCTCAACGATATCTATAAAGTCTCAGATACCAAAAATGTCTCCATATCTGGTCACACTGAGGAGCACAAACAAGCTCTTCCACCCTTGTCTTCCTTTTTAGTAACGAGCCCTGCCCTGTACACATCACACTTTGTCCCAGCTGCTTCCTGGATTTACGCGAAGCCCAGCTGGGAGAAGCTCGGGTTTTGGTGTTAGGCAGAGTTTGAACCAGAGCCCTACAGACTTGAGCAAACAGCTTCACTTTCCCAAATTTTGGCACCGTCTCAGCTCTAAAATGGGAATAATAATACCTCTATCAGTAATAGCTTGTTAGGGCTCCTGTAACAAATGCCACAGACTGGGGGGATTAAACAACAGAGATTTATTTTTCTCACACTGTGGAGGCTAGAAGTGCAAGATCATGGTGTCAGCAGGATTGGTTTCCTCTGAGGCCTCTCTCCTTGGCTTGTAGATGGCCATCTCCTCCTCGTCTGTCTCCACGTAGTTGTCCCTCTGTGTTGTCTATGCCCTAATCTCATCTTCTTGCAAGGACGCCAGTCATATTGGATTGGGACCCACTCTAACAACTTCACTGTAACTTACCTCTTCTTGAAAGGCCCTCTCTCCAAATACAGTTGCATCCTGAGGTATTGGGTTAGAACTTGAACGTAAAAGTTTTGGGGGAAGCAATTCAGCTCATAACACCATCGCGGGTTGTTTTTTAAGGATCTGGTTCAATAGTAATGACCTGGTTCTTTTGGTGAATTGCTGTACGAGAAACAACCACCTTATGATCAAATCTATTAAAATGCATAATATATCTCTTTCATCTGTGAATTATTGGTATTTCTATACCTGGAATATCATGCATATCTTATTTACTGGATGTTTATAGTTTATATAACCATTTATATTTTTTTAAAGTATCTATGGCAATTTGTTGTTCCTAAGATTTTTGTACTATAACAAAATTTATTCTTATGAATTTACAATTTCTAAATGAAGACAAGCAAGTACAAATGGGGGGGGCAGGCTTTACTAATTAAATAATGCCTTTGTTTTTCTAAACGAGAAAATTGTTTTATTTTTAACACAAACACGCAAGCTGTTTCTTAGCAAACATGTTTGGAAAGGCTAACGCTGTGTCGTGTACTACTCTGCCCTACCTGGTATGTGAAGAAGATTTGATCTATACCTTCTTAAATTCCACTATTTATAGCTGTGGCTGTACTCTTAAAAAATACTGCATTATTGCAGACCTTGAAACAATGTTTAAAATGTGACCTATGAAACAGTGCAAATGGTTAAAAACAAACTGTGAGAATATTACAACCTAAAAGAATTCTGCCACATGTTTTACTTTGATGACATGCCTTTGATTTAATTTGGAACCCTTTTCAGAGAAGACTCTATGTTTGTAATAATTTGTGAAGAACTTGCAAATAAAATTTCTGCTTCATTCATCAAAAAGAGTGGCACCTACTGTGTTCTAATTGGGACCGCAGGTTTTCGAGGACAGTGCACATCTCCGTATTCTCTCCTGTTGGTCCTGCGAACCTTCCGATTATCCTGGACGTTCTGATGTTTTAGCATCTGATCTCCAGAACTGAGACCTCCTGTCCCAGGTCTTGTGCGGAATCTGCGGTCCTTTCACTTGAGACCTGGGCTCCAGCAGAGGGCGGAAGGTGGCAAAGGCACCTCACTGGTCCCTAAGGGATCTTCATGCCTTCCAGGTTTGAGAATCTGGCTCTGCAGCGACCACGTCTCAGTGCAGGCGGCATTGTCCTTGCTGCCCACAGAGCCGCGATCCAGGGCCCACGCTCGGCCCTGCCAAGCTCCTGGAGAGCTCTGGATCCGACCCCAGCGGTCCTCAGCCTCCAGTGCCAGCCGCGTGAGAAGAGGCCACTTTCCGTTTCATACAAAGCGTCCGCCGGTCTCATTCACGGTGCCCAGAACATGCTAAGCTCCGGACGCAGGGCTGGAATGTGGCACTTGAACACAAACCCCCTTTCCTGCCTCCCCGCCGCAAGGCTTTCATAGGCCGAGATGTCAAGAGATGTTCTGGGGAAGAGCTCGAGAAAAGCCCTATTCTCCTCGCTCCTCCTTACCGGCCAAGAAGCCCCAGGCTGCAGGTGTCTGGCAGGGCTGGAAACGACAGAACACTCATGCCGGCTAAGGGTCCTCCTCTGCGCCAAGTCCCAGCCTCGGCTGCTCCGTCCGGAGGCCTGGACCTCAGGAGCAGCCCCGGTCTGCCCAGGCGTCAAACCGCAGCTCCCGCCCGCCACCCCACAAACGATGCCGTGGACCCCACGACCAGGGCCTCCCTCGGAGCGTGGTTCCTCCTCTGAAAAAGCCCCGTTTGTTTGAATCACCGAGTCTCGGGGAGGCCTGGAGTCCCAGAAATAAGAGAAGCCAGGAGACTGCTGATATTGACCAAAGCGCTCTTTTTACAGATGGAAAAATTCAGGTGGAGGTGGGAGGGGGCCCTTGGAGGACACCCTCCGGTGCGGGGGTTCTCGTCCCCGGCTGCTGTCAGGGTCTCTAGGAGGGAATTCTAAAAATGCGATCCTGGCCCTGACCGGTGTGGCTCAACTGGTTGAGCGTCATCTGCAAAGCAAAAGGTCACACACAGGCCCGCGCCTGGGTTGCAGGTTCGATCCCTGGTGGAGGCACATATGAGGCAATTGATTGTTGCTTCTCTCTCACATCAATGTTTCTCTCCCTCTCTTTCTCTCCCTCTTCCCCTCTCTCTAAAAATAAATAAATAAAATCTTTTTTAAAAAATGAGATCCTGCTTTTGCTGGTCTAGGGTTGGGGGTTGGGGGAGGCAAGACCCCCTCATTGGAGCCCATGTTGAGAGTCCCTGATCTGGGTCAACCCACTTCTTTTACAGACAAGAAAAACTGATGTCCTGACAGAAGGGACTTTCGAGGTTGTTAATCTTGTTCAATCCACCCTGTTTCACAGATGGGGAAACTGAGGCCCAGAGAGATTAATTAAGTAGAATCACCCAAGGCTCCATAGCTAGTCAGTGGTATTTTTTAGCATTTTGGGCAGTTTGACTGTTGTCTCAAAATGGTTCTCCTTCTCTCACGTCTAGTTTTATTACCATAAAGCTCTTCGTTAAACCCCCCAAGGTTCCTTACTGCTTAAGAAATCAGGGCCACGAACATTCCACCACATGGCCTCCACGGCCCCGCCCACAGCCTGGCCTTACTTAGCTTTGCCAAAGTGCCGCCTTCATTCGCAGGCAGGCGGGGCCTAGGTCCTGTCCCCTCACCTCACAGGGCTCCACTCTGGCTGTTTTCTTTCGGACTGTGTCACACCTGGTGGGACAGAGTCCACAGGGTCAAGGAGACTTGCTTGCCGGGGGCTCTGCACCTCAGGATATTGCAAGTTCCCCAACAGGGCCTGCGCAGCCTCTTCCTCAGGTCTTTCTGGAACAGAGAATTGAGGGAGGGAGTAGGGCTGGAGCCGGGGCGTGCAGGTTGGGTGTCCGCGCACGCGCGTGCGGCGGGAAGGGCAGAGGGGCAGGCTTTCGGCTGGGAGCTGGCTGCTCTACGCTCTTAGTTCCACGCTGCCCTCCAGCTTGCGCAGAAGGCATGTTTGTCACGGCGGAAAGATAGAACACATTTAACTGTTTGATTTGTAAGTTTTAAAGGGTCCAGCACAAATACCGCCCCCTTTTTATTACAGAATCATAAGCGTGTAATTCTGTAACATAACAGTATCACATTCAAGCTCACCATATGACACCACTGTAGTTGAAATATTCAAATTAAAACTATAAGTTATTACATCCATATTATTACCCTATCAACCACACTCAAGCGAGTCTTCCTCCTGCCGGCACTGTATTTAGATGTCCTATCTAGGCCCCCATTTGCACCCTTGCCTCGGCCATGCACACGCAGGGGAGGGGGGTTGAGTTCTGAGGGACTCAGGGAAGGAGGGGTGGTGGTCAACCTTGCTTTTGGCAGGTGAGTGGCCCAGCTGTTAGTATGTGTGAGATCTGCACTGGGAGCTCCTGGAGGGACTGCAGGCTGTCCTTATAGGAAAGGACACACAGAGTGTTGATGTCACATGGAAGCAAGATGTGGTGTCCCCCAGGTCCTGGTTGGTGAGCAGGTCTTACAAAGTCCTGTTTTTAAATTCCAAGGTTGTGGTCTGTATTCCAAAATAGAATTTCCATGAAATACATGAATCCTAGGAACAGGACTGCCAGGCCATTAGATATCTCGGATATTTAATTTGCCTAAGTAACTCCAGGTTTGTTTGTCTGTCTGTCTGTCTGTTTGTTTGTTTGTTTTAGAAAGGCTGCCCCTGTCTACCACCACACCAGCTGTGCGGCTCCACTGTCCCCGTGTCTCTGCCAACACCTGACATTATTCAACTTTCTAATTGTTGCCAGATCACGGGTAGAAATGTTATATCTCATTGTTGCTCTAATTTGCAAATCTTAAACATTGCTGTCCTAGTCTATTCAGGCTACTCTAAGAGAACACCCTACCTGGGTGGCTGATAAGCAAAAGAAATTTCTCACAGCTCCGGAGGCCGGAAGTCCGAGATCAGGGTGCCAGCCCGGTGGGGTTCCGGTAAGGGTCCTCTTCTGAGTTGCAGAGGGCTGTTTTCTTTCTGTGTCCTTACGTGATGGAAACAGCAAGGAAGCTCCTTTAATAAGGGTATGTAGCCATTCAAGAGGGCTCTACACTCATCACCTAATTACCTCCCAAAGGTCCCACCTCCTAATGCCACACTGGGGGTTTGGATTTCAACACATGAATTTCGAGGGGCACATTCAGTTCATAACAATTAATAGTGATCTCGAGTAGCTCATCACAGGTCAGTTTGCTTCAATCGGCTCCCAGTACTCTCGCTGAGCTATCAGCTAGCCCACCTTCCTCTAGGGCTCTCTGCAAGGAATCTGTCTGACCTCTAGATTCACTGTGATACTGAATACTGGACAGACCCATGCGAACACAGCATTGGCCATTCCCATCTATTCTCATCTCTTGGGGCCTCTGTCTCCTGCCTCCTCGTCCGATAGACCCCTGCTCTAGCTGCACAGGTCATGGACATCCAAGGCCATCTCTACCTCAGGGGCTGTAGCTCCCGGTTGTTCCCTCTGCCTCGACTGCTGACGGGCTCAAGGCTTGTTCCCTCCCTTCTTTGAGTTTCTGTTCAAATGTCATTCCTTCAGTGACATCTTCTCTTTGCTTCATATCTACAGTAGCTCTTTGACTACTTTCTCTCCTTAATTTTCTTATTAACTGCCCCCCACAGCCTGGCATTCCCATTGCCTGTTATAGGGACTTGCTGTCCTGTTATTTAGTGTCTATTTCTCAGGTGTCACAGCAGCAAGGACTGTGTCCTTGTACTTGGTAACTGGAGGGGTGCCCGGCACACAGTAGGCAGTGATCACTTGTTGAATATCTCATTACCAGTTCTTCCTACACAAACATATTGCCACAACACTTGATAGCAAATGTTTGGACATTCATGTGCTTTCTCAGGGTAGTTTTGGTTTTTGTTTCCTTTAGAGAGAGGGGAAGGGTGGGAGAAAGAGAGGGAGAGAAACACTGATGTGAGAGAGAAATATGGATCGGTTGCCTCCCGTATGTACTCCGACCAGGGACCAAACCCACAACCCAGACACGTGCCTGGCTGGGACTTGAACCCGCAACCTTTTGTTTTGTGGTGATATCCAATCAACAGAACCACACCAGCCATTTTAGATGATTAACAGGTTAATACGGGGAGAAGCATTACAAAATGATAAAACCCACAAACAGATGAGTAAACCATGGGCTAAGTGGGAGATTCAGTTAGCTTCCCTAGGGTCTCTGGTGCACCCCCCAAATTGACTGGATGTGTCTATTTCCAGATCTGGCTTTGAAAAAGACTGGAAGTTTCTTCTAAATGTGAGATTACTTCCCATGGTTCATATAGCACAAATGACTTTGGTTGGCTGGTATTGCTTCTACTGTCTTTAGTCCTATATGCTGTTTTCTTACATACCAAAAATATGTCTTCCTGTAAAAATTAATCACTTTTTAGGCTTAAAATTTTAGTTCAACACAATGACAGAGAAGTAGAAAAGCACCTGGTACAGTTGCACAAAATCTTTCTAAAAAATTTAATTCCACTTGATTTCTCCAAAACTTGGAAGGAAAGAAGGAAGGAAGGAAGGAAGGAAGGAAGGAAGAAACAGAGAAAGAAAGAAAAGAAAAAGTGGTTAGGAAACTCACTGGACTAGAATTCAGTCACAGCCAGGTCTTAAAAAAAAAAGAAGTCAGCTGGAGTGCCAGTTGTATAGGGCTGTCTATTGTTTAAGAAAAAAAAAAAGTTTTAACCCCAGGGTGGAAAAACTAACATTGTCACTAGGATATGAAGAAACCATGGTGAAGAACTAGGACAGCGAGGCCCCGCAGAATGGCTGGCGGCATCTGCTCCAGGGCCTTTATCAGCAGCCTTGTATGTTCTATTCAAGACTCTCACAACGATTGTTGGCATGATGTAGACAAATTGACGCAAATTAGTTTAGCACGGGCTATGCAAAGTTTAAGCTTGTTGAGCAACACACGTGGACCACATAGCAACACAGCTCCCAACACTACGCAAAAGGTGTTGGATGCAAAGTACTGACTACCCAGACTCTACTCTTCCAGACGGGAAGCAGGATCCGGGAATCATTGGTGGAGGCTGGGGCGGGGGCGGGTGGTGGGGGGTGGGGGCGGGCAGGAAGCTGGCAGCAGAGGCCAGAGCCCCCACCACTGCCCCTGAAGGCCAGTGATGGTTGAGAAAAGTATCTCCTGAAAGTGCCGCTTGTGCTAAAACCGACTGCCTGTTATTTCACGGCCAGAAATCCTCAAAGGATTGGCCCCCAAAGATTAAGGGGATTCCGCCACTTTGCTCTTTACTTTTGGTTCAAATATCTTAAGACAATTCCTTGGGGGCTGGTGTCACACAGACCACCTAGAGGGGCCTTCTAATTGTATTTACAGTAATTTAATTACAGCAGGGAGAGCTTCAGAAGGCAGGATTTGCCCAGATTGACACTATAGGTGCCGCTGACAGAGTTTTAATCTGCTAAATCAACAGAGAAGTGGTAAAAATAAAGCCACTCCAGAGTTTGGAAACTACTTCATGGATTTTTTTTTTCTTTTTTCAGGGGAGGTTGGGAGGGTGAAGGAGACGTTTTCCTGAGGTCCACAGCTTTCGTACTTTTGTTCATATTATTTTATAATCCATGCACACATTATATCCATCTGATCACACACACACACAGCCGTGGTGCACTTATAATACCCAGACTCATCTGTGTGTCTAATTAAATATGTCTCTGGATAATTACTGAAGAACTAGTAGCAGTGGGGAAGACAGGTGGGGGCGGGAATAAAGGGTTGGGGTAGGAGGCAAATTTACTTTAACCTCATTCCCATCCTTATTTTGACTGCTGCTTATTTTGACACCCTCCCCTCACCCCCCCAAAAATTTACATCATACCTTTAAAATAGTTTTTTAATGAATCCATAAGGAAAATTTCCGGTAACTATTCAATGACAAAAGTCAGCAACCTGTATACAATCCTGTCCATTTAGATTGTTTGGCTGGTGAACTCACCTTGCCTTGGCCTGTGTCTTTCCCTCTGGGGGCCTCGGCTTTCCTGTCTGCAACGTGGGAAGGAACGGACCCCTGAAGGCCCCTTCCCTTCTCGACGTGAGCGCCACCAAAGCCTGGAAACAGCACGGGCCGCTACTGCCATCTAGCAGCCCAACTGCGGCTGCGTGGACCCCGCTCTTCGGCGTTTTGAAAGGGGTTGGCTACAATTCAACCCGCAACGACTTCATTGGCTGTGTGAACATCCTGCAGCCCCTAAGTGCTTGCTGGAGCGGGAAAGAATATAAATATATCAACAGATCCGTAGATATTTAACAGAATAGTGCTGAACCTGTGGTATTTGACTAATAGTAAAAACCCTCATTGCGATTCGGTGGCCTTAAGGGCCGTTGCAGCTTTTTCAGGCTGCCCTATGTAACCGACATTCGTCGGGTGCCCACCATGTGTGCAGGGCATGTCTGCGTGGTGAGAAGAGGCAGGAATCTGGTGTCAGTGTCATGTAGTTCTGACACTGTAGCCCTATAAGGACAGACATCAAGACCTTCGGGAGGCGTATTCCCCATCGTTTTGTGAATCTCCAGCAGTTAGCATAGACGGGCCCATATCCAGAGCTTACTAAATGCTTGTTTCCAACGAATGAACAAAAGAATGGACAAATGGCCTGGATTTGAATCTGCATTCCCTGCTTATAAGGGCATTTTCTTCTCTGAGCCTCTGTTTCCCAGTCTGTAAAACAGAAATAACGTTGCCCCTGACTGTGAGGATCTAGTGACATAATGAAGGGCAGTGCCTCTGCCAACTGGAAAATAGTAAAAAAATAAATAATTTTAAAAAGAGGTGAGGGAGGGGAATCCATATTTTGAGGTTCACCAAGGATACTTTGCACGAATAGGAAATATATTCTTCATTCCCTGAAGTGATAGTTCCACTTGAGAACCAGTTAATATTTTCTTCCATATACTCTAAGTTTACTTGACTAGTGAAAAGGGACTTTGGAAATAACCCAAATTCAGCGTAACGTACACACGGAGCTAGCTCTCCCCACCTCTTACCCTACCACCAGCCTTTCCTGGCAAATGAATAGACTGTGCTCTTGTTTTTACTTCACTTCCAGATTTCCATGTATGTAAACCAAGGAGTCAAATTAGATAAACTCTAAAGTTTCTTCCTTTGAAAACAGATTCTAACAAATTGTCCCGCAAGGATACCATGGCTGGGCCCATGTTGTGAAGAAACTGTGGCATGCTGCCACCTGTTGGTGATTCATTATATTTTACATTTTAAGTTTAGCTGTAGTTTAGCGTTTAAATGTTAACTACAACCTGATGAATTCAGACACATATTTTCAGTAGAAACTCATTACAGTTTCAAGGAAAAAGTGGTATTTTCCTCCAAAGTAACAATAGCTGAAGCAGTCATTCGGTACTGGGTGCTACATGTATTCTCCCTCTTAAATCCTCCTTGACAGTCCCCACTTTACAGGTGAGGAAACCTGCCCCAGGTCACGCAGGTGGTAAGTGGCAGGTAAAACTCAGGACCCATTCTCTTTGAGGCCGGGGCCCAGACATTAACATATGTCTCCTGCAGGTGTGTCCTGCATTGTTGATTTCCTTGTTTCTGATTTAGAAAAGTACTTAACATCTTTGCAGAAATTTTATAAATTATAAAGAAAATAAAAATAACTTGAAATTCCATGTTTAAAATGAAATCGGTATTAACATTTTGTGTGTATCTCCAATTTTTAATGCTTATACTATTCATATATTTGTACTTTTATATATAATTTTTTGTCAAAACAAAAGATCTCCTTTTCTTTTAAAAATCATTCATTTATCCAATGAGATTTAGCAAATGCTTACTTTGGGCCAGGTTCAGGTACTGGGTTGGCCAAAAAGTTCATTTGGTTTTTCCCGTAAGATGGCTCCAGTAGTGCTTACCTTTCTTACCTCTCACTCAAAGTAATTTTGTTAAATTGTATTGTGACAGCTGTCATATCAGCATGCATTTTAAAAAAACTTAAAATTGGTGAATTTTTGTGTAGCCATTTTAATATTGAAGATGGAAGAAAATATGCTTTTCTGCATATTATGCTTTATTATTTCAAGAAAGGTAAAAACACAACTGAAACACACACAAAATGATTTGTGCAGTGTATGGAGGAGGTGCTGCGGCTGATCAAACGTGTCAAAAGTGGTTTGTGAAGTTTTGCACTGGAGATTTCTCGTTGGATGATGCTCCGTGGTTGGGTAGATGAGCTGAGGTTGACAGCGATCAAATCGAAACATTAACTGAGAACAATCAATGTTCTTCCATGCGGGAGATAGACAATATACTCAAAATACACAGATCAATAAAGTTACTGGAGAAAATGAAAAAGTGTGTCTTTTATTTTATGGGGGGAAAAAATACAGACTTTTTGGCCAACCCAATACAATGAATGAAATTAAAAAACAAAAACAAGCAGTGACACGATCACTACCCTGTGAAGCTATCAGCCTAGAAGAAGAAATGGACAAATAATCACAATGAGGTAAGTACTGCAAAAGAAGACAGTTCAGAAAAACAGGGGACAAGGGCTCACCCTCACTGGAGTAGCGCACAGACTTCCTTGAGGAGGTGGAGCTTAGGAAGATACGGTCAATTCATGTATCTCTTCTCCTCCTACCCCCATAACCAGCTTTCCAAGCAATTCTTGGTTGCATGGGTAAAAAGCCTACCGTCTCCTCTCTCTTGCCCCTGCTCAGGTGGGCACAGGGACTGGTAAGTCCTCCCCTAAGCAGATGAAAGAGCGGGGATAAGATACTTTTTCCCCTTATTGTTGGCACCCCTATATTTACAAGTGATTCTTCTGGGATCTCCTCTCTCTTAGGCTCAGGTAGAGGAAAGCTTCTCCTCATAAACACTGTGCTTCTACTCCCACCACTACTGGGTGGGTGTCTACTGTTGGTGCCTCTTGTGGGGGAGAACTAGACTCCTCAGTTTTCAGCTGAGGTCGTAGTGTCAGTTCCTGGGTGACAGCAAAGGGTCCGCTCACTGATTGTACCACTTGGTTCTTATTTCTAACTGCATGTTAAAGTCACCTGAGCTTTGGTCCTCAGGCTCAGAGATTCTGATTGAAGTGGCCTGGGGTAGCGCCTGGCTCTGGAGGTGGGGTGGGGGGCGTTTAAAAGCTACCAACGTGCAAAGTAAGTTTTGTTTTTTGTTTATTTTTGGGTTTTGGGGTGGGTTTTTTTTTTTTTGTGGCATTTCTGAAGCGTTTGAAACTATTCTCTTCTCCCTTTGCCCAAGCTCTTGAAACTTTCTTTCCTTGGTTCTGACGTGGGGTGGTTCTGCTTAGCTGGCACCTCTCTTCACCACCCCATCCCTTCGTATGTGGATGGATCTCCTTTATTCTCTTGGCCCCCACAAGTGCAGGTGTTCCCTGGGGTTCTTTCTTCATATTATTTGTTGTTATCCTTGTTTCCTTGGCCTCCAGAGCTTCAGCTGTCTCTTTCTAGTTCCAGTCTCTTTGCCCAAACCCAGACTCACATTTCATTTTCCTCCTGGATATATACCTGGACGCCCCAATAAAATTTCCAGAACCTTACCCTGCTAGTGTAGCTCAGTGCATCAAGCTAGCACTGTGAAACAAAAGGTCACCGGTTCAATTCCTGGTCAGGGCACATGCCCGGGTTGCAGGCCAGGGCCCCATTTGGGGGCGTGCGAGAGGCAATAGATCAGTGTTTCTCTCCCTCTCTTTCTCCTTCCCTTCCTCTGTCTCTGAAAATAAATAAAATCTTTAAAAAAAAAAAGATTTCTGGAATTGTTGCTTCTGACTATAAAATGCCTTTGTCCAACACTAATATAACAAATTACCATAAACTGAGTTGCCTAAAACAGCACAACTTTATCTTGCAGTTCTGAGGGTCAGAAGTCTAAAACTGGTCCCACCAGCGTTAAAATCAAGGCGTCAGCAGGGCCACAACCTAGAGCAGAAATTTGCTCCCTTACCTTCTCCGGCTTCTAGTGGCTGTTGCATTCCTGGGCCCTTGGCTCCCTTCAATCTAAAATCCAGCGACGGCCTGTTGAGTCTCTTCTGCTCCCTCTTCCCCACTCAAGGACCCTTGTGATTACATGGGGTTCACCCACTGCTTTTAAGATCAGCCGACTAGCACCTAAATTCCACCTGTAAACAATCCGCCTTGTCATGTGACGGAACAGAGTCATAGCGTTCAGCGCTTAGACCGGGGACTCCTTCGGAGGCCATCATTATGCCTACCACAGTTACTTCTTCTTTCATCCTAGTGCAGTTCTTCATTATTTCTCGCCCATATCATTGATATCAGCCTCCTAATGGATAGCTCTTCTTTCAGCTTCTCTTTACTTAATGTATCCTATAATGAGCTATAAAACCAGCCTTCCCAAGGACCGTTCAAATAATGTTGATATTTTGCTCTAAAATGTTCGGCGTACCCCTAAATAATCGCCTCAACAATATTTTGTAAAATAATGAACATTTACTGACACTTTCCCTTTGATTTTTTACCCCCCGTTCCAACAACTTCCCTTCTTTCTCAGGGCTAGCCATACCAGGAAATTATGTGACTTTTTGAGTGCACGAATTTGTGTGTTTTCTACATATAAATGCATCTATAGAAATATATAGAACTTTCTGGATATGTTTAATTTTTGTACATAAATAATACACCACTGTTTGTATCTCTCTGCAAGTTTTTTTTTAACTGCACATTGCTTTTGAGAGATTCCCACTTGTTCATACATATAAATCTAGTTTATTCTTTTAATTGCTGTATAGATTCAATATGACGAACACGTTAGATTCTAGTTAAAAATTTTTTTGAATGGATAATTCATTTACATGGTTCAGAAGGGTAAATTATATAAAATGGTACACACTGAGGTCTTGCTCTGCCTGTGTTCCTGTCTATCCTATTTCCATCCTATCATTTATAAATGATTTCTTGTATATCATCCCAGCATTTCATTATGCAAATACAAGTGTATATTCTTGTTTTCAAAAGCTAACACGTTACTATTTTGCAAAAGCTCTCACATTATATTCACTCTTCTGAATTTTGCTTTTCCCTTAAAAGTATATCCTAAAATCACTATGAAACTGAGTTTTCAGCTCTGTGGGAGGCACAGAAACCTAAGCCCCTTCAAATATGGAGTCTCTGGGGCAGCGAGACCCTTAACTGGGACTGGACAGCTGTGTACACACCTCAGGAGCCTTGGCGGCGGGCCACGTGGCCAGTCTTGTCATGGCGAGAGATGGCCTACCTGTCTTCAAATGGAGCAATAGCAATGCTGGTCCCCATGGGCCAGGTACCTTCCACATTTCCCTAGACAACTGAGTTTGAGAAACATTGTCCAAGAGCAAGGAAAAGGACAGGGGGCAACAGCAAGCAAATGTCACATGTGGAAATCAACAACGGGCATATTTACTAATAGATGGAAGCAGTTCTGACTTGAAGCAGGCCCCCAAAGCTCACCCCATGAAGCAGAAATAACACCCGGAAGATTATCTGATGTCAAAGACCAGAACTCCCACCAGAAAGATACTGACGTGAATCAACCCGTTAGCTGACAAGCAAAGAATCTGAAGCACGCTCGAGAACTAGAAAAGAGTGCCTATGGGTTTATGTCGAATGTGCAATAAAGATTTAATTCTGAGTCAATGATTGGTAACATCCAGTTTCACCTTTTAGAAAAAATGCAGAACATCCTACTAAGCTTATGCTTCCGTGAATATCATGTAGCAGTACGCGCTGTTAACAAGAAAACAAAGAGAAGCCCAACTCTGTGAACGACATAAAAACCCCTCCAGTGAACAGGTGGTGCTCTCACCTCACTTCCGCTTGTCAGAGCTTTATCATTTCCAGCTTGTTTTGTTTTCTTTTTTTAACCTTAACTGTAATTCAGTGGTTTTTTAAATTTTTACTTCTTTCCTAATGCAATTCGCCTTGCAGCAGCAGATTTGATGCACTGTGCTAGAATGGTCAAGAACGCTAATGAAAGTTTAAATCACTTATAACTGACAAACTCTGTGTAAGTCTAAAGTCACAATTAAATCTAATAAAACAAAGCAATAAAAAATCCCAACAGTATATCTTGGCGATCTTTCCAAATGAGTCATAGAGTTTCTTCATTTTTTTTTTTTGTTATTTGTTTGTTTACACAAGTGCATGGTATTATATTTGTGGATGGACCATAGTTTGTTAGATCACTTTCCTATTGAAATAATGCTGTAACGAATAATATGCATTTATTATTTTAATAATTGCATTAATTGCAAGTGTGTTATTAGGGTAAATTCCCAAAAGCTGGATTGCTGAGTCAAAGGGTGAATGCACTTGTGATTGTGTTAGATATTGCCAAATTGCCCTTTGGAAGAATTTATCACATGATACTCCATTAGTACAGGGCAGGGCAAGGCAGTGTGTATTTCTACAAGTCTCTCCAGCAGAAGGTGGTGTTAGACACCTGGGGCTCTGACAACCTGATAGAGGAGAAAGTGTCTCAGTATAGTTTACATTTGCATTTCTCTCCACATGAATGAGGAGTGCAGGTCAACGTCTTCTCACATTTAAGAGGCATTTGTCTTCCTTCCTCTTTCTTTTGGACTCCGCTCTCATCCTTGGCCCATTTTTCCTATCATGTTTTTTCACTTCATCTTCATTTCTAGCAGCCCTTAACACAGTAAGTCGATTAGTGCAGGGATTAAACCCCTTCTGTCTCTAATATTGTTTGTAAATATTTTTCTCAGTTTACTATTTGCCCTTGATTATGGTTTCTTTTACTTGAAGAGGTTTTAAATTTTTAGATAGCCAAATTTATCACTCTTTTTAATGGTGTCTGAATTTTGAGTCATAGTTAGAAAGACCTTCCAAAATTCAAGGCTATAAAAAACGTTTACCATTGTAAAGAAAATATCCACTTATACCCCAGGTGAAAACTGTTTATTCAAAAAAGCATTTTTACTCCACCAAATGGAGATGTCACCTTTATCATTTAATATATTGTGGATTCGTTACGATGAAACTCATGGTAAACAGCACTCTAATTAGTGCCTGAACGAAGCTTACCTTATGCATGTATTTTCTCCGTACTGCTCACCACCGCCTCCTCATGCTTTAGTTAGGAACGCTAAACAGCATTTCAACCCTAGGCTTGGGTGCTATTTTGAACAAAATTACCAACAAAATGCACAAAATGTGAAAAACATGGCACTAAATTGACGACCAAAAGACAACTGTGTAAAGTAAGAGAGCCGAACCAAGAAGGTAAAGCGTGACTTTGTTTAACCTCAGCTGGGAACATGTTTGTTGGATGACGAAATTTTCTGCTGCCCTGCACGTGCGCATGTCTGAGAATGACCAGGAAACTGTCATCTTGATTTGGGGGTTACAAACGAGTTTTAGCAAGAAGGCGAATTTGCAAATATGGAACTCGTGAATAATGAGAACTGCGTGTGTTCTATTTTGTTTGTTTATTCACCAGTCGATGAACATTTTGGTTGTTTCTACAGTTAGGCTGTAACGAGTAATGATGAGGACCTTTGCACAGGAGGCTTTGTGTAGATGTATGCTTTCATTTCTCTTGGGCAGATACCTGGGTGCGAAACTGCTAGGTCATCTGGTTAGTTTATGTTTACCTTTTTCAGAAATTGCCAAACCGTTTTTCAAAGCGGTTGTACTATTTCACACCCCGCCAGCAACGTCTGAGTGTTCCAGTCACTCCGCATTCTCGCCAGCAGTTGCCATAGCCTGTCTTTTGATTATAGCCATTTTACTAGATATGAAGTGGTATCTCATTGTTATTTTGATTTACATTCCCCTAATGACCAATAATTTTGAACTTCTTTTTGGGGGTTCATTAGTCATTCATGTATCTTTATGGTGAAATGTGTATTAATTTTCTCATTTTTAAACGGGGTTGTCTTCTTATAGAGTCTTTTCTATATTCTGAAAGAAATCCTTTATCAGATACATGATTTCCAAATATTTTCTGTGGTTTGTCTTTTCAATTTTGTAGTGGTGTTTTATGAAGTACACAAATTTTTAATCTTGGTTGCCTTGTTTATCAATTTTATGTTTTCTGGAATGTGATTTTGGTGTTTTATCTAAGAATGCTTTATCCAACCCAAAGTCATGAGAATTTTCTCCCATGTTTTTCTTCTAGAAGTTATAGTCTTTAACTTTTAAAGCCCAATGATTTTTATTTTTTATTTTTTGGATTATGCTATTACAGTTGTCCCAATTTTGCCCCCTTGGCCCCCTCTGCCTGGTACCCTCTTCCCTCCAGCAATCTCCCCCTTAGTTCATGTCCATGGGTTGTGCATGTAAGTTCTTTGCTTTCTCCATTTCCTACACTGTTCTTAACATCCCCGTCTGTTTTGTACCTACCAATTATGCTTTTTAATTCCTGCACCTTTCCCCCCAAGTCTCTCCCTTCCCCTCCCACTGATAACCCTCCAAATGATCTCCATATCTATTATTCTGTTCCTGTTCTAGTTTTTGATTAGTTTGTTTTTCTTTTTTAGGTTCAGTTGTTCATAGCTGTGAGTTTGTTGTCATTTTAATGTTCATAGTTTTGACCTTCTTTTTTTAAAAAAATAAATCCCTTTAACATTTCATATAATAAAGGCTTGGTGATGATGAACTCCTTTAGTTTTACCTTGTCTGGGAAGCACTTTATCTGTCCTTCCATTCTAAATGATAGCTTGTTGGATAGAGTAATCTTGGTTGTAGGCCCTTGCTTTTCATCACTTTGAATACTTCCTGCCAGTCCCTTCTTGCCTGCAAACATTCTTTTGAGAAATCAGCTGATGGTCTTATGGGAACTTCTTTGTAGATAACTTTTTCTCTTGCTGTTTTTAAGATTCTTTATCTTTAAACTTTGCCATTTTAAGTATGATGTGTCTTGGTGTGTTCCTCTTAGGGTCCAACTTGTTTGAGACTCTCTGTGCTTCCTGAACTTGTATGTCTATTTCCTTCAACAAATTAGGTAAGTTTTCTTTCATTATTTTTTCAAATAAGTTTTCAATTTCTTGCTCCTCCTCTTCTCCTTCTGGCTCCCCTCTGATTCAGATGTTGGCACTTTTGGAGATGTCCCAGAACTTCTTATTTTTACCGCATTTTTTTGAATTTTCTTTTTTTCATTCTGTTCTGGTTGATTGTTTATTTCTTCCTTACATTTCAAATTGTTGATTTGAACCCTGCTTCCTTCCCTTCGCTGATGGTCCCCTGTGGACTTTCCCTTATTTCACTTAGTGTAGCCTTCCTGTCTTCCCTTATGCTTTTGCCATACTCAGTGAGTTCTCTGAGCATCCTTATTATCAGTGTTTTGAACTCTGAATCTGACAGGTTGGCTACCTATATTTCACTTAGTTCTTTTCCTGGGTTTTGTTCTGTTCTTTCATTTGGGCCATATTTCTTTGTCTCCTCGATTTGACAGCCTCCCTATATTTGTTTCTGCGTATTAGGTAGAGCTGTTTTGACTCTCTATCTTAGTGCATCTGTTAAGTTGTGTGAGGTAGAGCTTTTAGGTATTCGCCCGGGTGGGGCAACCTGCTTCACCACTCCGTGGCTCTGTAGGTTGGGGAGTGGTTGGAGAGGGTCAATGCTGCTGTGTTTCCAATCACCTCACCCCCTTCCCATATGCGACCGGCGCCCCTCTAGCTGTTGCCGCAGTGGTGATTCCCAGAGTAGTGGCTTGCATTCATTCTAGGACCATGCAGGCCCTTTACACAGATTCTCCCAGGAGGCTGGCTGTTTCTTCCACCAACCCAACTCCAACTGGTTTTTACAGCCAGAAGTTATGAGGCTTTATTTTCCCGGTTCTGGAACTGTGGGCAGCATGGTCTGGCCTGGGGCTGGGATCGCTTGCACCCAAGATATCCTTCCTGATTTTATCCACCACACATGAATGTGGGACCACCTGTTCCCCTGGTCCCCACTGCCTCACTGCCACCTCGCCACCACCACACAGTACCCTCTCCACCCTGGCTCCCCATCTCCGCCCCTCCTACCCATCTGGATGAATTTGGCTTCTTTAAATCCTTGGTTGTCGGACTTTCATACAGTTTGATTTCCTGGCAGTTCAGGGTGTTTTTTGTTTTGAGATCAGCTGTGATCCTTCTTATGGTTGTGTAAGGAGGCAAAGTGTGCCTACCTAAAGTCCAGTGATTTCAGTACGATATTGTGTTGACCATCATTAAGCAAGCTTTCCTATATTATGATGGACCAGCCAAAATGTACACTTTTAATTTTTTTTAAGAAAAAAATATACTCCAAATTTTTGCTTATAAATATTTGCATGTTCCATTGTTTTGCTTTTCTCCTTAGGGACTTAATTATTTTGCCTGTCTTCCATTACTTATCATTTTCTCTCTATCTCCTTTTTATATCTTTCTTTTATTGTTTCACCTTTTCTTTTCTCGTGTCTAATCTCTATGCCCATAACTGTGTTTTCAGTCATGTTTAGTCTTCCTTGTGCTTCTTATAGTTTAGTCATTATGTTTTGAAATGGTTTTTCTCCACTTTGTTTCTTCTTTGATAACCGTAACTGAATGCTTCACCCCCTCCTATCTTCTAGCTATCACCTCCTATTATGTGGTCATTTCTTTCCTGAGCTCTTTTACTTCTGCTGTGTTTTTCCTTCTTAGATTCCACTGAAGCATTGAGTTTCTGAAAGTTCATGTTGGGGTACTGGTTAATCATTTTCTTTAGCTTTGGTCAACATTTTTCTGTTGAATTTCTTTGTCCTCAGGAAAATTTTGTTGCCTTTTTTGAGCTCAAGGAAGAGGTCTGGACTACAGATACAAATTTAGGAGTAATCAGCACATACATAATATTTAAAGCCATGATACTAGAGCTAGATCAGTAGCTGAAGTTACTCAATCTAGGGAGTCAATTTCTATTAAGATTTTTGAAGCATGAGCCCTGGGACTCAAGGTTTAGAAGTCAGGATGAGAAGGCACTAAAAAATGAGATTCAGAGCGAGCCTGAAACACCAGTGAGGATCTAGTGGAGAGGCCAAGAATCCACTCACAGAGCGGCCACCTCTTCTACGTTGCCGTGAAGTCATGTACAACAAACAGCCTCTTGGGAAGGGAAAAGAGGAGGACCACCCTGAAAGACTAAGCATTTATCCCTAAAGAGGCTAAGTTGACTCTAAAAAGACTTCTTTTTTAATGGAAAGAGACTGAGTTATCCTTAAAAACATGCAAATTTGTGATTTCCCCCTGCCATCAAAGGGAATGGGAGCATCAAGGTACATTATAGAAAATAGAGCTCTATCTGAGGCCTGTCTGAAAAAATGTACAACCATTATTAATGTAATGAGAATAGTTTGCATGACATTGATGTAACCTGGCAGCCAAGGAGAGTGGACTGAAATGCACATGTGGGAACAATGACGACTTCACTGTACTAGTCAGTGGGGGCGGTAGATGCTGCTGAGTGAGCATGTGTACTGTGTGGCCGTCGCATTCAAAATGACTTAGCGAGCAGAGCAATGAATCTGCATCAGATTTTGCGTTAAGCTTGAACATTCCTCCACAGAAATTATTTGGATGATTGAGAAGGCTGCAGCTATGGGCAGCTGGTGATTGGCAGCCTCACCACCACAAGACGCCTGCTCATGCACCAAGTCTTGTGCAGAGTGTTTTGGTGAAACACCAAATCACCCAAGTGACTCAGCTCATCTTACAGTCCAGATTTGGCTCCCTGCAACTTCTGGCTTTTCCCTAAACTAAAATCACCGTTGAAAGAGATTTCAGACTATTGATGAGATTCAGAAAAATACAACGGGGTGGCTGATGGTGACTGGGAGAACTATGTGAGGTCCCAAGGTGCCTGCTTTAGAAGGGACTGAGGCTTCGACATCCTATGTACAATGTTTCCTATATCTTGTATCATCTTCAACAAATGTCACTATTTTTCATATTACGTGGCTGGATATCTTCTGGACAGACCTTGTATGTTTTACACATTTGGGTGTAGTGTGCAAAATTTAGACTGTTAAATTGATCAATAATTTGATGAAAGACATCCATGTTCCTCACCGCCCATGCAGCTGACAGCCCCCAGCAGACCCAGTTTCCTCTCAGGCCTCAGCAGCTTCAATGGAGAGGATGTTGTGCCTTTAATGGTCTATCCCAATGCAAACAGCTACCATGTACTGAGTACTTGCTCTGTAGGTGAGCAGTTTAATATGTTATGTCACTCGATCTTCACCACAATCTTAGGAGATGAGGATTATTATTAGTCCACATTTTAGAGATCAGGGGGAAAAACACCCATACAAGTAACCTGATTAAAGTAGTAGAATCCTGATTAAAACCCAAGTCTAGTTATAGCACCTGGACTTTGATTCACACATCATACTGCCTAGGCACATTACCTTGAAACTGAGGTTTAATGTACTCAAGGAACCTTGAGGGAAGGAAGGAGGGGTATAGCTAAGGCAACCTGTGAGGGACCATCTGATTTAAGGATATTGTAGGTCACATCTTCCAGAAGCATAAAGGCACTGACAAATATATCTTGCTCAAATTTCGTCCCTCCTATAATCTGTCCTCCTAAGAAGCAATAGGCAGTGGGACTAGTGCTCTATTTTGGGACTATAAACTAGCACAGAGGCTCTGAAAAGCTAATTAATCTCTTGGCAAATAAATGATTAGACCCTCAAAGGGTAAGGATGCGCCCTCAAAGCAAGGAAGGAAAGTAGGTCAAGCAGTCGCTTATACTAAATTTTAGCTTGGCAGTTTTAGAGCTAGGGAGAGATTAATGCTAGCTCATTCATACTTCGGTAAGGGATTTGGTAAGGGAATGTACTCACATTCAATGTGAGCGCAAAGGACAGTATCAAAAGGTGCCCTAAAACAGGTTTTCCCCTCTCAGTACGCATTTTGCCTTTTCATATTGTTTGATATCAGTGTCTCGCTTAGGAGAAATCCATTTACCCTGGTTACAGAGGACTTGGTTTACGGTGCTAGGTATTCTTAGGCTTTTTCTTCGCCTACCCAAGAGGGAATGCACATGGCACTCAGAACACCCCTCAGAATGCACACAGCATTGCCTGGGCAACTGTCCCTAAACACAGGCCAGACTGAGAGGCTCTATTACTGCAGTTCACACAAGTTCCAGACAAACCATATTGTGTTTGGGGGTCATGAGGAAAACGTTGGCTTAGTAAGCTTCCCATCTCATGGTCAACATAACCAACGACTATTCAACTTTGGGCTGCTCTACTCTGTAATGTTTAAAATCTCCACCTTTTCCATGTCTGCAAACCCCCATTTAACTCTTTGCCATTGAAAGGGTTTGTGCCAGGGGAGCTCTGCTGCCATTTGGCTGCTTTGCTCCAGGGTAAATCAGTTTAGATTTATTGCTAGTCCTCCGCATGGGTTGAATTGGGATGTCAGTGGGAAATAGTCATCATTCTGCGCTGCCTATTTATAAATATCCAGTTTAAGTCCTTATTAAAGTAGGCACTTAATACTCATTAAAAGTATCTTACTTTGGGGGATTTATTTATATTGTTGCATTACTAGTTTGTTCCTTATACTTGAGTAGATTTCATTGTATACATGTACCACCATTTGCTTATCCACTCGCCAGTGAAAGGGCACTTGGATTGTTTCCAGTTTTGGGATATTGTAAAATATTTGTCCCTGTCTTATGGGAACATGTTTTCATTTCTCTTGGGTAAGTATCTCGGAGTGGGATAGCTGGGTCATATAGTAAGTATATGATTAATTTTATAAGAAACTGCCCAGCTGTTTTCCCCAGTGTTTCTACCATTCTTCATTTCCATCAGCAATGTTTGGGAGATCTAATTGTTCCATATCCTCAACAGCATTTGTTGTTTTGGTTTCGGTTTGCATTTCCCTGATGACTCATTATGGGCATCGTTTCTTGTGCCATCCATATATCTTCTATCATTATCATTCACTTATGTCGATGTTTCGAAAAATTGGTTTGTCTTGTTGAGTTGTAGTTCTTCATGTATTCTAGACACAGTCATTTATCAGATATGTATTTTGTGTATATTTTCTCCCAGGCTGTGGCTTCTCCTTTCATTTTCTTAAGTGTCACCCAAAGAGTGTAAGTTTTTTATTATTAAAATTTTTTCTTTTATGGATTGTGCTAAGAAATATTTTGCCTCACCCAAGATTACAAAGATTTTCTATGTTCTCTTCTGAAGGCTTTATAATAGTACATTTAGACTTATGATCCATTTTGAATTATTTTGCATGTTGTGCAAGGTATGGGTTGGCGGGTTGAAATTCTTTTTTTCCTTGCAAAATGATGTCCAATTATTCCAGCATCATTTATTTCTTTTCACTATCTTTTGATAAGGTTGTGTTTGGCAAACACTCTATATTTAGAATCTACAAAAATGAAGGAAACCTGCCAGCTTTGGTGAGACAATCCCATGGCTGGAGATAGGAGGATAGTTCTGTTTCTTTGGCAAGAAATGTCTGAGTAGTATGCTTTTCACTTCACAGACATGCACAGTATAGGACAGTCCAAATTGTCAATGCTCTCCAGCTGAAGATCACCAGGAACTTACATGTGGTGGAACAAATTGAGCTCATTACATACACGTTATATTGAGATTTTGGTTTGTGGTAGGTGATTTGGGGGACTTTACTCTAAAATTAGATGTTGTCAGAGGCAGAGGTAATTCTATAACTGGGTAGCCTAATAAGTCTTTATGGAGAAAGAGGGAAGACTAGAATGAGACTAAAGCTGCAATTGGTAAAGAAGTAACAGCCATTCATATTAATTTTATATTTTTAGTTGGTGTATTTGATCTGGAGGCTTGAATAAGGTTCATGTTTTTCTTTGTGTTCAGACATGATCATGAAGTGGTTTTATTTTTGTCCTGATCCATCATGGTCATGGAGTGACCTTTACTTTTTCTTTTTTTTTATTGATTATGCTATTACAGTTGTCCCAATTCCCCCCTTTGCCTCCTCCACCCAGCACCCCCCACTCCCTTAGGCAATTCCCACACCATTGTTCATGTCCATGGGTCACGGGTAGGTTCTTTGGCTACTCTGTTTCCTATATTGTATTTTACATCCCCATGGCTATTCTGTAGCTACCTATTTGTACTTCTTAATCCCCTCACCTCTTCACCCAATTCCCATGCTGCCCTCCCCAAATCTGGCAACCATCAAAATACTCTCTGCATCCATGATTCTGTCTCTGTTCTTGTTTGCTTAGTTTGCTTTTAGATTCAATTGTTGATAGATATGTAATTATTGCCATTTTATTGTTCATAGTTTCTATCTTCTTTTTCTTAAATAAGTCCCCTTAACATTTCATATAATAATGGCTTGGTGATGATGAATATCTTTAGTTTTTTCTTGTCTGGGAAGCTCTTTATCCGCCATTTGGTTCTAAATAATATCTTTGTGGGGTAGAGCAATCTTGGCTTTAGGTTCCTGCTTTTCATGACTTTTAAATATTTCATACCAATCTCTTCTAGCCCGCAAAGTTTCTTCTGAGAAATCAACTGACAGTCTTATGGGAACTCTTTTGTAGGTAACTGTTTTTCTCTTGCTGCTTTTAAGATTCTCTCTTTATCTTTAACCTTTGGCATTTTAATTATGATATTGTCTTGGAGTGGTCCTCTTTGCATCCATTTTGTTTGGAACTCTCTGTCCTTCCTGGCCTTGCATGTCTATTTCCTTCACCAAATTAGGAAAGTTTTCTTTAGTTTTTCAAATAGATTTCCAATTCCTCACTCTTCCTCCTCTCCTGGCACCCCTGACGCAAGTGTTGGATCACTTGAAATTGTCCCAGGGGCTCCTTACGCTATCCCCCCTGTTTTTTTTTTTTTTGGATTCTTTTTTTCTTCTTGTTCTCATTGGTTGTTTTTTGCTCCCTTATGTTCCAAGTCATTGATTTGATCATGTTTCACCCATTCTACTGTTGTTTCCTTGTAAATTATTCTTTCTTTTAATTAGTATATCCTTTGTTTCTTTTTTACACTGTTGAGGTCCTCACTCAGTTCCTTGAGCATCCTTATAACCAGTGTTTTGAACTCTGCATCCGATAGATTATTTATCTCCATTTTGTTTAGTTCTTTTTATGGAGTTTTGATCTGTTCTTTCATGTGGGCCATGTTTCTGGTTTCTCATTTTGGCAGCCTCCCTGTGTTTATTTCTGTGTATTAGGTAGAGCTGCTATGACTACCTGTTTTGGCATCATGGCCTAATGAAGTAGGTATCCTGTAGGGTCCAGTGGCACAGCCTCCTATGTCACCCAAGTTGAGTACATGAGGTACACCCTTTGTGTGAGCTAAGTACACCCATCTCTTGTAGTTGAGCCTTCATTGCTATTGGTAGATCAATGGAATTTACCCAGGCCCATCAGCTGCAAGGACTGGCTGTGACCACTGACCACCAACCTCTGCCCTCTGTGGAGGATCAACTGTGTGGGGGCAGGGTGGTGCTGCCAACATGCATCCAACATGCTCCACTGGTGCACAGGCTCTGGGGTTTCCCAGGTGGTACAGGCCAAGTTCAGCCACCACCTGTATTTTGCCCAGGGTCACCCTGCCTGAGCTGTAAAGCAATCTGAGATGGCTGCTACTTGTGCTGGGCTTGGCGATTCCGAGCTGGTTGCTGCTAGTGCTGGGCTTGGGGCCTCTTAGCAAGTGCTATGAGGGCTGGGGGCTCACCGAGGCTAGCTGTTGCTTGAGAGGATTTATGAACTTGTGAAGCATGAGCCCAGACCAGTCATTCATATGGACAAGCAGGTTGGCTGGGCCCATAAGCTAGGTGGCACAAGGTCTCTGAGGATCTCCAAGGTGGAGCAGTGTTAGTCAGGTTGATAAAGTCTCAAATATTGCACCCACCTTCTGGTTCTGTATGGGAAGGGTTCAGAAAAGGGACAATGGCCTCTGCCCACCTTTCTGTCTGAGAAAAGCTGTCCCCCAACACTTGCCTTAATGCCAGACACTTCAGTTTCTCCATGTATGCCACTGGGGCCATACTGCTACCAAGCTGCTACCCAGGTGTTGGGGCTCAGAGGGAGTGAGTCTGAGTAAGTCCACGTGTGGGTTCTTTAAGAGGAACTGCTTGGGGCTCCAGGAGTTTCTTCCAGCAACTCAATCCCCACTGGGTTTTCAGCCAGAAGTTATGGGGGCTTATCTCCCTGGCACTGGAACCCTGGGCTGGGGCTCCTTGCTCCTGAAATACCCCTCCCACATTTTATCCCTGACATGTGGCTGTGGGACCAACCCATTCTACATCACCACCCCTCCTACCAGTCTGGATGGATGTGGTTTCTTTAATTCCGTAGTTGTCAGGCTTCCATTCAACTTGATTTCTGATGGTTCTGAGTGATGGCTGGTCTATATTTTAGTTGTAATTTTGATGTGGTTGTGTGGGGAGGTGAGCTGTGTTACCTATGCCACCATCCTGACCAGAAGTCAGAGTGACCTTTTCTGATACTGATGTTCTCTGAAACTACATTGTGCATATGCCAGGAGGGAGCTTTGTGTGTTGCACAGAAGCTTGGTTGGCTTCCCCTTCAATTTCAATGCACTATCAGCCTATAAATATTTTATTTCTTGCTTTCATGTTTCTGGTTTCCAGCTTGCTTATTTCTGGCCCTTGCTTTTTGAACTACCCCACCTGGTTAAGCACGCAATGTTACATCTAATTTCTCTAGTTTTTCAGTAATGCAAAAGGCTCTGTGTAAACAACTAGAGCAGGGGTGTCCAACCTTTTGGCATCTCTAGGCCACACCAGAAGACGAGTTGTCTTGGGCCACACTTAAATACATTGTGACAAGTAATCACAAAAAAAAAAATCCCATAATATTTTAAGTAAATTTATGATTTCGTGTTGGGCCAGATGCAACCCATGGGCCGGCCACAGGTTGGACACCCCTGAACTAGAGGAAAACTCAGCCACTTAAGAGAATGGATAATCGATAAAGGTTATATTTAGAATTTGTTCCATTAAAAGAAAGTTAGTGCCCGAAGGCCCTAAGGACTCATTATTTTAAGATATCCTGCAGTCTTTCAAAAATAACATCCAGAAATAAAAGTTTCATTTTAATAACCTAAGAATGGGATTTTGGACCAGGAATCAAGAACTGAGTGGACTCAATCTGCAAAATGAATAAGGCCTGACTTGCCTGCGGCCCCTTCTGCCGTACCAAGGCAGCCCAAGTAAAGATAGCGTCCCTCTGTAGAAGCCATTCTATCAAGGTCATAATATTTATTTTCATTTTAGATCTAGGGGTGGGTGGACACGGAGTGGTGCTATTCATTTTATAGGTAAAAATATTAAGGCAATAAGAAATGATTAGTGTTATGCATTTAAGAAATATGTGACCTCCTAAACTTGCAGTTCCAGAAAGTTCTGGTGAACTCATAACCTCCCCCAAAAGCTCCCTTACATCTCTGTTGGTTTATGAGATGGTTTCAACTACTGCTGTGAATTATGGCTTTAACAACTGTAAAAATGCAAACTCTCCCAGAATGGCTACGGCTTTAGCAATCATTCATACCTTAATGATTACAGTAAATTTTCCTGTAGAGAGAAGGAAGTGCAAAGGGAAGGAAGAAACACTGTAATTGCACACTTCATAACTCTGCCTAGCGTTCACCCTGGAAAGACCACATATGAAGCAGAAAGGTTTGTGTGATAACAAGAAAACAGAGTAGGTATACACCTCTTCACACGTGGGGTAAACACCACAATCCACAGATTCTCCTAATCATCTAAATCGTATTTTAAAGTGACATGATTATTTAATGTACACTTTAAGTTCTGGAGAACTAAAATATCTTGATAGTTTCAGCACAGCGGTCTAAGTGGATATGATTCGCTGCTTTGATAAATCAGTAACTAGGGTGAACGCATTAACTATGTTTAGTCCACTCTATTGAAGACCTGGATCAAAGCTGGCTCCTTCAGGATGCTTTCCTTGGCTGTCCTTTCCTGAGACTTGTCAACAGTTACTCAGTTGCACCACACTGCTTATTATGCATTAGCAGAAAACATTACGAGAGATCATTTACTGGTTGCTTCACGTGTATGTTTTGTCTCGCTAACTAGATTTTGAAGATCTCACAGTAGCCTAGGAATGGAGTTTATAAACACCTTTCAGCCCCAGTACCTCTTGCTTCTCTCAAAAACCTATAACTGACTTACTGTCATCTTCATTTTATAGGTGTGGAAGGAGACAAAGAAAAGTTAATAGATAGCATTTATGCAGTTCAGCAGCCTGTGCACAACTTATCTAGCTGGGTCCTCGCATGAACCTGTGAAGTGGATATTACAAATCCGTCTGGGAAGCGCAGAGCGAGAGGCTTCACATCACACGGAGCTCAGGTCCAGGCAGGATCCTCTTACCAGCACTCCACTCTTCTCAACACCTTCCAGAACGGCAAGGGAGCGGCCTAAAGCCAGCTTTTCTAATTCCCAACGTACTTCTCTTTCACTAAAACCCATGCTCTTGGGCAGATTTCGAATGCCTGGGGCGCCCTGGGCACTGCAGTAAGCGTGGGGTTGCCCATGACGAACCAGAGGGGTGCTACTCTCAAAGAGCTCAATTCAAGGGCGGGGAAGGTTCACCATAGTAGTAGTAGTAGTAACAATAATAATAATAATAGTAATAATAATGATAATAAATAAAAATAAATGAGCACCCTCTCTCGTCCTCCCTGTCAGCTCGACAGTCAAGGCGTGCAGAGTCCCGAAGTAAAAGCCTGAGAAAAATCCCAGCTTGTGACTCTCCCGAGACAGGCAGGGAAGGATAAAATGTTGCGACCCAAGGCAAAGAAGGAGCCGAGGAACTGGCGACCATCCAACCTTCCCGAGAGCGAAGGTTCTGAATTCCGAGCGACCGTTATCGCAGCGGAACGGCGGCTTCGGGTGGCCGCCGAGGCTTGAGCTTGAGACACTAGAGCTGCCACCTCCATATTCCTGGGCTCCGCGCCCCTCGCTTGATCCGATTGGACGACGGATGAAAAGGGGGGCAGACCCCGGAGGCGGCGCGCGCGCAGGTCGGCCAGGGTTTCCCTCGGAGGCACCCAGGGGGCGAAGGGGCGGGAACAGGCGGCGGGAGGCGTCGCGCGTGCGCCTGTCGGGAGGCGGCGGGCGGGGGGCTGCTGCGAGGGTTGGGCCGCTCGAGAAACGGGTGGGCGCCGGGGAGGCCCGGCGTGCGCGTGCGCGTCGGAGCCCGAGCCGCGGGAGGAGGCGGGAGCTGAGGAGGCGCAGAGGGGGCGGGTCGGCGTCCGGCGCCACGTCCGCAGCCAGAGGCCGCTGCCGCCGTCAACGGAGTCTTCTGGCTCTACAGCTTGAAGAGGCGTCTCCGGAGCCCGCAACCGCCCAGGGCCGTGCCAGCAGCTCAGGCCGCCTCAGCTCTCCTTGGTTCTGCCTGCTCCCTCCGCCCGGCCCCGGCCCCAGGCGGCGGCCCCCGATCCTGGCGGTAAGCGGTGCTGGGAGGGCGGGGGGCGCCGTCCCAGCTTCCTGCCCTCCTCTGTTGCCTTCTTCCGTTAGCTCCCCTGCCCCTCACCGCCGCCCTCCCCTTGCCTGGCTGCTGCGAGTGGGGCCTTAGGGGGCACTGAGCGGGAAAGGGGGAGGGGCTGGATGGTGTTGGGGGCAGATGGAGGTTCGCTGGCGGGGTTACCCCCCTTTACCAGTCCCTGACTCCTCTGCGGTGATTTGAGATCGGGGACTCCCCTTGGAAGCCTGCGCCCGACTTCTTAGCTCCTTGGGTGTCATGCCGGGAGACTGGGGGAGTCGGCAGCCTGGGAGGGGAGAGGGATGCAGCAGAGCGGCTGTGTGCAGGGCTCCCCGCCCCACTAGCTCCTGACCTGTTGATAAAGCGCTCTCTGGGGTTCTGGCACACAAGCCTTGGACCCCAGTGGACATTCCCAGTGGTCTTAGCGGGTAGGGAAGCTCTCATCCCTACCCCTAACCTACACTTGAAAGTGTGGGATTGGGAAGAGGCGCTGGCAGCGCCAGGGGTGACTGGGGACCGCTGGAGCACCCGTCGGTGCCATCCCTGCCTCCGGACTCTAAATTAAAACCGTGCCTGCTAAGCACACGCAGCATCAGGACTGGTCCCCAAGCACCCACTTGCCATCAGATCCTTTCTCCTAAACAGATCGCCTCTTCTGTGAAAGAAGACAGAAATCCTGGAATCCTAGGGGAGTGGGGGTGTGCTGGGTGTACAACGTGGAGCAGAGGGAGGTGCTGAGCTCAGCCCTTAGCCACGGCTCCTCCAGGGTCATTTTCTGCCTCTCCTGCCACGTCACTCCCGCTGCTAACAGAGGAGGGAGAGAGAAAAAAAAAAAAGACTTGCTAGTGCCTAAAGGTATCAGAGGGGGAAGAAGGGACCCCGAGGAAAGGTTTACAAACATCTAAAGAGGAAAATTCTAACTTGATCTATTACACTCCTGTGGACGCGGTGCAAATGCCAATTGAAAAGATTTTATTTACTACCTGTGATTACTTGCTCTATGCTATTGTTTAGCCTTTAAAACTTCGACTGGTATGAGTGCTCTAAAGGACTCCCTTTACTATTATTCCTGATAATTGGTAAAACATCCACAGATACATGCCTGTGTGTCCATACCTGTTTTGTGTGTGTGTGTGTAAAGAGTAACCTTTAATAAACTCATATGCATCCTGTTTTGATTTTTTCACACTTTCGTGTCTTTAGCCATTGTTATATCAGATGTACCACAAACCATATCCAGTAAAAACTTGTCTACATGTAGAGACATAGTTAGACAAGCTTAAAGTAGTTCTTCTGTATTAGGTTTCTTTTTAACTCCAGGAAAGTCTTTACCTTTCTTTGTTTAAGTCATTTATTTGCTGTTTTGCTACTTCCTGAAAACATCTCACTGGATTTTATATATACAAACACCGTCAGAGTAGGGCCTTTACATGCGTGTTCAGACTGAAACCTCAGTACTTGATATAGTGTCGGACACACAGTAGCACACAAATATCTGTTGAGCTAATGAAGTAATTAACTTCATGAAGATGGCTGGTATACTGTGTTTCTGCTTGTTTCATTTAAGGGCAAGACTTTGTCATTTTGATACCATCAGTTGTTACTTGTCGCTAGGTAATCACTTAAAAGTTTTACTGGCAGATTATTTTTCTTTCCTGCCAGATTCAGTGTATTTCTTGTAGTTGATTTGCTGTTGATTTAATAGGCAAGGCCCATCTTTAAAAGCAGCCTGTTCAGGATGGTTGATTCACTAGAGAAGCCTGAAAACAGTAAGCTGGTGTTTTACTCACTGCTTGTTGGTGTTTTTGTGTTAAAGCTGTGTATAAATATATATTTGAAACTCTTTGTAGTTATTTGGCAAAGAATTCACCCTCATATGGGAGGGAGGATGCAGCAAAGTTCCTATATGTAGAATATAGCTAATTCATTTACAGTCTTTTTCTTATAGGGAAATTAGCACTTACTGCTTAATAACAGGGCTTTGAGGCAGCATTGAAGGTAAACTGTTGTACACTGTATTTTGTAGTAGGCTTTATACAGCCTGTTAGTGCTACTTGGCTTCCTTTGGTAAACAGAGGGGGTTTAGCCACAGGCAAATTTATGTTCTATTTTCAGACTGTTTCATTATTAATAAAAATATATATGTATATATATATGTATATGAAGCATTACAGATATCCACAAATAGTTGATTCATCTGTTTTCCATGAAAAAAGCAAGCTTCCTAAGAGGCACTGTTTACTTATTTCTATTATTGGAAGAAGTGATCCCCTAGGGAAGAGTGTTAATAATCCTTGCTCAGTATTTGCCAGCTGCTGCAGCTGTGATACTATTGTACTGGACAAGAACTGCCAGTGAATTGCAGTGTACAGCAAAGAAGTCCTTCCCATTTCAGTTTCTTAAATAAGCCCTCGCCTCTAACCAGCTTTAGGTTGGTAGTTTGTTCACATCAGGACCAAAGGGTAAAACTGGTTTATGTCCATAATATAAGTTAAATTATTTGTTCTGTCCTAAAGGCTGTTTTCTATTTTTGCCTTAGAAAAGTACATTTGAAAAAAACAAAAAAGAAACTTCTTTGCATTATAAATTCCTAGACAGCGTATTTGTTTATTTTTGAATGAAACTAAATTGGTAAGTACAGGGAAAGCGCGTCCAAACTCGATTGGAAACTCTAGGAGAGCACTCCTGTGTGTCCTTGATCGTGCTGGAAACGGCAGTGCCCGACAGGTGCCTGCCTGGCACATGGTTGGGGCTCAAGTGTGTGCTGAAGTAATGACTCCATGAATTTAGGGCAGATAATGTACATATAATTTAATAATTCTTTTTATGGGTAACACTTAAAAATGGTCATTTTGACACTTGTACTGTCAGTTGTTATTTGTCTCCATGTGTATACTTTTAAATTTTACTAGCAGATCTGCCTTTCATAGTTTTAGATTAGGTGTGTGTTTGTCTTCTCAACTCCCAATTTAAGAGTAACAGGCCCACTGTAATGGTGACAATGAACAGGAGATAATGTAGAAAGTATCGGGTTGGCCAAAGTGCTTGCTTGGTTTTTTCCGTTAAGATGGCTCTAGTAGCACTTAATCATCTTTAATTTCATTCGAAACAATTTTGTTAAGACTGTATCGTGACAGCTGTCATATCAGCAGTGCGTTTAAAAAAACATCAAAATTGAATTTTTTGTAGCCATTTTAATACTGAAGATGGAAATACACAGCATTTCAGCATGCTTTATTATTTCAAGAAAGGTAAAAGTGCAACTGAAATGCAAAAATAGATTTGGGCAGTTTATGGAGAAGGTGCTATGACTGATAGGACATGTCAAAAGTGGTTTGTGAAGTTTTGTGCTGGGAGATTTCTTGTTGGACGGTGCTTCACAGTCAGGTAGTTGAAGTTGATAGTGATCAAATGAGACATTAATTGAGGACAATCAATGTTCTACCATGTGGGAGATAGCTGACATACTCAAATATCCAAATCAAGAAAGTTATTTGTGAAAATGAAAAATGTGTTTTATTTTATGGGAAAAACAGACTTTTTGGCCAAGCTAATATTTCTCCTTAGTGATTATATCCATAAGGAGGTACTGTCACCAGAAGTTTGACACGTACATGTGTGGAGAGGGTGGGCATGGTTTATGTTAGTAAAAAGTAAAGATGGCATTATAGGTAGTTAAGGGCATTAGCAAAAATACTTTTATAAGCTAATTTGGTGTCTTACAGTCAAATTGGGAATTCAAAAAAATACATATATATTCTAAATACAGCTTTTATACAATTTTTATTACCCTAAGAGTTCTGGAGGAATTTTAATACTGCATACTTGCTATTAATACCAGTAATGTACAAGAATCTCAAATATAAAATATACATACACATACAAAACAGCGTCTGTGGCCTCTTAGGACTTTCAGAGCCCTCTAATAATAGCAAGTTACCCTGATCTAGGGAGCCAGGCTTTTGGCCTGGCAAGACTCCAGGTTTTCTGTTTTATTGTTTATCGATAATCCTGTTGGTAACTTTAGCTAACAAAATTAAATGTAACTCTGGATGTTTCTGCATAATAGTTACCTAAATTCCCTATATTTCAAACTTTTCTACCAAAACTATTCCCATCTTAAAGCGAAGTCACGGGGGATATGGGAATGTGGTCAGACTGGGAAGAGGAGGCTGGTAGATCTGAGCACACCCTGAGTAAGCTCCAGGCAAGAAGGAAGTTTCTGGGAAGGCTAGTAATCTTTAAAAATTCCCAAGCACTTTAACTTTTTAATTAGTACATATTTAAAAATAATAATAGTATTTTAAATTACTGTGCAGTAAAATGCAAGCATCATGTCTCTCTTGTGGCTCTCAAAGCCCCTGGCATACCACTGCCTAATCTTAAAGATGTACATTTGAAAAGCATGATTCTACCTTAAAGTTTTGTGTTTTTTTTAAACCGGAAATTTAGACCATATATTTGAATGCATGTTTTCTTGTGATGCTTAAAATTAATATGGATACAGATGATATTTTTATCCCACTTATTCCACAAATAGTAAAATGGTAAGAATATAAGTAAGATACTCAAATTGCAGACCAGGGGAAACAGCAATAAGAGTGGAAGTTTCAAGAAGGTGTGGAGTTGGGGGTGGGGGGAAGAGGACACAACTATGCAGGACACGGGAACTTACCTAGTTGAGCAGGAATTTTAGCTTTAAGGTTCCTGGAAGCCAAAGGGAAATGGGAGACATCACATCTTTGTTATCTTTATACAGGAAAGTACACAGATTACAAAGAGAAGAAAACATGCTAAATATTTTGGGGAAACAAAGTTTTTGAACACCTCAACGGAAATTTCTTCTGTAGAGTCCCATGTCAGAGCTGTCAAGGGACACAGTTAGTGGATGGCTCCTTAACTGTGTGAAACAGTTACTGCAGTAGTACCATGTGTAGGGCTGTCAGGGGTCCCTTTCCAAAGACACAATCATGAATAAAACTCAGTGATGTCATTTTCCTCAGCCTTTTGGGATTCAAGTGCATTGTTTTTCAGATGACCAACTTGATTTGAGGATGAAAACCCAGAATAACTACAGAGATGAACTGTATAGTCTTTAAAAATACCTTTATGTACATCACTGATTTCCAAGACTTAAAAATATGTATTTTTCTTTAATTACAAAAGCAATACCTGTTTATGGTAGGAAATTAAAATATAGATGTTAAATATATACATTTCTCTCTCTCATATATATCTGGATTGCCAGTAGAGGGTGGGACAAATATATACTGGTATGTGTGTATTTGTGTGTGTATATAATTTTTTTCCCACCCCCTGCTGGCAAATCTGTCAGCACTCTGGTAAACTTCCTTCCAGTCTTTTTATGTGCATTTAAGGAAAAAAAAACTGGATCAATAATATATGCCTTTTTATATCCTCTAACTGTAACATTAACATTGCTCCACAAATTATCTTAATGTCTGCATCGTGTGTGTTTTTAGGAAGCTTATAGATCCATCTCTTGCCTTCCATGAGGCTGTTCTCATTTGACTATTAATTTTCAGGTGTATTTTGTTTGTTTTTGTTGGCTTCTCTTTCACCTCTGAAATACAAGCAGTCCAGTGATCAGTCTGCTTCTCTCTCCCATCGCTCTTTTCCTTGATCGTATCACCCAGGCCCCACAGCATCAGCTATCACTTCAAACCACTCTCAGAATCTGAACAAGAGCTCAGACTTCATGCTGAGTTTCAAGACCCTTAAATCCAGTTGCCTGCTAAATACCTGTGAATGCCCTGAAGGCATCTCAAATACATCTGTTCAAAAACAATCCTTTCATTGTACCTATATAGTCAACAAAAATATTATACACTTATTTGTTAGAGGGTAGATCTTAGGTTGCGTTATCACAATAAAATAACATTTTAAAAGTCCATCTTCTCTCAGAACTTAATGGTTCCGCCTTGCCTGTCTCATGTCTTCATCATCGTGTCTACTTAGTTGTTCACACTAGAAATTTTACATCCTATATTCTTTTATCTCACATTAATACCAAAAGTTATATTCTACTTCATACAAAAAATTCAAGTACTTGAGTGTCCATGTATCAGGCACTGGTTATGGCTTATGGATAGAACAGTGAACAAAATCAAGCCTGTTCTCATGGAGCTCACATTCCAGTAGGAAAGACACAAAGTGAACTTTGTGTGAAAGTGATATATGTGAAAGACACATATATCAAGTGACTACGAGTACAATGAAGAAAATACAGCAGGTTTAGGTGATAATGACAGGGAGGAGTTTATCTATTATAAGGTGGTCAGGGAAGACCTTTGATAAAGGGACATATTCACAAAGACCTGAAGGAAGTAAGGAAGCAAGCCATATATGTATTTGGGGGAAGATCCTTTCAGAAGGTAAGGAAGCTGCTGTGTTGCTAGACTGGAAGGAGCAAAAGGCAGAATGGTAGGAACTAACATTCGAGTGTTAGAATGCTGGGCCTCGGAGGTAGAGGGATGGACTGTGCATTTTATTCTAAGAAAAACAGGAAGCAACAGGACGGTTTTAAGCAAAGTATGATGTGGCTAGACTGAAAGGTCTAGCCTTCCAAGGGTGCAAGCTTGGAGGCCAGTTACAAGATTTTGTAGAACAAGTAAGAGATTATGATGGCTTAATTGATAGTGGTGGCAGTAGAGGTGATGAGGGAGTCCTATGCTGGATTGATTTAGGTGAAAATACACCAATGATTAGGTGGGAATGTTAAAAAAGAGGAAATCCAGAGTGACTCCTAAATTTTTGGCCCAAACACTTACTTAGACAGGAAAAACTAGCAGAGTTCAGACGATTATTCTATCTCATTAAACTGCTAAATCAGCCACTTGCTGTATTTAATCTCTCCTTTCTATTCTGGCTTCAGTCGGCTTCTTAGAGCCCAGGCCAACAGCGCTGCTCTGCTCGTGGCTCACTGCCTGCCAACGGGAGGCTGAAGTCAGTTCACATTATTTAGAGGAATTTGCATGTATCTTTTATGCTATCATAGTTTAAACCAGTTCTAATCTTTTAAATGGTGGTCTTTTTAAAAAAAAATTACAAGATCAACATGGAAAAATTAAGAAATTTTTAAAAAGGGATTCTGTATTAGGAGGAGAAGGTGAGATGCTTAGTAGGGATTTGTGGGATATATACAGAAAGGCAGTTTTGAAATGCATGCAATTACTATCATACCTGTTTTTAAACCTCTGCTAAAATATCTAAGATATATATGTGTACATAATTTCCCCATATTTCTGTACAGGGTATGGTAGCATCTATTTATCAGTGATCAGGTGATGTGGATTTGTATGGGCATAGTATGCAGCTACTGGGATTACACTGATGAACAAGATAGATAAAGTGTCTCTCTCCTAGGAACTTAACAGTCTAGTAGATAAGAAGAGCAGCTCTAAAATAGTTATTCCTTAGGAAGGGACACATATAGTCTGCCAGGAATTTCTATGTTTTGTTTTGAATTTGTTAAGTAGTATTCCCACCTTAGAGTTAGGGCTAGAATATCTAATTTCTATTTTACATTTCCTGAACAACAAGGATCTGTAACGTTGCTTGTCCTTAGCGACAGTTAACAGTCCAGTTGGGATTCAGACTCAGGCTCTCTGATCCCCAAACCTTTAACACACGCTGTATAATTCCTCACGATCTTACCATGATAATAAATTAAAGAAATATAAATATGAACGGAAACATTTAACATTCTGGTTTAAGGGAGTTTTAAAATTAAGGCAAGTCAGTCAAGAACTCCTCCCCATAATGTATCGTCTGATATTCCTTCGTTTGTTGTCAGAAACTGCATGTCTTTACTATTACTCTAAGCCTTGTCTGGGGGGTGATGTGCTAAATTCACAAACCGGACCAGCATGAGGTCAGGTGCTCTTGATAATGGCCTGATTCAAGGTTTTCACTACAGCAACTAAAAGATACTTGTTTAAGCACCTGACACCCCACTCTTTCACCTCCTCTCCTTAGCGCTGTTCGGTAAGGCCTCTGCCAGTTTCTGGGCTGTTCTTTATCTCACTTCGCATAATGCCCTCAAGTCACAAATGGCAGGATTTCACAGAATCCTTTTAATCTCGGCTGCATATGCACAGATACAGTAATTCAGGCCCCATGGGAATACTTAGTTGACTGCCAGGACCACAACCCTTGTTTTCTGACCAAGCAAGAAAACTTTTAGGCCAGTGTTGACTTGTTTTAATCTTTAAAATGACTATAAAAACAAATATTTTAAAATAGTAACAGAAATTGGAAAAAGAAAATTTAACTATGTTTTCTTCATCTCTACTTAGATTTATTTTATCTTTTTTTACTTGTATTTAGAGGTAGTCACAGTACTTGTCTGTTTTCATGGTAAATTTTGGATTCTTTTGTTACTAATTTATAAGAGCTCTAAAAACAATAAAATAGTAATCAAAATCTGTCTTAGTGATGCAGATTGATGGTGTCATCTCTATAGGAGGATTCATATTTTTAAAGAAAATTTCAGATAGTACACTTTTTAGTTACAGTATAGGTGTTTCACTAAGTCTGTTGTGAAATAAATTACAATTAAGTTGGCCAATATTCTGTAGAACAAAGCACTTAAAAATTTTTGTCTGCTAACCCTCACCCTCCAACTTTCTTTCCATTAGTTATCTTCAATTTAATTGAAGCAGCAGTAACAACATGGGAAAGCTTGTACTATTCCTGCCACTCTTTGGTTGGTGTTTAAGATTTATATTGTCCAGTAGTGTAATTAAAAGTATTTCTTAAACACCACAAAGTAGGAGAGAAACAAGATGAAGCAGTCTTGTGATGGGAATTTAAAAGTGTTGTTAACCGAAGTAAAATCAATGAAGTCTTAGAACATGTGCTAAGAGGCAGTCTCATACACTGAGGTTAAAGTGAAATGCGTGTTGTGTGTTTTTTAGATCATGAATCAGGCAGACAAAAATCAAGAAGTCCCATCCTACCTTAGCGATGAACCACCAGAAGGTAAGTATGCATGTGTAACACTAGGAGTGGAAAAAAATATCCGAGTGAATCAAAGTTCTGTTTTTATTAAATTTAAAGTAACATAACCCATTTACTTTGTCAGTTAAATAGGTTCTAAAAGTAATTGATGGTAAACTTTGTAAGCCTCTAAAAGAAAACACAGATATTGGTGAATGGGACCATAATGTAATTGCTTTATCACATAAGATCTGTTTTTTGGTTGCTCTTATTTAGAGCCATTTCATAAGAATACCCTTTCATTTGTAAAGAGTGGGATGGGATGCAGACGAAAGATGGACTATATTTAGTGTTGATATTGTACATTAAAAAACTCAAGAAGTACTTGAGATCTGTTAAACTCCCATCATTTCATTACAATTGGTAGCTCTCTTCCTGTGTTATACATGGTCTTGGGGTCTGCTTAAATTCTCTTTTATTTGAAAATTGTTTTATCTTGAATCATTTTATTCTTACCTTCAAAAATCCTCGGAAACACTAACTGTACAGCTAAATGTCCCGACTGTATACTAAAAATTATTTATGGTTTTGGTATAGAATATTACACTTAATTCAAATAGTGATCTCCTTAGACAGCTGCATGTTTTGTATAAGACAGTCATAATGGGTAAGAAAAAGATCAAACTGGAGAATAAGTGATGAAGTGACTGACAGACCAGACTGGATTAGCAAATGAACTAGGATGTCTCTTGGAAGAGGCTAGGGCTGCACTTCTGGCCCTAGGTATTGTATTTTGTCCCAGTTCTGTTACCCACTGTCCAAAACTTTCTTCCTGTATTTCTTGTGTTGGTAGACAAAAATGGAATTGCTAGGAAAATAAACACAATGTAAAGCTCATACTTAAGCCTAAAAGAGGATGGGGGTAGCTAAGCTGATTAGTTTTAGTTTAGTGCAGGAATAGCCTAGAAAATTATTAGCTCACCTGTTTTCCTTGCTTTATTTTTTAGGACGAGAACTCTGGGTTTGGGAAAGAAGTTAGGGCTCAATGAGCAAGTTGATAAGGACTCTGTGAGGAGGTCATCAGGAAAGAGATAGAGACTATCCAGGAGCATCATTGTCAAGGAAGAGAACAAGCTTCAGGAATGGCTGTGTATGGCAACCTGCTAAGCAAAAGTAGTCTGCAAAGTAAATAATTTATATGGTGGTAATTAAGAGCACACTCTGATTAAAGAGATCGACAGCATTAATATTTATTTGATTAAGAAAATTACCTCCATCAACTGTAGCTGAAAAATTAAAAAAAATTTTTTTAAAGAACTGTCTTTATTAAAATGCTTGTGCACCAAGTTTAGCATAGCAGCATAATCCTACATCAGGTATTCAGCATGAAGCCATTATCTGTTTTATCCTCAAATCAGGATTTCCCCTTGCCTAGTGTTACTGACCTTGACCTTGATTACAGAAGAATTACAAATTATATAATCCTTTCCATCATAATTTCATAATTATTGCAGTAGTTCCCCCTTATCCACAGGGGATACATTCGAAGACCCCCAGTGGATGCCTGAAACCTTGGATAGTACTGAACCCTGTAAATGCTGTTTTTTCTCTCTCTATATGCCTATGATAAAGTTTATTTTATAAATTGGACACAGTAAGAGATTAACAAGAACTAATAAAAGAGAATAGTTACAATGATACACGGTAAATGAACCTATGTGGCTGTGGTCTCTCTCACAATATCTTACGGTACTGTATGTATAGTGTGAACACATCTGACATTGGGATTGTTCACCTCCTAAGAGGGAGGGAGGGGATGGTTCAAGATTTCATTACATGACTCAGAGTGGCACACAATTTAAAGCTTATGAATTGTTTACTTCTGAAACTTACCATTTAATATTTTCAGACCATGGATGACTCTGGGTAAGTGCAACTGTCTAAGTGAAACCACAGATAAGCGGTGACTACTATATATTCAAATGCTTACCTGTATCTTAAGTCTTTTATTTCAGCAATTTAAAAATTTATATTAACTATGCTAATTATTCAAATAGTTTCAACAAAAAATTTGAATTTTATAAATTTAGCTATTGCTGACCATGGAAATTTGTATTTATGAAATACAAATTGAGGAGGTTGTCTTCTCAAAACCACCTCCTGATTGTTAGGAAATGTTAGGTTATTTAATGATCTGTACTGTTGGAGAGACATATATATACATATATACATATACATACATATATATATATATATATACATATACATATATATATATATATATATACATATACATACATATATATATATATATAACTGTCTTATTTTCTCTCCTTAGGCTCAATGAAAGATCACCCACAGCAGCAACCAGGCATGTTGTCCCGTGTGACTGGGGGTATCTTCAGTGTTACGAAGGGAGCTGTCGGTGCCACCATTGGTGGTGTGGCTTGGATTGGTGGAAAGAGTCTGGAGGTCACCAAAACAGCTGTTACAACTGTGCCTTCCATGGGAATAGGGCTGGTGAAAGGGGGCGTGTCTGCTGTGGCTGGAGGTGTTACAGCGGTTGGATCTGCTGTTGTAAACAAAGTGCCCTTAACAGGAAAGAAGAAAGACAAATCTGACTAAAACATGGAGATGTGCTTGCTCTCCGCAGCATTATGATGCCAGTGGCATTGAATTGCTAAATTATGGACCACAACTTAAGTCAACTGTTTTGGACGTTTATCTTCTTAAACTGCTGTGTTGAAAGTATTGATGACTGGCTTTCGTCTAAAAAGAGACCAATACTAGCACAGTGTATGAAGGTTTCTCATACTTAAATTCCAGCTTTTTATCTGGTAAAATGTTACACTTACTCAGCTGTAACTGAAGATATATTTGAATATTTACTATGTCTTTTAGTTTAACTAAAAATGTGAAAGTTGAATTTAGTGGATGATCTTTACAGTTCCATATGTAGAACGTGCCAGGTAACTCATCTGCCCCTTAAAAAGGGAAACTTTGACCTACACAAACTGTAATTTTGATGTGCCTAATAGTTTCAGACGTCTTAGTTTTTTTAATAATCCTAGCTGATTAGGCCAAGAGGCATTCTTTTCTTATTTAAGCTGGTAAAAGTAGCAGGATTTAGAGAAATTTAAAAGATAAATTGTTTTATGATCCTGAGTGTTAACCATCTTCTGTTAGACATGCATTATATTAATTTAATCATCAATGCCTTACAAAACATCTTTTCTAATACCCTAAATATGTGCACTTCTTAGAATTACATATGGATTCACTTAAAAGTTGTTTATGAAATTAATTTTCCCTCTTTAAGAAACTCAGGAGTGGTAGGATAAAGGCATTTCTTGCTCTCAGCAGATAAAATAGTGCTTGTTAACTTTCTGTCAACTGTCGGTAGTTATAACCAAACTGTATGCTTCAACCTGGATTCATGCTCCACCATCAATACACCTCAGAGTGCCTAAGGAACATCTTTGCTGGTCAGAAGATACATTGGGAGGGTTTCGGATTAAGGAGGAATAAATAATTTTAAGTTCTTAAAAATTCCTAGAGCATACAAGATATAATCTTCCCACCTATTTTATCTCTAGGATGGCTTAAATTATTGGCAGTACTTCTTTTTAAAAAAATAGTAAAAGAACCACAAATAAGTGGGGTTGACTTTCAAATTGAATGAAATGGGCTCCATATATTAGTTTTGAACATAAAATATATAGAAGTGCTTCAATGGTTTATAGGTTTTTAAAATGTTATCTTACTGTCCTTTACAGCAGCTGTAGACTTTGTACCATCTCCTAAGTCAACTTCAGGCAGGGAACTGAAGTTTCTGGTTGTGAATGACGTGTCATATCTTGACATATCTCATTCATTCTCAAGAATATGACATGGCTGAAATTCATCCCTTTGGTTTTTGTTTCATAAAAATTTAAAAAGTGTATATATATATTTGGCATTCCTTATAATCCAAGCCTGAAAAACACCTGTTTTCTTTACACTTAGGTCTGGAAATTTGCCTCCATTCTGCAGGGTTGTCCCCCCCCACCCCCTCTTGTGAAGGGGAGGAAAGGCATAATGTTCTGGAGTAAATAAATCAAATAGCATCCCTGAGAACTCAAACCAGATTACTCCAGCACAAGGCCTAAATATTTGTAAATGACTAACAGTTTTACATTAATCATGTGTATTAAGAAATGGAAAAGCTTTCATAAATACCAGGAAGGATTTTAAGAAAATCTACTAAGGTTCTTGAACCTTTTCTACAGTATACAAAACTGAAATGTCTTTAAGAAGTTCAATTCATAAGAAATTAAATGGCCATTTCATGCTGTGTTATTTAAGGTATACTTATTTGTTGGTATATCTAGTCAGATATCATAATTAAAAAAGGATTTTTTTTAAAAATCCAAAATTAATAGATGACCTCAAATAACGATGAAAATAATGGTAGTGGAAAACTTGTTTCCTGCTATTAGAAAGAAATTATTGCTGGTTTATATTTCTAATTTATCTTCTCTAGTCATAGGCTCTGCTGTACTTTGTACCTGAATTTCTAAATTTAAACTTTAGTTTACTGTGTGCTTGCATATTTATTTTTAACCTTTGCTTGTCTTTTAAATTGCTTGAGGAAACTGGTTGTAATTAATTTTTGCTACAGAAAAGCCACCTGGTACATGTTATCAAGTTTGTTTTAGATTTCAAACTTAACTGGTCAGGAGAGGCTTTGGTAGTGATAGCAGAGACCCAGACAAACGGACAGGTAGTTATGGAGGTTCCTGTTGAAATGAACTTGCCATTTGATATGTACACTTGAGTCTTTTCCAGTTTATTTTTGTAGATTAGCAGTTTGACCTGTTAAATAATACTAATTCACTTCAAGAAACTAAGATTGTTGTATATACTTGGAGGCACCTGTTATTCGGCTTATCTTTTGAGTGGGTATTTGGCACAATGAGAATAAAACTTGTGTGACCCACTGGTTGATCTAATGATGTTGATATTATGAATCCTGCACTTAGTGAAAGAAATGTCAGTAAAAGAAAATAACTGATGACTGAATTTTTTTGTATTAAAGAAATGGGAAAAGAATACATGAATCTGTTAATAAAGCACTATGATCTTCAAAATATGAAATGTTTCATAAAGATCTAAGGAAATAAAGGGGATTTTAAAACAGGGCAGTCTTAAAATTTTTAGTTACATGGAAGTTCAGAAAGTACTGTAGCCAGTTTTTAAATTTTTAGATGTTAATGAACAAACAAGATTTTAAAAATCTCTGAAAATGTATTTTGATGCCAACACAATAAATGCAAATATATTTTAAACAACTCTAATAAAGATTAAAAATGTAGACTTCTAGGTTTTACCCCAACTTGCTGAATCTCTGAGGGTGGAGCCCAGGACTGCAGTTTAACAACCCCTGCAGGTGACTCCTATGCACTCTAAAATTTGGGGACTGATAGAGAAGTTAAAAAATAATTAGCACTTCCCTGTGTCTTAAGCAGCTGTGGAACCAACTTAGACCTCTCACTGGACAGAAATCATTATACGCTGTCCTTAACATGACCTGATTTAATCCATATGAGGAAAGTATCTTTATTCTCTTTCTACAAACATGGAACAGGTTAACTTTCAATATTAGCTAAATTTTCCGTATCACTTTTGAATTAGTGTAAGGCACAACTTCTCCAGTTTACATCCAGAAACAGAAATGGGGCTGCTCGGTAACTAGTCCCTCATTCTGCTGTTGGCATTAAGTGCTGCCTGTGTGCTAATTTACCAGGCTGTCTAACTTTAACTCACCGGAGTCTTCCGGGTGACCATATTTACTTTGGCAGCTAATTACATTTTGCCACAGAAATGAGTTTAGTATAATTATACACAAAGTACTTCAAGGAAATAATTTAATTCTGTTACTAGAGCCTTTTTTCACATAGGAAGTAAAATTTAACTCTAGTGTTTTATGTAAGAGTATCTCTCCTTGCTATATTGTTGCTTTTGGATATTTTAAATTTTACTCACAGAAAGATCTAAATTAAGAATGTAAGAATGGAAAAAGATTCAAAGGCTTACAAAAGAAAACATGGAGCAAGATTCAGTCTAAGGAAAAATGAAGTCAATATACTGGATTTTTTACCACAAATGTGGATTTTCTTTTAATCATTTCAAGTCAGAGTAAGCTACAAATGTATTTCTGAAAACTTAAGTGCATCTGGTTGTCTGTGCCTGGGTCTGTGCCCTAAAATTCACTGCTATACTGACTAGGCTTTTTAAATTAACGGCCACAAAGCACACATGGCCCCTCAATTTTGCCAAACTTCCGTATATGCCTTCCTGAACATTCACTTTCCTACTCCTTGAAATGACTACTTCATACCCACCCGCCCGCGACTCTCCGGCTGTACTCCACTCCTGCCAGTCTACTGTCCCCTGTACAGTGAGGCATCCGAAGCACCTCTCCCGCCTCTCACACTCTATGGACCGGAACTAGCATCTCTGCTCTTTACCCAAAGTCTGCCCATCTTTACTCTCTCAAGGACATTGATCCTGCAGTTTTCCTTCTCTCATCCACCTTTCATGGGCCATACCCATCAGCACGTAAACATGTCTTAGTATTTGCTTTCTTTAAAGAAAAACTTCACAGCAGAATTTCTTAGAAAACTAGTTTCTTCCTCTCCATCTGTTCTCTCAACCCACTCCAGTTGTCTCCTTACTGTTCTCAGTCCACCAGAGTCACTCATGATAGGGTCAACTGATGATATCCCGTTTGCCAAATCCATTAGTCACTTGGCTGCGTCTTAGTTGGCAACTCCATGGCATTTAACATCATTGATCATGCCCTCTTTTCTTGGCAGACTTCTTCCTCTGGTCAGCCCTTTCCAGGACGGGTAAGCTCATCAAGAGTCACAGCTCAGTACCTAGCTCCAGTCCTGACTTCCCAAACTCCAGACTTCACCATCTGCCTCTGACGTCTCTCCTCCTATGTCTAATAGACATCCCAAACCTGACACCTAAAAGGTGACCGTATAATGCATTTCAAACTGAGGCAGCTGACAGCGAGCAAGCGAGCCCCAGTGATAATTATGGCAGGGCAACAAGCATAAAGTTTCTCCACGGGTTTCCTAGCATACCCTTCGATGGACCTGTAACGCTCACCTGACCTTGCACCACTCTCCCTGCCCCCACTGTACTGACTGCCATTTTTTCTTGAATGAACATTCCCATGTGACTTTGGGTAAGTAACTAACCCTCTCTGATCTGTGGAATAGTAAGCAATGGTACTCTTAGGGTTGCGAAGCTCAATGTGCCTGGTGCTTAGCGGGTGCTGCGTCGATTTCTTTCACTCTCCTAAGGAACTGACCGGATTTGGATAGTGAGGGTTACTTTCATTTGCTGAATGAAAACATGCCCTGAGTTTTTCACAATTTTTTCCTAAAAAGGCCATGCACGCATGGTACACAGATGTTTGGATGTCAGAGTCAATTGTTTGGTTGTGTATTTTCACAAAGTTCAAACTCTACAGCTGAAAGTGGGCCAGTCTTTATGTGGGTAATGTTTATCTTGGAACAAGATTTAGAAATAGAAATTTGAGCCCCGGCTGGTGTAGCTCTGTGGACTGAGTGTCGGCCTGCAAACCAAGGGGTCCGCTGGTTCGATTCCCAGTCAGGGCACATGCCTGGGTTGGGCCAGGTCCCCAGTAGGGGCTGTGCGAGAGGTAACCACACATTGATGTTTCTCTCCCTCTCTCCCTCCCTTCCCCTCTAAAAATAAAATAAAATCTTAAAAAAAGAAAAGTAGAAATTTGAAATACTACTAAAACCTTCATATACTTTTCCTTTTAAAGGCAGACCTGGACTTTCGGAAAAGTTTTTTTTAAATGCTCCATTTACTTCAATTGTTTTTATAAATTAAATCATTTCAAATTTAAGGAATTTTACAGAGATGTTTTCATAAAAGTCCCTAAATTAGTTGGTACTCACTCCTTTGGCAGGTCAGGTAGGGGTGACTTTTCTTATGCCAACTCATAGGCAATCCTTTTTCTAGTCACAAGATTTGAAAAGAAGTCAGGTCACAGTAAATCTGGGCTCTGTCATTTGGCAGCTGAGTGGCCTCTCTAAGCTTCAGTTTCCTCATCTGTAAAAATGGGGAGAGTAATGAATGCACTTAAAAGCATTTAATGAGATAAAAATGGTCATTTTTAAACAAGGTGACCATACAAGCAAGCCCAAATTTTCTTTTTGGATGAGTCATACTTGGTTCTGAAAGATATTTATTCCAACCAGGAGATAAAATCGGCTTTCTCTACAAAATGTACTAGTAATTTGCTGATGTTTCACTTAACACTAAGCTACAGAATTCAGACCACAGTAGTGATGTTTCAGAGGTGGAAGTAAGGAAGAAGGCTAGATTGAAATGTGTTATATAAATTTAAAAAATGTATCTGTACCTTGAATTAAGGGAGTACACTTGTCGGTTTCTTAGGATTCACTTCTAAAATATCACACTGATGTGTCATGTAATAGTATAGGATTTTAAAAAATGTAGCTTAAGGTCAAATTACCAACTTTATTTAAAATAAATACAATTTATATTTTAAAATACAGCAAATGAACCCTGGCTGGGTGGCTCAGTTGGTCAGAACGTCGTCCTGTACACCAAAAGGCTGCAGGTTCAATTCCTGGTCTGGGCACCACACTCAGGTTGTACGTTTGATCCCTGATCAGGGTATGGGAGGCAACCGATCCATGTTTCTCTCTCCCTTCCTTTCTGTCTAAAAGCAATAAACATGTCCTCAGGTGAGGATTAAATTACACACACATATGGCCAATGAGCTGGGGGTTATTTACTCACAGGTAATTTACACACAACTCAGAAGCCAGTAGTTTCTTAAAATTACTGGTGCCTACAAACTGAGAATTGTGTCTTTGCTACTCGGTTTCACTCTGCACTGCCAGAAAGAAGCAATATCAGTCAGCAAGTTACTCATCAACATTTAATGGTGCCACAGGATTAAATAATGGCCTTCCTTTTTTGGCCTGAATTTTACCAAAGTTAGCCTCAAATTCTTTTTTTGTTCCATTTAGATTTTCTAGATGTCCATCCATTATTCTGTAACCTAAAGAATTCAGTTTCCTTATCCTGTACTGTACTATCTGTGGTGTTAATTCAAGAACCATTGGCGTCTCTCTTATCTGAGCTATGGAAATTCCCTCTTTCAATAATACCTGAATTCTCTCTTCCAAAACAGGAACAGAATAATATAAAAGGGCAGGACATTTCAAAACTAATTGCTTCAGGTCATGATCTGTGCATTTAAAAGCATTTTTAGAGAAGGTAATACTGTTCTGTATACTTCTTGGGCCAAGTTGAAAAAGAAACCCTTTCAGTTTGGACAGAAGTTGGAGAATTTCAAAGTTTGTGAAACCTTGCTCCTGGAGAAATTCTAGTGTTTCCTTTACAGCTGCAGAAGAATTTAACAAAATAAATGGGTTTTGGCTTAATAACTTTAGTAGCCAAACTTTCATGTTGGCCTCGGAGCCACCCAAATTTAGATAACTCTCTTGGAGAATCCTTATCATCTGCTTATTTTTCTCAACAGGATTATGAAAAATACTAGATGCAGTTGTCAAAAATCTGCTAATGACCACATTTTTGAGTCCCAACTCTTGAAAGAACTGAACGTTCCGCTTCCGGTTTTCCTGGTCTTTAACAGCAAAGAAAGATTCTGGAAACTGTTCTATTAGCTTGACTAACTCCTCGTCATTTTTGCAGACCGACTGCCAGAGTTCTCTCTGGATGTTAACAGCGGTTGGACTGCAGACAATTGCTTCTGGGCAGCGTTCCAGAATACTGGCTACAGCAGTCTCATCGGCACCTAGTTGTTGTAAAATATTTGCAATTTCTTCAACATAGGTTTCATCCTCCAAAAGTACCCATCCTTTTAATCTGCGGATTTTCCTGATGTCAACTGAAAATTTATAGAGCTTTTCTACTGTCCTTTCATTTTCTTTGTTTGACTGACTGTTAGTTGTAGAGGTGAAGCGTGCTAAAAAAGGCCTGTGTTTGGGAGCTGACAGCATCTTTCTGCAAGAGCACAGCCTGCAAGGCTGGGATCTCATCAGCAGCTTCCACAACATGCCTGCAATCCCCTGGCGAACCCCACCGTCCTGGGACTCAGAATGTGCTCAGGGTTCCTGTAAGGAAGAAAACACAGGTTTTAACATAAAGGGTGTTGACCTGTAGAATAGAAATCTGACCTGGAAGTAGTAAGCATGGAAATAACATGGATTTAAATTAGACAGGAAAACTGCTCATGTGAAATACTAAGTTATGTCCTCTTGGATAATTTATAAAATACACCTCTTCACTCACATCTTATATTTTATAAATACATTGTCTATTTGAGCTTTGCAGCTGGTGAAGTGGTTATTTCTACTTTACAGATCAGAAGCAAGACGAGAAGAAGTTCCAAGATTCACAGACTGCGGATGTTACTCTGACACAAATTCCCCCTCCTACAACTCATGTTTCTCTTGAAGAGACATAGATTACTTACTTATACATACAGGTTTCTTCTTCTTTTTAACATTTTATCTTTTAAAGATTTTATTTATTTATTTTTAGAGGGGAAGGGAGGGAGAAAGAGGGAGAGAAGCATCAATGTGTGGTTGCCTCTCACGCACCCCCCTACTGGGGACCTGGCCTGCAGCTCAGGCATGTGCCCTGACTGGGAATCGAACCGGCGACCCTTTGGTTTGCAGGCTGGCACTCAATCCAGAGCCACACCATCCGGGGCTTAACATTTTACCTTTTTAAGGTGATGTTTAGCTGAAGCACATACTTTTTAAGCAGGGATGGGGGGGTGGGCAGTTATCTCTAAATATTTTTGCTTAATAACTATCACCCCAAATAAATCAGTTAATTTATTTAAAATGAGTTAATGAATGTATGTTTGTTGAAAATCCTTTTTATAAATCCAGAACTGAAATGAGTCTTAGCCAGGTGCAGTGAGGGATGCGCTGTGACTGCCCCAGTGGAGCCATGGGAATGCATGTTAGCGGTGCAATGGGGATCACACATTTGGCACAGTCTAACCAGCTGTCCCAGCTTCACAGCTGTAGGTACCTAAGGACAGCTATACTGTGCCTGGCACTATTTTCTTACATTTTTGGTAATGAAAACATGCAGTTTGTTGTTTTAACTTTTAGTACCTGAGAGTTAAGTGCCTTGGCTCTACCACAAAAGTGTAGTACTGAGCTATTTGGCCAGTTAGCAGCCTTCCCTCATTATTTGTAGGTTTGAAGAAAAACTGTAAAAAGCCATTTCCCATCCCTGCCCTTAAATAATACCCTTACCATATAAGCCAAGGACTCTTCACTTTGAAGCCTGTCCTAACAAATCCATATAAATGATTATTCTCTAAGGAAAAATAACAAGTAACAATGTTCTCATTTTGGTTTACTTAGCTCAGTTAGTGCCTGTGAGGTCCAAAATAATTGTAGGCACGGCTTCTGTTTTACTTCTGGTGGTTCAACCAGAGTTTTCCTCAGGTAATTCCTAATACCAGTTTCCTTCAAGTAACTCTCTAATAACCAAGATATAAATAATAAAGTATTTTTAAAAATTTCTAAGAAGACCACATATTTTAACAGGAAGGAGATAAAGAGGAAGGGCAGGGGCACAGCTAGGCTGCAGCCCCTCACCCCACTGTCACAGGGCCCCCCCCCGCCCCGAGCTTGGGCCTCACCTCCATACCAAAAGCTGGAGGCAGTGCGGGCCCTGCGGCCCAACTGCCCATGCCCAGTCCTGGTTCTAACGTATGGAGTTATTTTGGGAACGTTACTTAGCCTCAGATTAAACAAGTAAACAAGTAGTAATTAGAACAGGGCCTCACAGTAAATGTTCAGTAAGTATTAATTATAATAACAATAGCACCATCCGTAAAACAGAACAGCAGGTAAACTTTACAGGAATACTGCAAGGGTTAAAATGAATGTCGGGTGTTTTGTACAGAGCCTGGTATGTAACAAGTACTCAATGGATGGTAGCCATTACTAGGAAACAGCTGGAGCTAAAATTCTTGCAGTAATGTGACTTTAAATTATATTTTAGACAGAAGTACATTATTTACAAAGAATAACTGGAAATTGTATTTTAAATGCTTTTATAAACAAAATAACTGCTTATAAAAGTTAATGCAGTCTCACTCTAGAGAATCTGCCAAATTCTAAAAAGTGAAAGTGGCAAGTCTTTTATAATCATCGCCTACAGACAACTGTTCACATTTTGACATGTACAGCCAGTTTTTTTTCCTATGCTTCTTGCCCCCTTTATAATAATTTTAAAATATATGAATCTGCCTTATACATGAGAGCTAAGTTCTAAACTCAGCCTGTGAAGTGAAAATAGCAAAAACTCACAATCTTCCTGAAAAATCTCTTAAGCAGGCACCACGTTGGATACCAACATACCATTTTCTGGTAAGTCCAGTGCAGCCAGGGGATCCTCCAGGGCTAGAACAGATTCCAGTGTTTGACTAAGCACCAGATGAACTGGCTCACTCTGGGGGTGGTGTTACCAAAAAATGACGGATCATTAAACACTAGAACTCCACTGCCCATGGCATGATGCTCTTGCCCAGCGAGGCGAAGGGAACGGCAGGCTGTCTCACGTGCCCTGCTTACTCCAGAGTGAACTACCATGCGTCCGGGTGAGTTGTCTGAGCAATTAAAGCTGCCTGGCTGGCTCTGTCTCACCGTCTCTCGGAGGAACACACAGAGTTGACTACAAAGTGGAAAGTACAGACGTGGTCCCTCTGCAATCAATACACACCATACAGGGTGGGCAAAAGCAGGCTTCCAGTTGTAGTAATATAATAATAGGGAAATAACTATGTAAGAATAAACTCACATGTACTCACAACTATAAACCTACTTTTGCCTACTCCTGTTTATATATTCTTTTATTTTATCCACCATATCTAACCTTGGCATCAAAAATGCTCTAAGTATTTAAAATGAGTGTGTGATGGATATACTATAATTTTGCAATTTATTTTCTAGTATTGAGCAGTTGGCCTACTTGCAATTTTTTGCTATACCCTGGTTATCTGCCCACATTTCATATTTCTTCCTTCAGGATGAATTCCTAGGAGTAGAATTACTGAAGAGGAGATGTGTGAAATTATTCATTTACGACCCAGAAAAACTATCTCAACTGACATTCTCATTAATACGTATGAGTGATTCTCTCATCAGTTCTAAGTTTGATATGTGAAAATGAGTACTACATTAAACTTCATTTTAACTTATTATCAGTGAGGCTGAACTTTTCTTAATAAATTATTTTGATCATCTGTATTGCCTTTTGTGAATTACCTATTCCTGCCTTTTGCCTTTTTTTTATTGGTGGCATTAAATAAATTTACAATGTTGTACAACCACTACTACTATTTCTAGAACTTTTTCATCAACCCAAGCACAAACTCTGTACCCATTAAACAATAATTTCACACTCCTTTCTCCTCCAGCCCCTGGTAATTTCTACTCTACTTTCCATCTCTATGAATTTATCTGTTCATGGTACTTCATATAAGTGGAATCATACAGTATTTGTCCTGTTGTGTCTGGCTTATTTCACATAGCATAATGCCTTCAAGATTCATACACAGTATAGCATGGGTCAGTACAAAGTGGTTAATTTTAAGTGGTCAAAGGGTCAGGGCCGTTTCCCTTTCTTTATGATTCCTACTGCTTTTAAACACCACATGAATGGATAAAAAATCATCCGTATTTCCCTCTATATTTGTTTCAACTTTAAAGGTTAGTTTCTTCAATTCATTTGAAATTTCTGATTGTTAGCTGAGAATCAAAGTGGATTTTATCAATAGTTTACCTCCAGGCACCATTTTGGAACAATCCTTTCCTTCCCCATGACTTGTGATGCCTCCTTTACTATACATTAAATGGAGCTTCTGTCCCTAGCTAGCTTCCATCCTTACTTCCCTACTGTCTTGCAGTCACGTGAATGAGCCAGGAGGCTAATTTCTGGCCTTGCCAGACCATTCTAAAATGAGCTCTGGTCAACTCATTCTTGCACGTGCCCCACCAAATATGTCAAATCTTCTCAAGCCTGACCTCCAGCTTCCCCCCAACACTATCGCCTCCTTCACTCTTAACCAATGCCCTTGCCTCTCACTTTTACAAAGAAAGGAGAGCAACTCCACACCAAACATAAACCTTCTGCTATCTTCCCTTCCCTGCGCTTAACACCTTTCATTATCCAGCGTAACCCTGGCTCCAGTGCTAATCCCAACCCATCTAGAGCCTCTCTCACACAGCCACCCCTTCAGCTGTATCCTCCACTCTGAGGCTCCCACCTTCGCCTCAAGGGCTTTTCCTCTCACTGCTGCTCCCACTAAAACCCTATTTTCTTCTTCCCCTCAGTTAATTCTTGCAGCTCCTTCTCTGTCTCCATTTCCGCTGCTCCTACTTACATAGCTCCCAATAAAGACAACTTCCATGCTCCACGCGATCAGAGCCAGTGAGTTGCTCTAGCTCCTAACTCTCAGCCTCGGCAGCTCTCCGCACAGTTGACTACTTTCCCCACGCTCTACTCTCACCTGACTTTAAGGACTTGCCACTCCCTCAGTTCTCCCCCTTCCTTCCTACACATCTGGCCTCCTTTTATTCAGCTACTCTGCAGGCTGATCTTCACGGACTGGCTCTAGACCCTCTCCTCTTCTTGTTAGTTTTCCCCCAGAGACCCTGTCCTTGTCTGGAGTTTCAGTTAATCCACTTCAGTTTCCCCTCAGAAAGTGATCCTGTCACCTCCCTGCAATACACTTTTCAATGGCACTTTGGGATAAAGACATAAAACCATAAAACAAAATAAAAATGCCTCACATGGCCTACAAGGCCTCTTTGCCACCCAGCTCCTGCTTTATCCCTGTACCCAGCGAAGAGCTTGGTCCACAGAGAAATACAGTGTTTGTCAACTGAAACTGAATAAGCAAAGCAAGTTCATGGGGCAACTCAGTGTAGTGGCTAAAACTGCGTGGTGCCTGGGCTTAATTCCTGGTCGTGCTTTGTTTGACTCGAGGAAGTCATTTCACCTCTCTGCGCCTCAGTTTGAGCATCAGGAAAAACGGGGACACTACATCCTGGGTGACTGTGAAGATGAAATGAGTTCATGCCATAAATCACAGGATATTCAGATACACGACAATCCATTTTAAAGATGAGAAAACAAATAAAGTAACGAGTAAAATAACCTAAGGTTGCTCACCTAATAAAGGGTATTCAAACCTAACAGCCTGGCTCCAGTGTCCAGCCCTTAGCCCTGTGCTCTATGTATAAGGCTCTTCGTAGATGTTTGTTAAAACACAATATGACGCTTCATATTTATTAGGCATTTTTGAGGCGTGAAATCCACTTTTGTAATGTGCATAATCTTCATAATATGGGCCCCTCTATAACACCAGTAATTTTAATTACCGTGTAAGTTCTACTTTTCTAACATGCACGAACTCCTGAGTTTCACATTAACCCCAATGGACAATAAGCAATGAAAAATGAAGTCCCAAGAAAAGAATCTTAGGGGGGCACTCGAAAGCCACACATGCACCACTTGGGGCCTGCGCGTTTCTGGAAAAACTTCCGAAGGCGCCGGGCTCCGCCCAGGCCAGGCAGGCGGAGCTCAGCCGGGCCTGGGGTCGGCGGTCGCCCTGGCGGCCCTCGACCCGCCTCTCCGCCGCAGCCGTGCGAGGGGCTGTCACCCCAGGGCCAGAGAAAGGGCACGACTCACCTGTCGGCTTCCGCTCCTGGCAAGAAGCAGGGAGTACCGTGTCCCCGGCTCCGTCCTTCCTCCCTCACCCGGCCGAAGCTTCCAGTGGCCTGTCTTTCCGAGACTGGGACCAGGGCCCGGGGCCTCCAGCAGCTCGCGAATTTCCCTCAGCAGCGCCAACCAGGCCACCCGCCCCTTTACCGGCAGCCAATCAGAGCACGAGAGGTCAGGGAGCAGAGACGCTTGCCCGCAATGGAGCCAATCAGAATGTGGAACACAGACCACGTGACCCTCTGTTCGCCAAGGGACGCCGCGGAGTGGCGTGGAAATTAGCTTTCCAGGGAGCTTAGCCTGGCCCCATCCAATTATTGTCTCTGGCATTTTCACACCCTCTCCTTCGCTGCATTTGAAAAAAGTTCGCGTTTCCGTAGTTTTGTCCCTCGGGGAATGTCGCGAAGGTAGAATTAACTCAGAAAACACTGTATCTTTTAAGCTGGAACCATTCTGAATTCCCAATAATTCGATAAGTAAATAATTTACAAAAGTAGTGGTTTAAAAAAGCCCAAATCTCTTTGGAACGTGTAAAGCCTTCCTACTTTACTACCCACCGTCCCAATCCTCCACCCAGCAGTCAGAGAACGTACCTCATACATCTTGAGAAACAACCTTCCTGCCACCTTCACCTAAGTATTTGTCTTTTCTGTTAACTGCCACGTGGTTTACATTCCAATCGTTTTTTGTGATGTCAATTTCATTAATTTCTCCTTAAAGTCAGGCTTAATGTCTGTCCCATTTACTCACACGTTTATCCATCCAATCAACAGATATTTATGGCAATGCCTACTAAGTAACTGCGAAGTGTGTCCAGCTGTAATGAGATGGCAGCGGTGGACCAGACAGAGGGGAATAAAGTACATTTCCTGTACTGGGAGTTTCCATTCTGATGGAGGACAAAGACATTAACAATCAATAACATGGTTAATGGCTACCAGAGTTAAATGTTTCCAAGGACAGGATGCCCTTACCCTGCCTAGTTGTGCTATGAATTTATTTTCCTATGAACAATGCTTGGCACATGGGAGGGACTCAGGAAATGCTAATGCTAACTAGATCTTTTGAGTCTAGCCTTAGTAACCAATTTGCGCTCAATAGGGTTTGTTGAGAGGGACTGACACTTGATTTTAATTCCAGAGAGTAGCAGCAAGAAGCCTGGCTCCTTGTCTCAAGATCGATTTTGATCTCCAGGATACTCTACAATGAACTGAGTAGCTTTTGTATACAAAGTAGGGGAGTGCTTGTCCAGTAACCCTTTTCCCTCTACATTACTCTTATACAAAAACCTTATTATTTGTGGTTTATTGGACACTTTTTCCTGAAATAAAGTGACTTGGGGCCCAGACTAACCAAAGTGTTTCACATGCATTTAGGGAAAGGGGGTTAGGGTACGATACAGACAAGAGAAAAAAGACAAGGGATGTAAATTCAGGCCTTAGAACTATATGGTCAAGAGGGAGGGAGGACAGATGTGCACTAGAGTGCTGGCAGCTTGTACCAGGGCTCCACATAACTGTGTAAGGAATGATAATGCCCATGACCCTGTGAATTGTAATCAAAAATTGAAAATGACCAACTAGTGAGTGCCAGCTGTATTAAATGTTACTCAAAGCCTTTTCCATCCTAAATATTTAAGTAGTATATTTCTGGAACCATAAAATCAGAAGAAGAAAAAAAAAACTTGGGTGGAGAAATGGGGAAAGAACCTAGTATTATGCATATTATCTATAGAAAGTCACAAACATGTTTGAAACTGTGGGAAGATCCTGAAGTTTCTAGTACGTAAGAGATGCATTAAAAATAATACTGTTATCAGCCCTTTATATCCCAAATTTACTAATTTATTATAAGTGAATGTGAAAAATATAAGGATTTTGTGAAGGTTCATTCAAAAGCTTGGTTTTCTCAACTCAATTATTCCAGGTTGCCAGCACAGTTTCTGGTAATGAGTTCAAGAAGCATTTGCTGGGTGAATAAAAGGTCTTGAATCCCTCAACCACCAATGGGCAAGGTTTGTTGTTGTTGTTTTAGCTGGGAAGGGAGGGAGAAAGACAGGGAGAGAACCATCAATCAGCTGCCTCTCACATGTCCCTCAACCGGGGACCTGACCGGCAATCCAGGCATGTGCCCTGACCAGGAATGGAATGGGTGACCTTTTGGTTTGTGGGGCAATGCCCAGCCCACTGAGCCAAGGGCTGGGCAGGGTTTTTAGACCACTGACCCTTCTAGTGAGGGGGAGAACACTGTATTCAGACACAGTGCGTCTGCTCAGTTGGAGCACATTGATACCTCTCTTTACCTTTCAGTGATTCGCCAGTCACAATTTAGAACAAACTGAAAAAGCTTTCCAAAAAAACCCCTAAAAAAAAAACCAAAATACCTCTACATATCAGTGCCTTTGCTGAAATACTTATTCACATTAAAACTAAATCTTTATTCCCCCGGATGATGATGATGGCAAATCCTAGGTCTACAAATTTTTCAATTCTGTACAGTGCATTCAGGTCCAAAGAGTATGATGTGAAATATGGATATTAAGAGAAACAAAGTATTACTCCTTATTAACAGGGGTGAAAGAAGATAAGCCACATTTTTTCTTTTCTCAGTACCAGAATTTATTGGTCAATATTAATTCATTATCCAGTATACTTTAAAATACATATCATCTAAAGTTTATTGTTGTTTCTGGATTTTTGACTCAAAATTAACTTGAGTTACCTTTACATATGATTGTCACACTGAACATCTATCATTACTAAAGATGGGAAAACAAAAAGCTACTTGTTATAATGGCAAGAATTAGCCTACTAGAGACAGGAAAAGAATAATAGTAATAACAATCATGGCACCTAACCAGACCTGCAACATCCAGTGAACTACGTAGCACGGCAACCCTGTAGCTAACATTTATCTAGTATATCCCACCATATGCCAGGCACTGTCATGAGCATTTCATATGCAGTATGAAGCAGATACTACTCTCATCCCCATTTTATAGATGAGAACAAAGAAGGCACAGAAGGTTAGTTAACCTGCCCACAATCTCAAAGCTAATGACTGTCAGAGCCAGGTATTTGACTCCAGAGTCCACATTCTTAACCTGTTATCCTATATTGACTAACTCACAGTTATAATCCCCATTACTTGAAAAAAATCTTTTTGGTTTTATATATTTCTCACAGATAACTTTATTTTTAAAAGTATAAAGTCTTCGAAAGACAATATTCTTATTTGGAATAATTTTGAAAAATACTATTTCACTAAATACAGGGGTGGGTAAAAGTAGGTTTACAGTTGTTCGTATGGAAAATAATACAATATTTAATAAATAATAATACAAAAAATAAACTCTGTGCTTCGTGTACTCACAACTATAAACCTACTTTTGCCCACCCATTTATATGGTAGACGTTCCTTCATTCAGAATGGTGATGTGGTTTATACTAGAATCTCTCTACTTTGTAATCACATCTCACAAACCAATGTTCTACCCCTTTCCTCAAACAGAAAGAAGAAAAGAAGAAAAACAACCATCAAATACACAAAATTCTACATATGCATATACTTTAATAACAAAGGTCACTTTAGCTATAAATGAACAAAGAAGGGGAGACAAAGAAAACTTAATACGTGATACTTCCACAAGTTTGGTCAAACAGGCATACATGAAGCTTTAAAACATATACTGTCTATGTTAACAGAGGCTACAACTACCAATTTTTATTGCACACATTTCCTAAAACAGAGTGCAAAGTTAAAGCAAACAATGATGTCCAGAAAATTTTAACAAAGTCTTTTAAGAAAGTCTAAAAACCTCCTATTTTCCCACATTGACTCTCAAAACTTTGATTTTTTTATATCAGAATATCAGTTTGCCACTTTAACTTTTACCATACATGAAAAATTATCAAAAATATACTGATGGGTCTATACTAATTGTGTTATTTATATTTACATTAAGCAAATTCTTTTTAACAAGTTCTTTATATACAAATTACCATGTGTCCTATGTGAAATTCATTAAAAAGTTAAAAACCACAGAAATGTCATTAGAAACAACTGCTTTCCATCAATGAAGAACATTTTAAAATAATTTAACTGAAAAAAGTATTGAACTCTCCGCCAATTTCAGCTGCAACAGTATTCCTCCTGAATGTTTTCTGTGATTTAAGGGAAAAAAAAAATTGGGTAAAGCTTGATCGCAAAGAATTAAATGATAAAAATTTGGTGTTTACTGATTTTATCTTCAAGAAATTCATAGTCTAATAAGGTTGGCAATTAAAAAAAAGCATTAGTTTTAAAAAAGTAAATAGTTTAAGATAACTGAAGAAACAAACTGTCATTTGACAGTTTTTCACGTCTTTTCATATAAATTCAATCATATAAATTTCATGTCTTTTCATATAAATTCAATTTAAATTTTCATATAAATTTAAATACTTTTCATATAAATTCAAATCACAAAATAGTATCCCATAGCTAACTGAACTGAATACAGGCATGGCTTTTTGATACTTTCAAAGGGCCAACATTAAAAAAAAATTAAACTATTTCCAAACTGGAAAGAATTTAGATTTTAGAAGTATCACAATAGATAAAAATATATAAGGACTTAAGAGGCAAAAATTTTGAGAAAAGTTCAAAAAGGGATTATATTACTACCACTAAAATTAAAAAGTCACTCTCATTGTTTTAGACTCATGGTCATTGGAAGGAAATGAAAAAGATGTCTTTTTCTGAGGAAAACAACTTGAGCACAAATTCATAAGCTTTTTAAATTTAAATATCATTGATTAAAATGACCATGAAACGGACAGCAGCACTTTGTTCAATACAGACACATTTCTCTTAAGAGCTAACTTATTTTGCAACAATCGTTGAAAAACTTATGCCTCTCTGATTTGAAAATAGAGATTAACTCCATTTTGGAAAGTTCCCTAATTTATGTTGATTACACACTCCACAAAAGCAAGAAATAAGGCTGTACAATATTTACCTAATTAGTACTCTGTCGTTGGACTTTAGGACCGATACTTTGTGTGTCTTCTTCCTGACTAGGACGTTTACCACTGCCGAGACCAGTGCCCATGGAGCTTCTTCCTACACATTTCAAAAATGTACGTTTAAAATAGGAAAGGTGAAAAGAATAGTATGCTCAAATGCTTTATTCTTACCTTGCTTCAACAGGTGAGTTTGCTGACTGTCTCCATGAGCATAATGTAAAATACCGCTCCCTTGAGGGCAACCTGATAGTATTTAAAACACAGTAAAATTCCTTAAAATAAGTTCCAAGTTGTATGTATTAAGACTACAAGTTCAATTTTTAGTATTTGTATATAAGGCCATATATGCTTTTTAAGACTAAACCTCAATCCTTTATATGATCCAAAAATCACATGCTCAATCAGGAAAACTTAAATTCAGGGTCATAGAAATACTGACTGTTCAAAGGCAAAATCACTTGTAGTCATTTTCTAAAAAACACTTCTTTAATGGATGACAACAGACTGTGGCCATAAAGGGCAGCAGTGAGATATTTATCCTTCTCTAACCTCTTGTCCTTCTCTACCCCACACTCCTCCCTCAGTGCCTGTCTAACACATGTGTCTGGAGATGTTTATAAAAGCCTGCCAGATGAGAATTAAACAATTCTAATCAGCCCTGGCCAGGTAGCTCAGTTGGTCAGAGCATCGTCCAGATCTACCGAGGTTGTGGGTTCGGTCCCCAGTTACAGCATATACAAGAGGCAACCAATGAATGCATAAATATGTGGAACAACAAACTGATATCTGTCTGTCTCTCATCAATTAAAAAAAATCTTATCATACAACAAGGAGGAGACACTGACAACGTGGCAGTTGCCTTGCCTGAGCAATGGTATCAACCCTTCTAAAAAGAAACAATGTTACAGGAGAATGACCATAAAACTGAGTGCAGCATAGTGTGTCCAGATTATGGAAAAATATGAGCATTCTAGTCCCTAGAGAGGTCACCTCATGGTCTGAACAAGATAATTAACGTATTTTTATTAGGATTTCATGCACATCAAAAATATGAGCATTCTAGCCCCTAGAGAAGTCACCTCATGGCCTGAACAAGACAATCTACTTACTTTTATTGGAATTTTTTTGGATTAAAAATTTAGCTTTTCAGGTATTCAAAATTGGAAAAGTGGAGGTCCTGATCTGAGACGAGGCCTTCTAACACTGGAAAGGGGTATCTCCACCATAAATTACAAATCTAGTGTTCCCTGTTGATATTTTAATTCATAGGATTTTAAATTTTCTAGTCTGTCATTCACAAAATAGTGACTTCTAAACTGAAAACATTCAGTTTTTGAACTTGTAAGGCTGAAAGTCAGACTGTGGACTATAGCAAATTCACCACTGAATGGTGCTATTCCTGGTCTTACCAACAGCAGGATTTCCCCTAATAGTGATACTTGTTGTCATGTATTATTGTACAACACTATTTAAAACTTCACACAACATGAAAAGTACTTAATTCCACTGAATTGTACATTTAAAATGGTTAAAATGCTGTTTTCTGTTACATATATTTATAATTAAAAAAATACTTCAACCAATACATTTTCAATGATCATATTCATACCTTACACATTGTTGAGGGCCCATTTAAACTAGAGACTATAACAGGTAATAGGGATACATATATTATTAAGACATGAAGTCTGTCTTCAAGGGGTTCAGGTCAAGTAGGAGGAGATAGACACATAAAATCACTATGTACAACGAGGTATAATTTTAAGTGTTGGGATGGAAGCTGGTACAGGATATAGTGGGGCTACTGAGGAAGAAAAGGTTCATTTTATTGATAGATTCACAGAGGAAACCCTTAGGCTAAGTCATAAACTATTTTCATTTTCTCAACTTCATCGATTTTATTCCTCTTACAGTTCTAAGTGAGAATAATCTCATACGCAAAATGAATGAAAGCAGCCAGACAGAAAAAATACAAACTATGATTCTATAAAGTTCAAAAATGGGCAAAACTGACATTAGAAATTAGGACAGTGATTAACTTTTGGGAGGAGCATAAAAATTAATATGCTCGATAAATATATTAGAAATTTCCTTAACATGGGATTTTATTTCCTTAGAAATAAAATTCCTGAGTCCCTAAATTCAAGAATACCTCTACAGCCTATAACTTCCCCATAAAAATATAGTAAATTATATTTTCACAAGAATAACTGTACAAGAGACAATGACTAGAGAACAGAACTTTGCTGATCAATTGGCTAGGAATAGCTTAGTCACTTACAAATATCACAAATCCTCGTATTTGTATGTCATCATGACATTACAGTAGTTAAATTTCAAATGCCAAGATTACATAAGATGATAATCTTAGAGTGAAAAAACTTTAAGAAAGTATATCTTGTTTACAAAAAAAGTTTCTTAAAGAAAAAAAGTTTATATAATCACTTTCCCCTTATGTTACACTGTCAATAGCACCAAAAGGATTTTCCACTTAAAATATTCTAACTTAAACATATTATAGAGGAGAAATTACATAGAAAAGATATTCAAAAGAAATAACCAAAATTTTAATAGTGACTCTCTATTGGATGGAATTGTGATTTCTGTTGTTCTTTTCTACTTTTCTGAATTTTCTAAATTCTCTATAGTAAACAGTGGTTTTTAAGCAGTTTTGAGGTATAACTGACATACCATAAAACTCCCCTGTTTTAAGTACACAATTCAATGATTTTTACTAAATTTACAGAGTTGTGCAACCATCACCACAATCCAGTTTTAGAGTATTTTTCATCGTCCTGAAAAGATCCCTCATGCCAACTTGCATTCATTCCCCATTCCCATCCTCAAGCCTAAAGTGATCACTAATCTACTTGGTCTCTTTTAAAGACATGCCTTTTTGGGATAGTTCATATAAATGCAATCATGAAATATGTGGTCTTCTGTGTTTGGCTTCTTTTCTTTAACTTAATACTTTGGAGGTTTATCCTTGAGGTTTATGTTGCAGCCCCCTACCAGTATTTTGCTCCTTTGTATGCATGTACCACACTTGGCTATTATAAATAAGGCTATAATAAACATTCACATGTAAGCCTTCATGTAAACATATGTTTTCCTTTCCTTTGGATTGATACTTAGGACTGGAATTTCTGGGTCATATGTTAAATTTATGTTTAGCTTTTAAGAAACTGCCAAACCTGTTTTTCAAAGTGGCTATACCATTTTACATGCCACCTTTTAGCAGCACCTTTTAGCAGGTCCTAGTCTCTTCATATCCTCTCAACACTTGGTAGTGTCTTTTTTATTCTAACTATTTGAATAGGCACGGGATGACCAACTTTCCCCAGTTTGCCCAGGATTCCTCAAATGTTAGCACTGAAAGTCCCATGCCCCAAGAAACTCCTCAACCCCAGGTAATCAGAGATAGTTGATCACCCAAAGTGGGTGTGAAGTACTGTCTCTTAGTAGTTTTAATTTGAACTTCCCCTATGATTAGTAATGTCAAACAGGTATTTTATAATAGAAAAAATTAAACTATAAATTAAATAAAAATTGTTTTATTATAAGAACAAAAATACTTCAATGCATGTATTTATATATAGCTTATTCATTTCATGAGCAAAAAAAAAAGTCTATAAAAAGAAAAAGAAGGAAATGTAATGTGTGTTTCAGAGGCTAAGAATTTTCCAGGCATTTAAAAACCTAAGAAAAGTCATAAAGAATCTTGCCCTTTCCTATGCCTTGTGAAACACTGTCAAATAAACGCCTACAAACAGGGTAAGTACAGGGCATAAAGGAGTGAGCTTCGGAAGTATGTAAGTCCTTTCGAATGGAGCAGAAACCTGAGGGGAGAGATGCTTGACAGCACAGTCAGAACCCCAAGGATCTTCCCACAGTCGTTCCCACCTCCAGGTCTACAATGCTCTCTTCACCTGCCCACCCAAACGCTGCCCACCCACCCTCTTCCTGTATTTCTCAATCATCTCTCCCTTTTTATGGAGAGAGCACCTTACAATTTATCACTTTTTCCATTTGTTTTTGTTTCCCTTCCACACCCCATTTAGACTATATGCTCATTGCAGCTTTTACGTCTGCTATGTCTTTTGAAAGCTTTACAGCACCTAGCCTACAAAGTGTATTACAAGGTAAATACTTGCATCATTAGAGTACTTTTAAGATTTATTAATCCTATTATATCATAAAATATCATATGTTTTTATAGATTTGGGAAGCAAAATTATTCCAATTTAACTTACTACCATGATTAGTTTCTGCAGGTAACTTCAAATAATAAACACAGATTTGAGTGGACTAAGAAACAGTATGTTTCCCACCCTGCTGCTACCTGCCTGTTGTCTTAGTGCTTCACAGAACTTCTGTCCTTCAGCCTCATGTGTGGGCAGAAAAGGCCGGCTATAAACTGAAAAACAGATCTGACAGAACTTTTGAAATGATACCTTATTGATACCTTATCAGTTTACTTCAAATTTTTAGGAAGCTCTGAGAAAGAACATTTCTGAAGTATACTGCCACCACTGGCAACTATTTGACTGCCAGGTAAAACACATTCCAGTAATAGAGTACTTTATCTGATAAACACTATATATGGCATTATATTTGCAGAAGAGGCCTACTGAAACAGGAAAGAATAAGAACTTTAGGACTGATCCAACTTGGATCTGAATCTTGGCTCAACTGCTTACTAACTTTGGAATCTTGGTTAAATTATCAAACCTTTCCGGGCTTATTTCCCCAGTCATAAAATGATAATCCCACCATCACCTTCCCAGGTTACTCTGAGAATGTGACAAAAATCTCACACCAGAAACAAAGTAGGTAGTCAAAAGGTGAGTGCCTTTGTTTCTTTCTCCTTAAGCTATTTGTTGGAGGATAAAGCACATGTTCTCTTTCAAAAGGGTACAGGATATTTCAGAATTTAGGGAGTTTCAATTTTTTAAAAAAGGTCTTTTAATAACAATTTTGAACATCTTTTTAAAAAAAAATGATCATTCCTCATATGCTGCCTTGTTTTTAATCAAATTAATTAGGTTCATGATATTTTCGGTTAAAACCTTTTAAAATCAATAATAATTCCAATTGCAAATACATACTGACTTCTTAACATTATTAATATTACCCATATTAAGAATATATGTGGCAACTAAATATATATCATACCAAAAACCATTTCAGACCAGACTCTGGGGTCTGTAAGACCACAAAGAAAAACTCGCATGCAAAGGACTAAAGTTGTATGATAAATTTTTTGGCCATGTTCACAGGGCCACTGACCTTAACTTATGACCTTACAGTTGATACATGTCTAAAAGAGTAAAAAATAATGAGCATTCTGAAAATATGATATTTTAGTTTTATTTTGTCCTTTCTCCTTATTCAGTTTGCAAGCTCACCTTTACCTTGACGCAAATTCTAATAGTACCAAGAACTATTACACAAATTTTAAAGATAGATTTTTTTAAAACACAGTGAGGTTTAATAAGTAATACATTTGATTATTAATCTCTTGATGTTAAAGTGCAGAATTTTTCTTTTCACTTACTTCCACTGCTGCTACAACCTGGGATATTCTCTCCAGGAGAATACCCCATGAGGCCTCCATTCCCATTAGGATTAGAAGGTACTGATGCAAGAAGACCTAAAGGAAAAAAAAATTTCCTATTAAATTACGATCAAGATCAAATCAAGGATAGAAACATAAAGAGCTGCTAAAGAAATGAATTAAAGGCAGTCACTAACACACCTAGTCCTCTGTATCGTGAAAGCTGCTGGTAGATCTGTTTCATCCTCTCGATATTCAAACGGCTTGCCTCAGCATGGTTCACCATTGGTTTGGGGTAATTAACTCCTATCAAACATTTGGCTACCTTTTGGATACCTTCTGGTGCATTCCAAGGATCATAGATGTATTTTGCAGGGAAGCCTCTTAGGATAGGCAAATACCGCCTTTTGGGAGAAGGGAGAAAAATTATTAATAAGATGAACTACATGCAAATTATAAGAAACTATTTATTAGCTAGGAATGACCAAAATCCAATCAATAGCATTTAAATGATTTGTTTACCCTTCTCCTCATCTCTGCTGACCATCATGAGTGGGGAGTACTTTAAGTGTTGCTTAAATATGAAAAGCCCTTCCTGAATTAGTTATTCTAAACTAAAAAATAATCACCCTTGATTTACCTGATATAGTCTCCATTGGGATCTGTTCTCCTACCAAAACCAACAGGGCAATAGCAGTGAAAAAACTGTTGAAAAAAGGAACTACAAGACAGCCACATCCAACTTCCAGCATTTATGCTCCAATCTGCATCAAGCAATAATTCTTCAAATACCTTCAGAAGTAACAGAAACCACTTAGTTTACACACACATAATTCTCAAAGCAAGCATTTTCCACGTCTCTGCAGATCAAAAGTTAAAACAAAGAAAATCTAGCACAGAACTGTAAAATTAAACATTCCAATGTTAGCTTCCATGTCCATGTTTTTTTCTATAATGAGTTATTTCAGGAAAAGAAACATATCAGTAATATAAGTGGATTTCTGAACAGAATTTACCTTTCTAACCTTTGCGGTGTTATGTGGGAGGAGGGTAAAAAATATTATTCAAGTCACTGATTTAAAAGGAATATGAGGAGATCAAAAAATGGAAGAAAAATAAAAGTAGTAAACACTTTCAAGAAAGTAAAAATGCTTCCAAATAAATCGCTAACAGAAACTCAGAAGTTTGGTACACCAGCCAAATAAAGTGAGCATCCAAATATAAATGACCTTTGAAAATGCACTTGCATTATAGAGTTTAAGTTTGGAACTTCTTGATCCAAAAGGAAAACAGAATTAAAATATTTAATGATTTTTAAAAATAAATTCATGAAGTGTGTCCTACACATCTGCCTCATGTACAACTTTGTACTAGGGAATATAACACATGCAAAAAAAACATAGGATCAGAAATGGTCCTTGGAGAGGGGAAATTTATGATATAGGTAAGAAGGCAAAACATATGTATAAGTCCTGTTATGTATAGCACAAGATGATGTCATAAAATTCAGTATGTTTCACTTTACATAATAGAAGTATTACTAAAAAGCTGTGATGTTGAAGTGAGGTAAAATGATATCCGTTTTAAAATTTACACTACAAATTCACTATTTCCAAAAACTCTTGGGTGAATCCTTTCTTTGACAGAAATGATCACCTAAGTATATATCGATGCAATTAAGTCCACAGTGTTAAATCTTACAGTTCCCTTGATGGTTAGGTTGGTTTAGCCATAGAAATGACTTGAGGTTAACTGAATCAGTTTTTGCCATATCCCCTGTCTGGTTACAGCAGAAGTGTGATGGTATTGTGGGAATTAAATGCTTTGTCCACTGAAAAACTAGACTCTAAATGAATCTATATATTAGACAAGTTCTAGGAAATGTTTTATTAAGGTATAGAGTCCTTCAAAATAAGACCGTGCTACATTATTTAGAATACTTGCCTTCATTCCTTCTTCCCAACTAATCCACAGGTCACCTCGTGTCAGGAAGCAAGCAACTGCATGTCTGGCCAAATGGTGAATCCAACCCTCCTGACGAAGCTGTGTCATGATGGCATCGATCCATGGGAAACCTGTCCGGCCTTCTGCCCATTTTGCTAAAGCCTCAGGATTCTTATCCCAAGGAATCTGAACACAGATGGGGTTTCCTTCCATTTTATCAAAGCGTGGATTATTTGTTGCTGCGGTATAGAAAAATTCACGCCATAATAGCTGCCCATAAAGGGAAAGGGGCGGGGAACTGTTCTTTTTTACCTAAGATTAAAAAGCAAGTAAGTATTATAAGCAATTTTTTTTAACTATTTTGAAAAATAAAATCCAGTTTTAGTTAATACCTTTTTGTAGAGATCTGTTAGTTTGAAGTAAAACAGTCGACAGGACAAACAACCAAATCGGAGGTAAGGACTGAGTCCAGTAGGGCTAGCAAGCAGAGAATTTGCATTCATTCGAGGCCTTTCAAAGTTTGCCACCCAAGCCTGAAAACATACAGAGAGAATTACGCTAACTTTTCCATTTTTAAAATTTAGATTTAGATTTTTAAAAACTGTTACATAGTTCTTGGGGAATAAAATCTTATTCCAGACATAAATGTATGTTTTAATAAAAAATAAGAAAGGTTACAAGTGAACATTTTTCTTTGTTTCAGCCATTCTCATGTACCTATTCATGTGAAAAATTACCTTCATATTCCTAATACAGCCCTGGCTGGTGAGGCTCAGTGGACTGAGCACCACCTGAAAACCAAACGGTCACCAGTTTAATTCCTAGTCAGGGCACATGCCTAGGTTGCGGGCCAGGTCCCCAGTAGGAGTCTTGTGGGAGGCAACCACATATTGATGTTTCTCTCCCTCTCTTTTTCTCTCCCTTCCCCTCTGTCTAAAAATAAATAAATAAAATCTTTAAAAAAAATTCCTAACACAAAGCTGAGAGCACCATCCACCTGTCTCTTTGACACTAACATAAAGGTGAAATAGAAGAACTATCCTAGCTTCAAAGGTATGGTCATCAGATACCAACTTACACAAAAAGAATAGAAGAGGTAGTGCTGTTAAGAACTAAAAAGGAAATAATCAGAAGAGGAGGAAAATGCTATTTAAATGAAGAGACAGCTGTTAATTTTCAAATAATTAGGTTTGTGCTATTTTAAGTGTTTCTCTCAATTCTTCTTTTCAACAGTTCTATTTTTTTGTTTTTAAAAAAGAGTAAAATTATTTTTAAAATGCCAATTTGGAAATATGAGCATGATCTATATCATCATACTTTTCTTTCCAAATGTCTTTCCAAACGTGTAAGTGCTTCCGTTTCTCCACCTGGCCATACTGCAGAGGGCAGACCATCTGTATCAAAACCTAAAATAAATAAATAAATAAATAAATAAATAAATAAATAAATATAAACATACATACATACAGGCATTTTAAAAATATCATTCTTCTGGAATATAAATAATTTTTATATTTAGCCACAATAATTACAAGAAAAATTACTTTGTAAAAGAATTATGATAGTAGCATCAAAATGAATTGATGACCCTGGATAGAGTCTCACAGATGAAAGATGTAACATGCTCTCTATTCTTTAAAATGTATATTTTAAGGTGATAACAGATCACATATTTTAGAACATAAAAATAATGCACAGATTTACCACTTCTTAGTTTGAGTTTCTTCTATTATCTTCTCCCAGCTTTCTTACTCTGTTAGTGCAAACTACATGTCAAATCAGAAGTGGGATTTTCTGAGTGATTTATTAGCTACTAAGTTTCACCTTTTTACCATTTATACCCACCTAGTTCTTCCAGTGAAGGGACTCCATATTTCTCATCATGGTCATCAGACAGAGGAGTTGTGCACTTTTCTATCACTTCCGAAGTAATTGTCTCCACTGGCATCTCTAGTGGTTCCATTTTGCTGATGAGAGTCTGGAATCTTTTATAAGTAAGAGGTGGTTGTCCGCCATTGAGTTCTATGATCCTATTATAAAAGTTAGTAAAATCCAGTTAGTATGAAAAAAATGACAATATATTTTGGTTGATAAGCTCTGAAAAGGCTTAAAAATCAGAAAGTATATAAAATTAACTACTTAAGATTTCTAGGAGAATGACCAGGAAGCTGGTTCAAAAATGGTTAATCTAAAAATCATTTTCTAGACATCAAAAATATACAAAACCTTTAAGACAAAGGGTATTAAGCACCTCAAGTGAAAACAACAGTGTCTAAATTAGCTGGAAGGCAATAACCTAAAAATATGGAAATGTAAACATATATTATAACTCGGCTCAAAGAAAAAGTGTAAAATCATAAGTCAGCTCAAAGAGTCCCTTAATAATTAATAAAAACTAAACCAAGCCAATATTATATCGAGAAGCAAACAAGTCTCATTAATTAGGATTCTATATTACTGTAGTGATAATCACTTGATATTTTCTATTATGCGCATGCTTTTGTTAAAAATGTCAGCATATGTATTTTATATAAATAACTTATGTATCTTATGTACATACTTATGTTTATTTTTGATCACTAATTGCTTCACTCAAGTTGTACTAAAGGAAAGATTGGCCTTTGCCAAAGGTAGTTGAATTAGACACTATTTGGGAATAGCTAATTATTGTTTTTCATTATGGCCATTTGCTTCGTATTCCTTATTACCCTTAATTAAGGAATTACTGGTAAAATTCAACTCCATCATTTTATGGTCAGGAATTAAAGCATACCAAGAGAGTTAAATAAATTAGTCAAGATCACATAGCTAATAAATAGAAAGTATGGTTTTTCTTAATCCAAATACTGAACATTTTTCATTATGTCACATATATTATGTATCAATTATATGTACAAGAAATAATCGCCATAAAGACTATCCTCTCTGACTTTAGTGATTTTGCTTTGGTGTAATACTTTGAGTTTATACATAGGGTCATAATGAAATTTGTCAATTGTAATGATACTGCAATGACACTCCTCCTAACTATATAACAAAAACAAAATAAAAACCTTAGAAAAATGTTTTCTACATGTTACACTGTTTTATGATGGATTATATATGGTAAATATTCACATCCAATCCAATAAATAATCCAATTTTATGCATAATACTGAATTTTCCACATAGAAACAACTGCTCTTATCCTGTTTTGCCTCCTTGCTATCAACTCAAAGTTAAGAAAACTGGTAAACTAGGAGGCAAGTTTATTATAGAAGGATGTATGACTTCTGGCTTAATATCAAATAAGATCCTTGCTGAATCAAAACACCACTTTGTCATGTTACTTATAATTAGCTTTATTAACTTGATAAAATGTATAAGAAACTTAAAAAGTAAAGTAACTTAAAAGCTACATTAATTATGAGAATTCAGAGCTTACAGGGACAACAGTATGCTAATGGTTCATAAGTTAACAAATCTTGTGAACCTTCAAAACTCACAGCATATAATACTTCCTAAATTTAAACTTGACTACAGGCTCTTTGTTGGACAAAGCATCACTAAGGACTGGTATTTCAAGAAATACACTTTGACAAAAAATATAATACTATGCCATTGTTCAGAGGACTACAGATACACAAAGTAATATTTCATACAATTTGCATCTAGATTTAAAATCTAGATAGGCAAGATATGCACACATGAAATAAAATAACTTAAGACAATCATATAAAATATAGCAAGGCAGTTTATGCCTATGTATCATATAAATTACAAAATTAATATTGCTAAGAGCCCAGAAAGGTAAGACCAACAGTAGGATGAGTTAGAACAGCGAAGGAGAGTTTTTCTACTCTTAATAGTTTTGAAACTAAAATTCTGAGTGTTTTAATGTTAAGCACTATGTCTGTAAGTTTGGTATCTGTCACTGGGTAAGTAAAAATCACAGCAGTTATGGTAAGGGTTTAATATATATTAATTTAATTCTCCCAAAACTCTATCATGTGTATGTTATTTCCATTTTATAAACCTGTGTCCCACAGGTTAAACCTTATTAGTCTATGTACTTACTAGTACTGAACTGTACAATTAAAAATGATTAGGATGACAAATATGTGTATTTTACCATAAGAAAAACAAGAAAAAACTACTTACTTGTCTAGGTCATATAACGTATGTGAAATTCGTACAATCACTTCTACTCCAGCTTCAGTTGCCAGTTTCTTAATAGCTGCATCTCGTTCCTTTCCAAAGGGCTCAGAATCATACTCAATTGAAAGTTTAGTAATGTTCCATTCCTAAGACAAGACAAAACGAGCAAAGTGTACACAAATTTAAAAAATAGTTTTTCTATTATAACAATGGAGGCTGAAAAAAATTGAAAAGCTCATGATTTCCATATCAAATGATTATACCTGCATCAAACTTTAAATATGCAGAAGAAAATATACAATTTATAAATTCAAAAATATACAAATAAGAAATGTACGCTCACTCCCTAGATATCAAGAATTGTGCTAGGCATAAGACAATCTAGCAATATGCTTAAAACCAGCTTCTTACACTAAATGTGTTGGTATAGTACTTTGCTTTTTCAAATAATGTATACTTATTTTATCTCATTTGCTCCTCAAAATAACCATTAGAGTTTGGTGTGTTGGTTGATATCTCCATTTTGAAGAGAGGGGTATTTTAAAAATTTAGGGACTTGCTCAAGTTCATAGAGAGCCACACTGTCTGAATTTATGCCTGCTGCTTCTAAGAATTGGTAGTTAATATGGTATAAGCTGCTTTGCTGTTTTATTTCTGATTACAAAAAAATGTTAACTGGAAAATAATGGACAATAAACAGCAGCTATTTTTTATTGTCAGGCACTATATGAATAAGTTCCGTACATCTCCTTACACTGATTTTCAATGAGGAGGCTATGATTTCAGGAAATTAAGTTATTTCCCAGGGTGGGTAGAAAAGTGTTTTAAATTCTAAAATCTACTCTGATATGGCTTACAAAGGAAAAAAAATGATCTGTAATTCTACCATTATGTAACTGATTATATAGTAGTATACTGTAACTTCAAACCTGTACAGATTAGATAAGGGCCATCAGCAACAGTGGGCTCTGTTTTCTATTTTATAATTACCATTATAAACCTTGCAGTGCACATCTGTATGTATAAAATGTATTTATGCATACATTTTTAAAATTTAGGGGTATTTGTACTATTTTTTCCTAGAAATAATTCCTTTAAAAATATTTAATTGATAATATATTCACATTTAAATATTTGATACACACTGTCCAATTTTCCGCCAGTCATACTGTGCCAACTTACACTATCATCAGTGCCACACCAGCGTTTACTCCCCATACACCTACAGCCCGTACACATAGTAGTGGTAGCACTACTACATACACACAGTATACAAAGAAAAATAATATCTTATTTAAAATATCTTCCTTTCTTGAAAGTCTTGGAGAATTCTTACCAAGTTGTCAGTTACTGCTCACTTTGATGCATAGAATTTAGGAGTATAAATAATATAATTATTTTTATTTTACACACTGTTGCATTGTTCAGATGTTAGTACAATCATCTACTGCTTTTGAAATGTAAGAATAAGATTAAAATGAGAACAGGAAAATAATACATTTGTTTTAGAGAAAGGTAGTATAGAGCAGTAGTCAAAAAACAAGGGATCTAAAGTCCTGAGTTCAAAGCCTGACTCAACTATCTGTGCAAATTGCTAAAATCTTGCCATCTGTTTCCTTATATAAAAAAATGAGTAAAATGTAAGTAAAGTGTTTAGAGAGTGCCTAGCACAAAAGCAGTATGTGTTTGCTATAGTGAAATTTAAAAAAAAAAGTTACTAGCTTGCTGAAAGAGTAAATGAGATAATGCCCGTAAAATTGTTTAGGACACAGTACATAAGAACACCTCAATGAATAATAACTATTATTACTACTAGCCCTTTGTACATTTCTTCTTCTGCAAGTTGAAGCTTATATTTGCTTGGTTTGCTTTTGCAGTTAATTTTTCTCTTATGGATTTATAAGAGCTCCTCACATTATCTTTTTATCCTCACCCTAGGACATGCTGATTGGTTTTAGGGAGGGGGGAAGGGAGGGAGAGAAACATTTATGTGAGAGAGAAACATTGATCAGTTGCCTATCGTACAAGTCCCAGCCAGAACCGAGCCCACAGCCTAGGCATATGCTCTGACCAGGAATTGAACCGATGACCTTTCAGTTTACAGGATGACACTCCAACCAAATGAGCCACACTGGCCCGGGCAAGAGCTCCTTACATTTAATGATAGCTACCTTTCTGTCATGTATGTTACAAAATTCTTTTTTTTCTGAATAGTAGTTTGCACTTTAATTCTATAATTTTTCATTGACAAAAAATTTTTTAGTTTCTAGAAAGTAAGTGTTAGAGTCAATAACTCTCCATCACCTTTATCCCTTTTTGATAAAGGAAGGGAACATACGTCAGAAAGCTAAAGATCAAAACAAAGACCATATTATTAGTAAAGTTGAATTAGAGAAAAGATATTAAGGTTAAGGGCAGGTAAGCTGGTTAATATTTCACCCCTGAATTAAACAGATTTACCTACCTAATGATACGCAGTACCTACCCTGCAGTGTGTGCTGCCTCTATAAAACTTAACATATGGAAGAAGAGAATAGGATGCACGCTCTCTGCAACTGAAGAGAAGAGGTACGATCTGAGGCAAACTACACTACTTGCTCTTTCTGATAACTCGACAATGAGACCACTCACTTCTTCCTTGGGAATGCAACAGTGAACATCTCTCCACAAGAAAAATGAAAACCTAGGGAAGAGTAAGTTTCCCAAACATTAAATGTATTCATTCACATGCCAAATATTAACTATGGTCCCTCCTTCTAGGGCTTACTGGAAGAAGAGTGGCAATACAGAGGTAAATAAGTAAATATATAATAACTATTAGAAAAAAATATAATGCTATGATAGAGAATATGGGGGTGAGAGTGACCTGATGAACTAATTCTACTTTTTTTCTTTCCTAATTACAGTGGCTAGATGTTCTGTAAGTGATAAAGGTGAGTATCTGCACTTTGTTCCCTATCTTAGGTGGAAAGCATTCAATGTTTCACCATTAAGTATACATTAGTTCTGTTTTTATAGACAGTCTTTATTTTCTACTCCTGGTTTAAAGTTTTTTTAAATCATAAATGGGTGTTGAATTTTGTTAGATGCTTTTTCTTCATCTATTTAGATAATCGTAACATTTTTTCCTTTATTCTATCAATAGGATAGATTATGTTGATTTTTATAATGTTGAACCAACTTTGTACTCCTGGGAGAAACCTCACTGACCATGATGTTGTATTACTTAAAAATACTGCTAAATTCAATTTGTTAATATTACTAAAGATATCTGAGTGTATGTTTATGGGGTCAATTTGTTAATATTGCTAAAGATATCTGAGTGTATGATTATACTTTTTCTTAAAATTTCTTCATTGGGTTTTGGTATCATAGTTATGCTGGCTTTATGAAACAAGTTGAGAAGCGTTCCCAACATTGTCTTCTATTTTCTGAAAGAATGTTATAAGATGGTATTGCTGTATTTGTTTCTTAAACATGTGACAGAATTCACAGGTGCATCTTGGCCCTGGAAGTTTTATTTATGGGAAGGTATTTTATTACAAATTCAGTTTCTTTAAGAGATACGGGGCAACTAAGTCTTCTTCTTCTTCTTCTTTTTTTTTTTCTTCTAAGAACGTTGGTAAGTTGTACTTATCAAGAAATTTCTTCATTTCATCTTAGTTGTAGAATTTATTGGCATTATGCTATTTACAATATCCTTTATTATGCATTTAAAGTTTAAAGAATCTCCAGAGATATTCTGATAAAGTAATTTGTGTTTTTTTCCCTTTTTTGCCCTGATCAGTATTGCTAGCAGTTTATCAATTTTATTAATCTTTTCGAAGTACCAGCCTTTGGCTTTTTTGATCAACTTAACCTGGTTTCAGTCTGGAGACAGGAACCACATCAGCAATTTGAATAGGAAAAATTTAATACAAAGAACTGTTAGCAAGTAAAAGATGGTCAATAATGACAAGGAGTGAAAAAGTAGTTAAGGCTACTATGTCCAATATGGTAGTCACTAGTCACAAAAGTGGCTTCTGAGTACTTGAAATATGGCTAGTTGAAATGGAGAAGTCCTGTAAGCATATAATATATACTGTGTTTCAAAGACTTCATTTTTGAAAAAGGTTAAAATAGCTTAATAATTTTATAATGATTTTATATTGAAAGGATAATATTTTAGATATACTGAGTTAAATAAATATATTACTTATAATTAAATCCACCTGCTATTACTTTTTTTAATGTGACTATTATAAAATTTTAAATTACATGTGTCTTCTTTTCAGATAGTGCTGTTCTCAGGTGTCCAAAAGCAGCAATGGCAGAAAGCAGATACCACCTCTAAATGGAGGGAAAATAAGTAAGCAATGCATCAAGAATTGAGAAGAGCTCCCTTCCTTCCCCTTGCAGAGACCCGCACCTCATCGTATAGGATGTGCTACAGTGGGACACACAATCTTCCCTTTCAGAAAGAAACTTCACAAAGGAATAGGGCCAGAACTGGTTCATAGGAACAACCTGCTGGGTAGCGGAGAAACTTCCCGTAGGGTGTGAACTAACTTAACTGGAGCTGATCTGTAGAAGTGGTCTACTGGGTGGCAGAGGAATTTACCAGAGGATGTGGGCCAGTGGGAGCTGATCTGTGGAAACAGCCTGGCCTATCAGGTGTTAGGGAAACTTGCCAGAGTGTGTACGTACGCTAGGGCTTGTCCAGGAAAGCTACTAAGGTAAATGTTACTGGACCTCCCGCACACTCATCTGTTGGGTAAGGTGCCAGAAAAAAAGCACAAGGACAACAAGAAGGAAAGCCCCTACTCGCCTGCTATGACCTTGCAGAGAGCCACCAGCAATGTGTATTGACAAAGCCTAATATCAAGCCAGGTGGTAAAGGAGTAATGTTTACAGCACCTATCTTCAGTATCACAAACCAAGGCAAATAAGGGTGGATATGGAGCCAAGAGACAATAAATTAACTATTGCACATTTATTTTCCCTATATTTGTCTATTTGTTTCATTGATTTCCATTCCTCTCTTTATTCTTTTTTTTCTTCTGCTTACTACTGGTTTAATTTTTGTATTTTTAAAAAATCCTCACCTGAGGATATGTGTATTGATTTTAGAGAAAGAGGAAGAGGGAGGGAGGGAGAGAGAGAAACACCGGCATGAGAAACATCAACAGGCTGCATCACACACGTGCCATGATTGGGGATTAAGCCTGCAATCTACGTACATGCCCTGACCAGGGATCAAACCTACAATCTTTTTGGTATATGGGACAATGCTCCAACCAACTGAACCACCCAACCAGGGATAATTTTTCCATTTTTTAAGGTGGAAGCATCTTTGATTCCTTCTTTTCTAATAGAGTATTGAAAGATATTTTCCTCTAAGCACTGCTGTAGATGAATCCCAAAATTCTGCCATATTGCATTTCCTTTATGATTCAGTTATAAATATTTGCTGTTCTCTTGCTATTCATTTTAATTTAATTCCATTGAAGTCAGAGAATATATTCTATAAGATTTCAGTCTTCTGAAATTTATTGGTACCTGTTTTATGGCTAAGTGTATGGGCTATCTTGGTGAATGTTTCATATGCACTAGAAAAGAATGTGTATTCTGTAGTTCTTGGGCATAGTGTTCTACAAATACCAGTTTCATCACATCGGTTGATAGTGTTTTTCATATCATCTATATCTTCATTAATTTTTGTATAGTCTATGAATAACTGAGAGGTATAAAAATCACTATGTGAATTTATCTGTTTCTCCCTTGAGTTTTATTAGTTTGAGATTCATGTATTTTTATGCTGTTTGTAGGTAATATACATTTATGATGGTTATATCTTTTTGAAGTGAGACTTTACTCTGTATCTCTTCTAATTTTGTCTTAAATTCTACTTTCCTATGCCTACTATTTGCAAGTACATTTTTTCAGCCTTTTATTTCAAACTATCTGTTTCTTTATATTTTTAAAGTGTCTCCTCTAATCAGCAGATAGTTGGTTCTTATTTTTTATCCAGTCAAACTGTGCCTTAAAGTAGACCATTTACATTTAACATAATTATTGATATAGTTGGGTTTAAATTTACAATCTTGGTAAGTTTTCTTTTTGCCTATCTCTTTTGTGTCCCCTACCTGACTTCATTTGAATGAGTCAAATATTTTTAGTATTTCATTTTAAACTCCTCCATCAACTTTTTAAAAATAGCTCCTTGTGTTCAGATCACAATATGCATTCTTATCATAGTCTATCTTCAAATCATATATTACTACTGTATACACACACACACACATATGTCCAGGCATTGTTAATATAAGAGAATGGTTTGTGTAATGTAACATGGCAGCCAAGAAGAGTGGACTGGTAAGTGCATATGTAAATAATGACGACTTCGCTGTGCTAGTCAGTGGGGGCAGTAGACACCGTTGAGTGAGCATGTGTGCTGTGTGGCCATCACATTCGAAATGAGTGAGTAGAACAACAGATCTGCATCAAATTTTGCATTAGGCTTGAAAATTCCTCCATGGTAACTGCTTAGATGATTCAGAAGGCCGCAGCTATGGGCAACTGGTGATTGGCAGCTTCACTGTGACAACGCACCTGCTCATGCATCATGTCTCATGCAGAGATTTTTGCTGAAACATCAAATCACCCAGGTGGCTCAGCCTCCCTACGGCCCAGATTTGGCGCCCTATGACTTCTAGCTTTTCCCAAAACTAAAATCACCTTTGAAAAGGTAGAGATTTCAGAGCGTTGGTGAGATTCAGGAAAATACAACAGGGCAGCTGATGGCGATGGGGAGAACTGTGTGAGGTCTCAAAGTGCCTATTTTGAAGGGGAATGAGGTGTCATTGTCCTATGTACAATGTTTCTTGTACACAGGACAATGTATATATGGACAATGTATATATAAGGACAAACATATATATATGTTTTTTAACTTTTTTTATTCTTGTTTATTCTATTACAGTTCTCCCATTTTTTTCCCCTTTGTCCTCTTCCGTCCAGCCCATCCCCTGCTCCCACAGTCCATCCCCACACCACTGTCCATGCCATGGGTCATTCATATATGTTCTTTGACTAATCTCTTCTCCTTCTGTCCACCATTCCCCCTCTGCCCCCTTTCCTCTGGCAGTTGTCAGTCTGTTCCCTGTTTCCATGTCTCTGGTTCTGTTTTGCTCATTAGTTTTTCTGTTCATTAGGTTCCCCTTATAAGTGAGATCATATAGTATTTGTCTTTCACCGACTGGCTTATTTCACTTAGCATAATAGTCTCCAGTTCTATCTGTGCTGTTCCAAAGGATAGGAAATCCTTCTTACTTTTTGCTGCGTAGTATTCCATACTATGTAAATGTATCACAGTTTTTTAATCCATGCATCTACTGATGCGCACTTAGGCTGTTTCCAACACTTGGCTATTGTATACAGTACTGCTATGAACATAGGGGTGCATAAGTTCTTTTGATTGGTATTTTGGGATTCTTAGGGTATACTCCCAGCAGTGGAATTGCCGGGTCAGAAAGCAGTTCCATTTTTATTTAGGAAATTCCATACTGTTTTCCACAGTGGCTGCACTAGTTCCCATTCCCTCAACAGTGCACCAGGGTTCCCTTTTCTCCACATCCTTGCCAGCACCTGTTGTTTGTTGATTTACTGATGATAGCCATTCTGACAGGTGTTAGATGATATCTCATTGTGGTTTTAATTTGCATCTGATGGCTAGTGATATTAAGCATTTTTTCATATCTCTATGGAGCATCTATACGTCCTCCTTGGGGAAGTGTATATTCAGGCCCTCTGCCCAGTTTTTAATTCAGTTGTTTGTCTTCCTGGTCTTGTGCTGTACAAGTTCTTTATGTATTTTGGACATTAAACCTTATCCAGTGTATCATTGGCAAATATGCTGTCCCATACTGGCAGCTCCCTTTTTTTTTTGATGATGGTTTCGCTAGCCCTGCAGAAGATTTTTAATTTGATGTAGTCCCATTTGTTTATTTTTTCCTTTATTTCCCTGGCCTTAGGAGTTATATCAGCAAAAATATTGCTACATGGGATATCTGAAATTTTATTGCCTATGTTTTCTACTAGGCATTTTATTACGTCACAACTTATATTTAAGTTCTTTATCCATTTTGAGTTTATTCTGGTGTATGGTATAAGTTGGTGGTCTAGTTTCACTTTTTTGCCTATGTCAGTCCAGTTCTCCCAACACCATTTATTGAAGAGGCTATTTTTACTCCATTTTATGCTCCTGCCCCCTTTGTCAAATATTAATTGACCATAGAGACATGAGTTTATTTCTGAGCTCTCTATTCTCGTCCATTGATCTCTGTGTTTGTTCTTATGCCAGTACCAGACTGTTTTGATTACAGTGGCATTGTAGTATGGTTTGGTATCAGGTATTGCGATTCCTCCAATTTTGTTCTTTCGCAAGATAGCCTAGGCCATTCAGGGTCTTTCTTGGTTTCATATAAATATTTGAAGTATTTGTTCTAGATCTGTGAAATATGCCCTTGTATTTTAATAGGAATTGCATTGAATCTATAGATTGCTTTGGGTAGTATAGACATTTTAATGACGTTAATTCTTCCAATCCATGAATGGGGTATGTACTTCCATTTATTTGTATCCTCCTGTTTCTTCAGCATTCTATAGTTTTCCAAGTATAGGTCTTTTACTTCCTTGGTTAAATTTATTTCAAGGGACTTTCTTTTTTTTTTTTTTTTTTTTTTGCTGCAATAGTAAATGGGATTTTTTCTTAGTTTCTCTTTCTGATAGTTCATTGTTTGTGTACAAAAATGCCATCAGTTTCTGAATATTGACTGCGTCCCACTGCTTTGCTGAATTCACTTATTAGGCCAAGTAGTTTTTTGGTGGAGCCTACAGGGTTTTCTATGTACACCATCATGTTGTCTGCAAATAATGACAGTTTTACTTCCTCCATTCCAATCTGGATATCTTTTATTTCTTCTTCTTGTTGATTGCTGTGGCTAGGACCTCCAGTACTATGTTGAATAAGAGTGATGAAAGTAGACAGACACCCTTGTCTTTTTCCTGATCTTAAAGGAAAGGTTTTTTAGCTTTTGTCCATTGAATATGATGTTGGCAGTAGGTGTTTCATATATAGCCTTTATTATGTTGAGGTATACTCCCTCTATTCCCACTTTGCTGAATGTTTTTATCATAAATTGGTGCTGGACTTTATCAGATGCTTTTTCTGCATCTATTGATATGATCATGTAATTTTTTTCTTTCATTTTGTTTATGCGATATATCACATTTATTGATTTGTGAATACTGTACCATCCTTGCATCACTGGAATAATTCCCACTTGATCACGGTGTATGATCTTTTTAATGCATTGTTGGATTCGGTTTGCTAGTATTTTGTTGAGAATTTTAGCATCTGTGTTCATCAGAGACATTGGTCTGTAATTTTCTTCCTTTGTTGTATCTTTACCTGGTTTTTGGATTAGGATAATACTGGTCTTGTTAAAAAGGTTTGAGAGTCTTCCCTCTTCTTGAATGTTTTTGGAATAGTTTGAGGATAGGTGTTAGTTCTTCTTTGAATGTTCGGTAAAATTCACCTGTGAAGGCACCTGGACCAGGGTTTTGTGTTGGTAGTTTTTTGATTACTGCTTCAATTTCGCTAGTTATTGGTCTATTCAGGTTTTCTGCTTCTTCCTGATTCAGTTTTAGAAGACTGTATGTTTCTAGAAATTTATCCATTTCGCCCAGGTTGTCCAATTTCTTGGCATATAGTTTATCAAAGTATTTCTTATGACCCTTTTATTTCTGTGGTATCAGTTGTTACTTCTCCTTTCATTTCTGATTTTATTTATTTTGGCCCTCTCTCTCTTTTTCTTGATGAGTTTGGTTAACAATTTGTCAGTTTTGTTTATCCTTTCAAAGAACCAGCTCCTGGATTCACTGATCCTTTGAATTTTTTTTTAGTCACTATATCATTTAATTCAGCTCTGATCTTGATTATTTTCTTCTCTATATATTTCTATTTACTTTCCTCTCACTTTTTGTGATCTTGTTATAGATTTTATTTGTATATATTACAACCCCATTATTGGTATTATCCCCTACACTTCATTGTCATTATAATTTTAACCTGTCAACAGTATTTTAAAGGAAATAGGATATATAAATATACCTAACTAAAATAATGTAAAAGGTGGTCTTTAATATTTTCCCATATATTTAGTGCTTGTCCTTCTTTGCCACAATTCCTGTCTTTCATCTTCATTTCATTTCACCTAGCAGAACTTCCTTTAGCATTTCTTATAGTACAGATGTACGGGAATAAATTGTCTCTGCTTTTGTCTGATTAAAAATGCCTTAATTTTACCTTCTTTCTTTTTCTTTTTGGAAAGAAGTTTTGCTAAGTTAACATGGTTGTTTGTAGTTCTTTAAAGATGTCATTCCCTTGCCTCTGGACTTTATTATTTCTGATGAGAAATTACCTTTCATTCTTATTGTGGTTCCCTAAGTATGTCTTTTCTCCTCCAGCTCTCATAAAATTTTCTATCATTCACTTAATTGACTATGCTGTGGCAAGATGTGTGGTTTTTTAATATTTATAATGTTTGGTATTTGTTGAGCTTCTTGGCACTGTGGGTTGATATCTTTTATCAGTTTTGAAAAATTTTCAATCATCATGTCTTCAAATAAACACGTTTTCTGTCCCAATCACTCCTCTTTTTTCTAAGTGTACAGTTAGACATATGTTAGGCCATTTACTATTGTTCCACAAATCTCAGAATTTCTGTTTTCTTTTTTTTAAAATTCTTCCTTCTTGTCCTGGCCAGGTGGCTCAGTTGGTTGCAGCATTGTCCTGTACACCAAAAGGTTGCAGGTTCAATTCCTGGTCAGGGTACATGCCTGGGATGCAGGTTCAATCCCCCGTCAAGGTGTGTGCAGGAGGTAGTCGATCGATGCTTTTCTCTTGCATTGATGTTTCTCTCTCCCCCGACCTTCCTCTCTCTCCAAAATCAATAATAAAAAAATATCCTCAGGTAAAGATTAAAATAATCCTTCTTTTCTTTCTGTTTCAGTTGGGATCATTTCTATCGATTGTCTTCAAGTTCATTGATCCTTTGTTCTGCTCTGTCCAGTCTGGATAAGCCCATTGAAGGAATGAATTCATTTCTGGCTTTGTATGTTTGAGTTCTAGAATTTTCATTTGGTTCTTTTTAATAGCTTACATTTTTGTACTGAAATTACCATCTATTCACAGATATCTTTCACCTTTAAACTGGATCCTTTAATATTGATAGCATAATTGTTATAAAATACTTTATTCTAATCCTAACACTGCATCAACTATAAGACTGTTTCTATTGTTTTTTTTAACTTGGTTGCAAATCCCATTTTCCGGCTTCTTCATGTGTCTCATCATTTTTTATCATATGACCAAAAAATGGTATAAAAGAACAAACACAAATAAATAACATTTGTCTCTAGAAAAGTGTATAGTCTTTGCTTTCTCTGGCTGCTAGAGGTTCAATTCATGTAGTCTGTAACTGAGCTGGGTCTGGGCTTTGTTGCTACTTTGGTTAAATTCCATTCTCCTCTGGCCTTGACTATTTTGAGGGCAGGATCCAGATATTTCTTCAACAGGGAATTGAGCACTAACAAGACACCTCTCTCTGCTTTACAGCCCAGGCAGTAGTTTTACAAACTGTAGGGCATTTCTCTTTACTTTGTTGTCTACCCATTAGCTCTAAGATTGCTGAGAAGTTCTCTTTGTTTTCCAGCCCTGTCCAATTTTCTGCACCTCAGGAGATATCTTTCTACCCTACTGTCTTGTCTCCAGCTTCAGTGGACTTGCTACACTGCACTGAGTGAATGCCCAGTGCACTTCAGTGAGGGATCTCTCTCAGCTCTTCCTGCCTCAGCCTTCAGCACACTGCCACTGACTGGCACTCTATGAAGGCATTGTAGAAAAGAACTGGAAAGTGAGTGTAAGCTTGCTCTGTGACTAGGGCTCCTCGGGATTCTAATCTGCCATGTCAGCCCACATATGACCACAAAAAGCTCTGTAAAACTTTGATTGATTTCTCTTCACTCTTAACTATTGTGGATTCCCTTCTCTTCCTGCTGTGCTCTCAGGGATGTAGCCAGGGGCCTTTTTGGTCCTATAAAAGGTTCATTCCTTTATGGAATTTAGTTTATTTAGGTTTCTCTGTGTCCTCAACTCTCTGATAGGTTAAAAAATGTATGATTATATGGCATATTCACGTCTTACTGTTAAGATGGCAATAATGGTTTATTGCAACTTTCTACATCTTAACCAGAGGTAGAAGTCCCTATCTAATCTTTTACACAGTTCTTTATTTTAAACAACATGGTTACCTTTGAATTTCAATAGTTGAATATAACAGTAAGATTGCATATATTGTTAAAATATTTTTATGTGAATAAGTGAATATTCACTTTGTATTTTTAAGCATTAAGATTGTATCCATTTCTGTGTATCACAATTATTTGTTAACCATTCAGAAGGCATAATATGAACAACTAAATGAATGCAAAGTTCTTAAATGGTTGTGATTAATACTTTGAAAATAGGAGATGTAAAATTCTAATAGAAACTCAAAAGTTATAAATCACAAACTTCCTAGGACAAAGCATTTAAAGTAGTATAATTACATAAAAATCTTATCTCACAAAATAACCCAAGTATAAAGAAGGTGAAGCTCTAAAAATTCCTGTCCACTCATCCATTACCCCTTCTTCTATTCCATAAATCTAGTTTCAGGGTTTTAAATACTATTTATACACTGAAGATTCCTGAATTTAGTCTAGACTTCTCTCCTAAGCATTAGAGTAGGACTTGAATCCTTAGGCAACAAGTACACGTAGATGTCTAAAAGGCATCTCAAACTTAAACTACTAAAAAAATGAACTGATTTCTCCATAAACTTGCCCCTCCCATAGTCTTCCTCATCTCACTAAATGGTAACCCTTTGTGTCATTTTCCCAGGCAAGAAACCTAAAGTCATCCTTGACTCTCACAGACCACATATATTTTAAAAATATATCCAAAGCCCTACCACTTTTCACACTTCTGTCTAGCCCTAGTCTCTCCATCATCTTGTTCCTGAATAATTGCCATTGTCTCCTAATTGACCTTTCTGCTTCTGCCTTTACAACATCTTCCACTCTCCCACATCTATTCTCTACAAACAGCCAGAGTGATTATTTAAAAACCTAAGTGAAATCAGGTCACTTCTCTACTGAAAAGTCTCCCACGTCATCCCATTTCACTCAGAGTAAAAGCTGAAGTCCTTAGCATGGTCTCTACAGGCCGTGCTCTGGATCCCAGAAACCTCTCTGACCCTCCGTCTTCTTCTCACTCACGGTGCTCTAGCCATGCTGGTCTTTTTACTGTTCCTGAACAAATCATGGCCTTTTTATAACTGCTGTTCCTTCTGCCTACAATACTCCTTCCCTGTGCTGCAGTTATCTTAGTAGCTTAAAACAAATGATTAAATTCTCACAAGTCTGTCAGTTAACTAGATGGTTCTTTTGTTGGTCTCACCTGGCTCAGTCGCAAGACTGCAATCACACCTCATACCTCGGTGCTAGCTGTTAGTTCATGCTAGCCTGTATACTTAGCCCTCTCTCTCTGCTCATGGTCTCCTATAATTTGATATTTTAACCCAGGTTGCTTTGAATGGTACAAGAAGCATTCCAAAAGGGCAAAGAGTCATTTGAGGTCTAGGATTTGAAACTCAAAGTCTCTTTTGGCACTCGGTCAAAACAAGTTATAAGGCCAACCCAGGTTTAAGGCCATAAGAAAATAAACTCTACATTTTAATGGAAAAATAGTATTTCCATAAAATACTGGAAATACTATCAGAAAATATCATGGATTCAACATATCACATCCCAGGTATCTGCATGGATCAGTCCCTTCATATGTTTGCTCAAGTATCACTTTGTCAGTGAGACCGTAATTCCATATTAAGTAACCACCCTTCCCTAATCTCAGCACTTAACTATTCCACACTTTATTTTAGCACCTTTCACCACCTGACATTGCATGTTTACTTGTTTGTTTATTACTGTCTCATTTCCACTTTAGTGTAAGTCCATGAAGGTAGAAACTTTTTCTGTTTGCTTCACTACTATATCTCTGGCACCTTGAACACAGCTTTGGACATAGTAGGTACTCAATCAATATCTATCAAATGAATTATCTTACCAAATGGTTAAAATAATAAAGAATCTGAAATAACTCAAAAAGGATAACAAATTTTATGCACTGAAATGTTAATGACTTTATATATTCTCAATTTATTCTGTGATTTTGAACATTTTATTATATTTCAGTGTATCCATTAATAAAGACTTTAGTCACATGTCTCTGTTTCTTGGGTATAATGAGGATGTTTTTAAACCTATACTTTAAACTATTCATGCATAAAAAGTTTCTGAAGGTCCTGGAATGTGCATGATCTTGGCAGCTTATCAGCCTGGCATCAAACGTTTCCAGAAATATAGGGCTTAACTGCATAGTAATAATAATACTTATTATTTATGTAAGAGACCTATGATTAATAGTGTTATCCATCCAAGTTTTGCCTAGGCTAGTGTCTGCTACATTTCTTTTACCATTTTTGGAGTAGAATGTGAAAACATTTTTTTAAAAAAAGCTTCATGTTAGGCTATATTAAATCAGAATTTAACTGAGAAAAATTCTAAATTAAAAACACATAAAAAACAACAGCTTATCAGACACATATGTGTATATAAAAATGCTCTGACTCCATTCTTAAATCCACTCAATATAAATGGAATAAAATGAGTGAATGCTATAGAGAGCGGAAGATGCATACTAGAGGAGATATCAATACTGGAACCACTGTCACCACCCCAGTAAACTAAAGGTACTAACATTAGGTCTAAACTATTTTTACCTCTAATGTGGGGAATAGGATTACTTACCTATTAAAAATTCTCACTATTTTCTGTACTAGAATAATAAAATCAGAGGCAGTAAGGTAAATGAGTCAGCTAGTTACGAACCAGAGAATCTTTTCTCAGAGAAATTGGGGATATAAAGGTTAGGGATAGGAAGGAGACCTACTTTTTATTTTATATTTTTTAGGCTTTCTTTTTTTTTTAAAAAACACATGTATGTAGTAGCCCTAAACAAAAATTTTTTTTTTAAATCCATACAACAGAAAAGAAATTAACTTCCTTTATGGCTCTGCAAAAAGCAAATAAATATGAAAGGAAGTGTTCATAAATAGTCGTTTATAGAGACTACTGTACATAACCCAAGGAAAAATCAGAATAAAATAATCAACACTTTATGTGTATGTGTTTGTGTTTATGTTTCTGTACTTTACGGCTCATGTGGAAACCACTGCCTTTCTGCCAAACTGGTAAGACAGGACATCATCTAACTGCAGAGGACGGTTTGATCTAATAATATGCTATTTTAGGCAGAAGAAAGCTCAAAACAAACACAAAAGACTTGCTGACTTAAGACAAATTTTTTAAAAACAAATAAATAAAAGTTTTGTTATTTTTAAAGTGACTAAAATCCTCTTAGGCTTCGTTTTACTTACACCACATGAATTTAGAGATAAAGTCCAAGTAACTACCCACATACTCTTTTACTCGTGAGTTGTTGATAAACTATTCCCATTGTTTCTGATATGCTTTCTACTCAGATCTCTTCCATGTACCTATGTTAAATTCTGACTCTACGCAGTTATAATAGGGAACAAGCTTTAATGCAATAAATTTTCACTAGCCAAAACTGTTGCATTAGCCAAACTCTAAACATTAAAGGCTTCTCTCATACCAGTGAGAAAAGGCTAGGTAGTGTTGACTTGATTCGCAGCATTGGGAACATTCTCATTCAGGGAAAGGAACTGTTTTCTTCTGCATTAGAAATAGAAATATTGCTATTATAAAAATTTGATGAGTCAAACAGCTGCAAGAAAAAAAAAGAAGATATACATCCAGAGTTCCAATAGTAGTAAATAGGAAGGGATGAATTTAAAAAGCCAAAAAATTCTGCTTCTGGTCTGAGCACTTCCATGAGCTAGTTGCATGACTTTGATCAAATCATCTAATCTCTAGGACTAATATTTTCATTTGAAAAAAAAAAAAAGAGGGAAAGAAGACAAGGAGATTTTTAAGAGTCTACCAAGTTAAAAAAAAAACAAAAACCCACAATTTTGCATTAGACCCAGAAAGTCTTCTTTTAAGAATTATTCCAGTAATGTAGTGGCACATGTGATCAAAGATAATATATATCTGGACAAGAATATTCACCGACATCATTATTTGGATTAGCAAAAGGCCTGTGAAAAATACTTCAATGTTCAGTGGAAAGCTAGTTAAAGAAATTACAGAATATCTATGCAATGGAATACTATGAAGCCATTTAAAAGACTGGGGAAATAATATGGAACAATCTCCAAAATACATGGTTATGTAAATAAAGCACTGCACAGAACAGTGTAATAGTGTCTTCATCTTGGTTTTTAAAAAGGGGGATAATAACATACACACAGACACAGATATATATGTATATGTATAATATGTGCATATAAACATATTTAAACACACACACTTATATGTGTTTATTTATTCTACAAATATTTCTAATGGATACATTTCTAATGGTAATTGTTACTCTGGGAAGGAAACTAGCAGTTTAAGACAGAAGACAGACTTCTTTTACTGTCTAATTTTATCACTTGTAACTATTTTACTAAAGAAAAAAAACCACAAAATTTTTATTTAAAAACTTATATTTCCCACCCTTTAAATTATCCAAAACACTTTACTTACCAAATATGTGTCTTCTCTGACAAAAGATTATTATTGTATGCATAATTACCTTGAAAAGCCTAGGAAACACATCTGCTGGTTGTCCACGAATCACAAACAGTCGAGAGTTTAATTTTCGTAGATTAGCATCAAGGTCTTCAAGGCATTGAAGCAAAAATCTAGGGAGAGGATAATATTATTAAAATTATTAAATATATATCTAGAAGATACAAAATTTTGCAAAATCATGTTATTCTAAAAGTTTAAATGCCAGCTCCATCATCTAATTACCTCTTATCACCTTATTACTTCTAATTGATATATAAATTACTGATTCCAGAAGCCATACATATAATTTTTAAAAATTACAGCACAAGTTTCTTAGTATTTTAATATAAAATATTTAATACAAAATTACTAAATTAAATCAGTAACTTTCATTAAATGTTAGCAAAAGTTTAATTTATAAATATAAAAATTATATAAATAGATAAATAGATCTCATTGTTTAAACTTGATGAAATGAATTCAAGTTCATATAGAAAAACCAACGTCAAAAACCTAAAGCATTTTCTACTGGAAAAGTATGGAAACATCCTAGTTAATCACTGTGAGCAAATGAATAGTTTAAGAATTTGAGTATGTTATTGGGGGATATTGTGGTTATCTAAGAGAGAGATAATAATGCTCATTTTCAAGTTTCTAATCTAATTAAAGAAACTGATAATAGATGTTAAATTATGTGGCATTAATTCTCTGAGAGTAGAGTATGTCTGATTAATTTTTTTAAAAAGATTCCATGAGTGCTGTCTGCGTGGCTCAGCTGGTTGGAGCATCGTTCGGTACACCAAAAGGCTTCAATCTCCTGTCAGGGCACATACATAAGTTGTGGGGTTGAACCCCCGTTGGAGCACATATGGGAAGCAAACAGTTGATGTTCCTCTTTCACATCGATACTTCTCTCCCCCTCCCTTTCCTCTCTCTCTAAAATCAATAAACATACCCTCAGGTGAGGATTAAAAAAGAAAAAGATTTCACAAGGCAGGTAGGGCTACAGATTTTTTCAATGAAAAAAGTACCAACAAGGTTTACACATGACAGATATCTGGGAAACTCTGGGGCAGTACCAGAAGACTGCTTACTGTGCATCTTTTATTGTGAAGTAATGGAGCGGCCAGCTACCAAGAACAAATCTGAAAGAGATGTTACCCCTGGAAGGTTCAACATCATCGTGTGCTTCATGTTAATTTTCTGTAACATTTCATCTAGATTCTGTTTCTCTCAGCTGGAAATATCTTATTTCCTCTCCACTTTGTTTAAGTTTTTTATCTTAAGGTTAAATATTTGTCTGCTTTTCCACAGAGCATGTGTTCTTGAGACTAGTGATCATGTCTTACTTAGGAGGGGGAGTGGTTAAGATGAATGGAAAGGCATAGTTCAGAACTGCATTGGTCAGTATGGTAGTAGTCACTTGGCAAATGTAGCCATTTAAAGAAATTAAAATAAAAAATGTAGTTCCTCAGTCACACCTGCCACATTTCAAGGCCTATCAACAGCCAGATGTGTGGCTAATAGCTAGCATATTGGACAGCACAGGTGAAGATCATTTCCGTCAATGCATAACGTTCTATTGGACAGAATTGTTTTAGAATGTTGTTCTGTGTAGATCATTTTGTTCTCTTTGCCAATTCTGGTTCCATTATTTCACCAAGAAAGTCCTGTTACTTTGTTACAAATGTAATTATTAGTGACATCGGTAACCTTAACCCAGTCAAATTTGATACTCTTTTTCCCTTAGGAATTATGATCTCTGCTGGCTTGGGAAGTCACAGTGCTGTATGCAGGAGAATGTTAAAGACATCCCATCGTTTCACCTTAGGTAGTCTCACCATCATTCATAAACAAATAGGAAACACACCTCTGTATCCTCACATTTATATTCCACTATATCCCTTTTCTGTATTGGTTTAGTTACCTCCTTAACTCCTCCACTCTCACTCTACCCCACCCCACCCCACCACTACCAATGTGCAAATACTTTGGGGGAAAAGATTGCTGTTGTTATAGCAATATACAATAAAAGTACATGAGTTTTGTAAAATTATCTGTACCTATAAATAGCTTATAATGTTTGGTAATAAATGTTTATTGGGAAACATCTAGCTTTATGTATTTGCTTGGCAAAGAGTTTTTAGACACTAGTAGGCAAAAAATTAAAGTTGAAGCCCCAGATGGTGTAGCTCAATGGATTGAGTGCCGGCCTACAAACCAAAGGGTCACCAGCTGGATTCCCCAGTCAGCACACATGCCTGGGCTGCTGGCCAGGTCCCCAGTAGGGGGCGCATGAGAGGCAACCACACATTGATGTTTCTCTCTTTCTCCTTCCCTTCCCCTTTGTCTAAAAATAAAATTTTTTAAAAATCTTCAAAAAAAAAAATTAAAGTGGAATGAACTTGCAATTTTAAGTTTTCTTAAATTTAAACAGTACAAGACTAAAATATCCTGGAAGGATAATTCAAGGCAGAGATAATTGTGAAGTCTATTTTGTACCATTACTTTCAGTATCTTCTCTACCAGAGCTGATAGTATATAGCAAGAGTTCTCCTTATTCAACTTTTTGGTGGAAATATTTATATGTGGTACAAGCAGGTCAATGATAGACTGTAAGATGGGAAAGGAAAAAAGAAAGTACCTGATTAATTCATTAAATGAATAAGTAAACCTCGATTAATTAATAATTGGCCCTTTGTTTTTCCCTTTCTTGTTCACAAGCTGAATAATCATTGTTAATGCTTTTCAATAAACACCCTATGAAACAACCAAACATTATACAAAATTACATGGACTGAAGCAATGCATCACAACAGAAAATGTTTTGCAACCAAAGAATTATTTTTGTTTTGGCACTTCATAAAACAAAGGAATAAAAATGTATTTAAGTATGGTGCTTTTCTTCCACAGATGCTATTTATTTTATTTTATTTTCAATTACAGTTGACTTTCAATATTATATTAGTTTCAAGTGTACAGCACAGACGTTAGACAATTAGATAATTTACAAAGTGATCCCCTGATAATTTAAGTACCCACTTGGCACCATACATAATTATTACAATATTATTAACTATAGTCCCTACGCTGTACTTTACATCTCCACCACAGATGGTATTGATGGTGTTCTTCAGTAGACAGTATCATTTACATCACTGTAATTTCACATAAGAATTGCAGAGGTACAGTGCACTCAAAGATAGGTACTTTTAAAAAGAATATAATGATTACTTTGTACTCAAATATTTTAAATAGAAAAGACTTGAAAAGAAACAGAGCAGGATGGAGAACACTCAGTAATGCTGTCCTTTGTTACAAGGCTTTTGTACTATGACTTTTAAAACTATATGCATACATCATTTTGATAAAGTAAAATTTACATTGCAAGTATCTGCTTATGTAATATGTGCATGAGAAAACAACTGGAAGGACATTATACCAAGCTATTAACAATAGCTACCCTTGGGGAATGGGATTTTGGGGCGAGGCTGAAGAAATGCACTTTTTTAAAACTTAATTAAAAAGTTACAAAATTGATAATTAGCATATACTTCTTCAAAGTAGAACAAAACTGAGAAATGTTGTATCTACTGTAAACCTGGTTTAATACATAGTGAACATCTTTTCAAAGCAATAGAAATACTTCGATGGCATGCATTTCATGGTTTTATTGTATTCTCATTGTACGGATTTCCCAAATTACTATCCTTTAATCAATCCTGAAAAGTTCTAATTTCTTTGCCTATACACTGGGACAGTAACCAGAACCATATCACACATAGCACTGTTGTCAGAAATAAATAAATTAATATCATGTGAGGTTTTTAGAACAGTGCCTGATCCATAGTAACCATGACTATATGTGTTATCTACTATTTTTTTGTCCCCTCCTTCCTACCACTTCTAATTCTGCTACAATAATTCTAGACCTTGTTATCTCTTGCTGGTATTATTTGCTACCATGCCTTAAAATAAATCTGCCTACCAACAGTCTCTTCCCACTCTAATCCATTTTATACACAATAGCAAATATTCCTCTGGCACACTCTCCTGTACAAGTGTCTTCAAAGGCTCGTTATAGAATAAAGACCAAATTTTTTCCCTTGGCCACTAACTCAGGGTTCCAGGTTCATTTCCTACCACTCCCCATTCCCTCCCACCAAATCAAACTACATCTTTTTTTCCCCATTCAGTCTCCTGGAATTTGCTCCATGCTCTTCCCTTGGCCTGAATACCTTTCCCAGTTCCAATCTCTTTGAGTTCATATCCTACTAATCTTCAGTCTTCCAGCTGTAAATAACTCCTCCATCCTCTAAACTGTCAAAGGACATAATGTACCTCATCCTAGAGGAACTTTCAGATTGTACCTTATATTACAGCTCACATGCACACACACACCCATACCACCTTCTCCTGATGAATTTCAAATAAAGTATTTGTGTCTCAGCCCTAACTACAGTTTCCTAACCTGTGTTTTGGTTTCTACATTTTGCAAGCAAATCTCACCATGTAAGATTAGAACTAGGATAAAATGACCTGCAGAGTTGTCATGTACACTGCTGAAAGGATTATAAACAGCATAAAATCACCTAGTAGAATCACTAGTGCTTGGTAGATATTCCTTAAGCAGAAATTATAATTACTCTCTCTCGGGAATAATTTATATTTTTGAAAAAACTAACATGTTTCTATGTGCAAATACCTGGGCATGACAACAGAAGGCAATGAATTAGCCTATATACACCTATATACAGAATCATCTTGAACTTCCCCTGAATGTGATTTTGGGCAAAGTTTTGATGAAAATCTTCCTAGTGACAGGGCAAATGTGAATATGAACATAACGAGGTCTGTCCAGAAAATGTCCAACCATTGTTAACATAAGAGAATGGTTTGTGTGACATCAATGTAACTCCTGGCAGCCAAGGACAGTAGACTGGAATATGCATGCATGAACAATGATGACTTCACTGTACTAGTCAGTGGGGGCACTAAACACCATTGAGTGAGCATGTGTACTGTGTGGCCGTCGCATTAAAAATGACTGAGCAAGGAGATCAAAGAATCTGTATCAAATTTTGCATTAAGCTTGAACAGTCCTCCGTGGAAATTATTCAGATGATTGAGAAGGCAGCAGCTATGGGCAACTGGTGACTGGCAGCTTCGTTGTGACAATGCACCTGCTCATGCATCATGTCTCATGCAGACTTTTTTAATAAAACATCAAATCACCCAGATGACTTAGCCCACTATAGCCCAGCTTTGGTGCCCTGCAACTTCCGGCTTTTCCCAAAGCTAAAGTCACCTTTGAAAGGTAAGAGATTTCAGGTTGTCGATGAGATTCAGGAAAATATGACAGGGCGGCTGATGGCAACTGGGGGAACTGTGTGAGGTCCCAAAGTGCCTACTTTGAAGGGGACTAAAGTGTCAAGGGGACTAGTGTGTACAATGTTTCTTGTATATTGTATCTTCTTCAATAAATGTCTCTATTTTTCATATTACATGGCTGGATACCTTCTGGACAGACCTCATATATGGCAAGATACAGAGCAATTAAGACACTGAATCAACTAATCTCTAAGCATATAATTCTTCCTTGGTAATACCATAAAATAAAACTTCCACTATCTCAGGTTCAAAGTGTCAATTTATTGACAGATAAGATTTCTTTTTAGTGCTGAATAGTGTTACTTGAAAGGGTGCTACATAAAATCTAACCTTTCATCCTTTACCCTCAGCTAGGAAGTGAATTCTGTCAGAGTTCAAATTCAATGTGTTCCAGAGAACACACAAATTTCAACTTTTATATATTACAAATGTATGTGCCTCAGACAGGCATCCAACACTGAATGTGATGATTTAATATACTGTATATGGAAAGTACATACGGCACACTTAAGAGGCATATATTTTCAGATCTCCAATTTGGCTATTTACTGTTCCTTTGAAACTGAAATCATTTGAAGGCTCAGTTAATCATGCTATTAAATACATGCAACAGGTTAGTTTTTAAGTAGGCCTGGGGTAGTAAAACTCACCACATCCCTTTGTATAATTATATTTCCTACAAAGAAGACAGTTCTCATGTTAATTTAATATTAACACTAACTGTACTACTTCAAAATAAATTGCAGAGGTGCTAGATGAGAAAATATACTTCTTCATTTTAAACATTTTAAGGGTTTCTTTAACCTCCAGAGTTCACTGGTTTACTGCTAGTAGAAAAAAGTATATGCAGTGAGCTTCCTTATACCAGTTCCAAAAGATGATCTCAACGTGAATCAACAGAAATCATTACTTAAAGTAGGTCATTGCTATAGCAACCAATGGGCGGTTTGGTATACTCCCAGTAACAATGACCTACTTTCCAACCTGTGCGAGGACAGCTTTATGTAACTAGAATTTCTAGTTCTGTCTATAAAGTAGTCTAAAAAAGGCAATGGTAGGATCAACATAATCCCTCTGCTGCTGAAAATGAGGCATTATGAATTAACATGTATCATACCAGAATAAAATCATCTGGTTCTGCACTTTAGTTTATAAAATATATCTTATTACATGCTCAACGATGAAAACTACACTTTGAATAACTAAACCAAAACAATTCATTGCTGACTCTAAAGAACTGATTTAAAGAACATAAATTAAGATAATTAAAACCCCATGCAAAATACCCTCTTATCCTCTGCATGAAACAGAATTAAATTTTAAAAGTTAAATTCCTGAAAATATTAATTATAATAAAGAAAAAACAGAGTCTCATTTATTAACCAAAGTCTATGGTATTTTATTAGAAATTTTACAATTATAAGTAGCAATCTGAATCTCTGTAAATTGCATAACGTTTACATATGCTTTTTTTTCTAGTTTGCAACAAATGTTTAGTGCTTTTACCTAAATTAATCATTATTCAAATTGTCGGAATATTTGCGACATACACTTTCTCTATGGAGAATACTTTAATGTTTAATAAAGATTAAATTTTTTTTTTAAAACAAATTTTGTATTTTGTAAAGCTCTAATGAAAAGAAATCTGTGGACCTACACCATGACACATGTCCCTTTTTATAACAAATAGTTTGCAATGCCCTCTTTTAAATTATGAAATAAAATTCACAGATAATATAGTAACTCTATATGCACAATTTTAAAGCGTTATATAATGCTCTAATATACAGGAAAGGTCAGTTAAAGGAAGATCATTTATATTGTAGAAAGAAGTAACGTGCACTTCTATGTGTAAATACCTGGGCCTGGCACAAGAAGCCAATGAATTAGTTGGATGCCTACACCTAAATACAGAATTATTTTTAAACCCAACAGCTACAAAAACAGACTGATACAGTTATATTACTGGTGACTCAAACACCATGAGTGGTATTGCCTTTAGTGGTGTGATTTTCTGTAATGTTCAGCAAGACTTAGTAAAGTTCTGGACAACGCAAAGTAGAATTTCCTCAATTTACATGGGTGATATATTTATTTCAGGAAAACTCAGTATATGTTAAAATTGTGTAAAAAAATCTTAGTTTTTACATATAAAAATGAATTCAAGTTCTTGATCAGAAAAATGTGAATCAGTTTTTCACTTACATGAAACATCTGGTAGAATGTTTGAAAGAAACATGGGACTCAGCATAACTATTTATTTTGAGAAACTATCTTAAATGTCACAATAAGTTTTCCATTTTTGGCCTCTCCTCATTAATACCACCAGCACCCTGCAATCACTGTGACAAACAAAAATGTCCCTAAGAAGGGATATTGTTCATTACTCACATAATTTCATTTATTGGAGGGATAACAAGATACATAATATGAAATTCCAATACTCAAGGATCTTGAAATCTAGAAAAGAAACTTGAAAATATACATGATGTACATCAACATAAAAGAACCTGTTGTGGCAGAATGCAACATATATTAAAAGACACACATATTGATACCATTAATATGCTTTGAAAAATCAGGAGGGAGAATTCAGGTCTGAATGTTTTCTTTTTTTTGAGATGGGGAAAAACTTGGGCAAAAATTTCCAGGATGCAGTGATGGTAGAGAGAGGCCTGCAGTACTAACATGATTGTAATAGCTGGAGATAGGGAGGGAGAATTATTGGCCACTTGACAACTTCCTTAAAGACTAGGGCTAGGTCTTGTTCACCACTTGCCAGCCCACAGACAATGCTTGACATATAGAAGTTCGAAAAATATTTATCTAACAATGAACCAAAAAAATCAATGAAGGCAGATAAAAGGGATTTTAAAGACTTGATTCAACAGTCAATTTAGTATAAGGAAAAGAAAATTCTCTGGATACCTATTGTACCAGGTATTTTATGTATAGTATACTCTCAACAACATTATAAGGTATCTCATTTTTAAAATGATGAATCTGAAACTAATCAAAGGCATTTTCCAAAGTAACTCAGCTAAACAATAAAGTAAAAATTTTAATTTGGATGTGTATGACTCCAAACAAACTAAGATTACATGATAACTTTCTTAATGTGAAAAAGAGCACCCACAAAAATACTTATAGAAAATATCATATTTAATGGTAAATGTTGAAAGCATTTCTCTGAGGATTGGGAAGAAAAGGATGCTTGCCAATCACCACTTCTATTCAACCTAGTACTAGGAGACCTAACCAGTGCAGTGAAAGAAGAAAAACAAAAGTATAATATTTACAGATAACATGAGTATTGATACTATCAATATATATAAAAAAAGAAATACAGAAAAACTATTAAAATAATATAATTTAAAAGGGTTAAAATCAATTTCTGGAATCAATTTACATTAATACAATTTATGTACCTTATGCCTCTCTGATCTAAAATAACACACAAAGCTATTTATAACCTAGACCTCTTGTTATTCCTTGTCTAATTTTAGAAACTACTGCCAGGTTAGGCCAAAATCAAGTATAAGATGTATTTCCAGGCTTTAAAGGATTTACATACAACTAAATAAAATCTGTCCAACATGTGGTCAAAGGCATTCTGTCCCAGATCTATGTATAATACTTTTTTGTAGTTTAATAGTTCTATTTGAAAATTTTCTCCTTCAGAAAAAGACTAGTTATATGTCAATTATATCTCAATAAAGCTGGAAATATAATTTAGTAAAATTTCAATTTTCACCCATGAAAAAAAGACATTAGTAATGCTGAAAAATTCTTCTCTTCTCTTTTTATATCTATGACCTAGCATGTGTCCCACAGACCAAAGGTCGAAATCTTTCCCACACTAACATTGCTGTAAAAAGTGGTAGTCACATAATACAATCTATCCATCTATCCATCTATCCAAAATTTATTGAGATTCTACTGATGTTGTTGTGGTCCCTAGAGTAAATGTGAGAACAAAATTAAGTGCCTGCAGTCATAAGTTTGCATGTTTGATGATGATGATGATGATGACGACGACGACGACGACGACGACAACCATGATAACAGCTGCAAATATTTAGACAGTACGTACTGTACCTTGCTCTAAGCTTGTTACATGCAAAAACATAACAACCCTTCGATATAGGTATTTCCCTCATTTACAAATGAGAAAGTTGAGGCATAGAAAGGTTAAGTAATTTTCCCAAGGACTCACAAAGACAAAAGTAGAAAGCCAGGATTTTAAACCCACTCAATCTGCTGGTTCCAGATGCTGACCGCTTGAACCACTACTGTATTTCAGTTGTGATAATTTCTATGGAGAAAACTAAAATAGGGTAGAGGGATACTGGAGGAGAGGATAATTTTACAGAGTGGTCATAGAAGGATTTTTTTTTGGATACCCCACTGTCTATTCAACATCTCCCTTTGAAAGTCCCCTCAAACTTCTCTCCCCATGTCTCCCAATCTTAGTTAATAATGAGTCCCATCCTTGAAGTTACTCAGGCCAAAGTGTCACCTGATTGGTCAGAATAGGATATGCTTATGTTGGTTAACAAACAATCTCTCAATAAGTGGCTTGATGAAACAAAAGTTTTTATCCTGCTCATGCTGAGTTCACAGCAGCTCTAGGCAGTTACTCTCCAAGTGGTGACTTTACCACTCCAGCTGTTTTGATCTTGTGGCTCTATAATTTGAACGAAAGGGCTCCTTTACAGAAAGGGAAAAACCAGAAGCATACAGAGGACTTACATTGCCTTGGCCAAGCACTTCCTTACACAATTCATTGACCATAACTGGTTATGCTTCTTTCTCCCATATGACCTTGTTCTTTATCCCATTTATCTGTCCTCCTTCCCTTGCTCCCTCCCTTCCATCAGTCATTCTATCCACCTTTCCTTCTAGAAATGCATACATCTATTCTTTGCTTCTATCCAAACATCATTCCACCCTCCCTTTTTTTCTTTCTCTCTCTCCAGCTTTCTTTGTAGCCTCCTGTCTAGCATTCCTTCTGTTTATTCAAAATGAAGGTTGCTCCTTCTTTTCCTTTATCTAGTCATAGGAATATCATCTATGTGCTGATGACTCCAAAATTCATATTTTCAGCCTACACTTCTACTCTGGATTCCAGATTTGGTAAGCCCACTTCCTTTGCTATATTACCTCTTAAATTTGTATCCAGATTTCAAGCGTTTCTATCATTTTCACCATTGCCACTCTCATCCATGCCACCATCATCTCTCCTCAGGGCAAGTATAGTACACTCCTAAGTGGCCTTCCTATGTCTGCCCTTTCCCTGATACCCATTTTCTGCACAGTCCAGGTGATTGTTTTAGAAGTTAACTCACATCTCATTCCAACCTCTATTCAAAAAAAGAAGCAAGAGTATGAAATAGAAAAACAAAGACTGATGAGACAGAGGAGCAAGAATGGACAAAGAGAGATGGGATGGAGGAGTTGGATAGGAAGAGGGTCAAAAAAAGGGAGAGAAGGATGGAGGAAGGAACAATCAAACTGAAACTTAAGAATTCTTAGTCTGATGCAGTTTTTAGTAACAAAAAACGGTCAATTTGATTTAACTGTTAATAAGTTATAAACCAGTCATGGGCCTCAAACACATTCCATATATACTTGATTTCATAATTGAAAATAAGAAATGCCTATGGATGTTTTGTCTTTACGGATGCTATATAACTATATACAGAACTTGTTTTATGCTTAGAGAGAGAAACTTTATAATACAATGTAAAATAGATGAAGTGAAACTTAAGGAACCCAAAGTATCATCTTACCATTTCTCATCTGGCAAAGAAATTCATTTAGATTCATATTAACTTTTAATCTTTTCAGAGATATTTGAGACTTAATTATTAGTAATCTAATAAAATTCAGAATCACATATCCTGATGTATATTCTTTCATTTATACAAACAACACTTGGGCACCTATAAAGAACATAAAAAAATGAATTTAGAATTCTTGTCCTCAAAGTCTCTAAGTTTAATAAGAAAAGATGTGTAAATGTATTATTATAGTAATTAATCATTGTATCATTGAAGCCCCTATTGTCAAAGCACATATAAAAGCAAGACGATTATGCTGAGGAAGTTTTACAAAGATATGACTAATCTGAGTCTTTCAGTACCTATTACAGCACGCAGTAACAGCAAGTATCTTTTAACTTCTGAGGTTGGCTTACATAAGTTACATAGTATAAGACTATGTAACTTATACCTTCTTAATCCCCAAATCACATAAAGGCATTTGAAATCTAGGACTTTTATTATTCTGTGTGTATTTTTAGACCATTGCCTGTGACACTATATGGAGAGGTCAAAAATCATGTTTAAAATCTATTTCTAGGCTTTAGAATATTAAAATGAAACTAAATAAAATCTGCTCAACACATGTACAAAGGCAAACAACAGAGCTACACATACTGGTTTTCTGATATTCCTACCAGAAAATTCTCTTTTCCTAATAATGTCAATTTTAATCTAGATATAATTCAAGTTTTTCAGAGGTTTTCAGTGGCAGGACTGTGAAACAAAACAAGACACAACAAAACTAAACAAAAGTAGATGAATCAGGACATCACATACCAAACTAAACAAGTTTGAAAGTTCTTTCCCACATCGATATGATTTCCACCTTTCCACCATGATAGTAACCACTTAAATAGTTTCATCCATGTATTTATTCATTTAAATAAATACTTAAGTGCCTAAATATGTGCCAAGCATGAAAGAGAAAGAAAGGGGGAAGACAGGCACTTAGATGAGAAGGGCCAACAGGAGGTTAATATGAAGTTTTGAGGAAAAAGAGCAAATGGTGGAAGAATGAAAAATATCCAATTAAGACAGCCACTAATATGTCATTTTCAATGACTAGGAGAGAGAACACTGCTTAAATTTCAAACAAGAGGGTCTGGAACTATCGTGGACCACAAATTCCAATTGCATGTGTTTATACATGTAAAAATAAGAAATGTTTCTTGACCCTACAGATGTTACATAATTATAAGAAAAAATATTCTGAGTGGAGGAAAAAAACAACAGAGGTATACTTAATAAACTAATTGTGTGAACTATATCATCTTATTTAGGTAAAAAGTCACACTTGGGCCTGTATTAACTTCTACTATCTCTGTGGTCCACTGCGGGAATGGTTCATACCACTTTTATTATTTTTTTTTAGTAAAGTACTATGATAAAATGTAGAAAACCAATCTGAAGCCCTTTCATTCATTCATTCTTTAAATCAACATTTGGGCATTTTCTTGAGATACAAAATAAACACGGAAGGAATTCCATCATAATGCCTCTCAAGTTAATGAAAATTAGCTATAAAAAACTATTATATTACTTATTAAACTGTATTAATAAAGTTCAGGGTACTAAGGAAGCAAAGAGGAATCAAATCTTTCAGAAAAGGGCATAAGACTTCACAAAGATGATGTCTGATATGGGTCTTTTATATGACAGCATTTCACCTTTTTTTTTAAAAAGAGAAAGGAACAGTTTTTTTTAAAAGATTTTATTTATTAATTTCTAGAGGTGGGGGACAAAAAGAGGGAGAGAAACATCAATGTGTGGTTGCACCCTGTGTGCCCCCAACTCCAGGGACCTGGCCCACAACCCAGGCATGTTCCCTGACTGGGAATTGAACCGGCAACCCTTTGGTGCTCAATCCACACCAGCCAGGGCAGCATTTCACTTTTTCATAGCATTGTAAAATGATCTTCAACAGAAATATCAGGTAATTTTCTGGAACTGAATTACACTAATACAAGTATATGTAACTTATGCCACCCTCACTTAAAAATCACAGAAAAGTATTTGTAACCTAGGCTTCCTACTAATCTCCGTCTATTTTTAGACAGCACTGCACTGTGACCTCGGGACAGACAAAATCAGGTAGGACACCTATCTGAGGGCTTTAGAAGACTTACATGGAATTAAAATCTGTTAAACATTTATAAAAGGCAAATGTCTTAGAGAGCTATAAACAGGGTGGGGTAAAAATAGGTATACAGTTGTGAGTACATGAAACACAGTTTATTCTTGTATTATTACTTATTACTGTGTTATTTACTCATATTGCAGCTGTAAATCTACTTTTGCCCTTCCTTATATAATGGTTTTCTGTAGTCAGATAGTCTAAAAGATACTTCTTTTCTGAAAAATATTTATTCATAAATGCCGAAAATTATACTGATTTTTTCTGACCTATGTAATGACCTAACTTACATACAATTATCTAAAGTTTGTCAGTCTTTTTCCCAATAGTAATTAAATAACATTGCCAAAAATAAAGTAGAAACAAAAAAACTCAAGGTCAGAGAAGGTGAACTATAGCATTATAACTTTAATTAGATTACTTCATGAAATCATGTTTTGTTTCTGATTTTTTTCATTAAACATATTTGTGGGTTGTACCCATGTCATTGTGTATAGCTGCAGTTAGTTTCTTTTATATGGATTCCACAATTTATTTATCCATTTTACTGTTAATGGGCATCTGGGTTGTTTCTCGTTTGGGGCTACTACAAATAATACTGCTATGAATATAATGTTCGCTCATTAACACATGTTCACGAATTCCTATTAAGTACATATATACTTAGGAGGGAAATGGCTGGGTTTTTTTTCAAGTAATTTCAATCATAACTTGCAAATACAGTATGAAGAATTCCCATATACCCCTTACTCAGCTTCCTCAAATGTTAATGGCCAAAAAGTTTGGTTGGTTTTAAAGTGAAAATAAGACACAATTTTCACCAATAACTTTACTGAACAATGTATTCACTGTTTTGTTCTACTGCCTTCTGCCATCTTTCAGGTAACTTCATAATTCCATCTCCCCCAAAACGTTTTATCTTTCGGAGCCAAGAACTATTCAAGGTGGCTTTTGCAGTCTTCCAGGGAATTGAAATTTTTTCCATTTAAAGGAATTTTTAATTGTACTTTTTCCATTGCCATTTAACCTCCTTATACCTGCCTCCCCTCCCCTGCAATCACCATACTGTTGTCCATACCCGAGTCTTTTTACCTTTTTGCTTGATCCCTCTCCCCCTAAACTGTCCTGCTCCCATGGCTGTCATCCTACTCTCTATGAATCTGTCTCTGTGTTGCTTGTTAGTTCAGTTTCTTCATTGGGTTCCACATGTGAATGAAAACATGTCATATTTGTCTTTCTCTAACTGGCTCATTTCACTTAGCATAATTTTCTCCAGGTCCATCCATGCTGTGGCAAATTGTAACATTTTCTTCTTTTATACAGTTGCATAGTATTCCATTGTGTAAATGTCCCATAATTGTTTTATCCATTCATCTTCTATGGACACTTGGACTGCTTCCATATCTTGGCAATTATAAATAATGCTGCAATGGACATAGGGGTGTCTAAGTTCTTTCAAATAGTGTTTTGGGTTTCTTCGGATAAATTCCCAGAAGTGGGACTGCTGTGTCAAAAGGCAGTTCCATTTTTAATTTTTTGAGGTCTCTCCATACAACTTTCCACAGTGGTTGTACCAATTTACATTCCCACCAACAGCACAAAAGGGTTCCCCTTTCTTCACATCCTTGTCAGGACTTGTTGTTTGTTGATTTATTGAGGCTAGTCATTCTGTCAGGTGTGAGGTGATATCTCATTGAGGTTTTAATTTGCATTTCTCTAATGATTAGTGACGCTGAGCATCTTTTCATATGTCTTTTGGCCATCTGTATGTTCTCTTTGGAGAAGTGTCTATTTAGGTCCTTTGCCCATTTTTTAATTGGATCGTCTGGTTTTTTTGGTGTTGAGTTTTGTAAGTTCTTTGTAAATTTTGGATATTAACCCCTTATCAGGTATATCGTTGGCGATATGTTCTCCCATTCCATGGGTTGTCTTTTTATTTTGTTGACTGTTTCCTTTGCTGTGCAAAAACTTTTCAGTTTGATGTAATCTCATTTGTTTATTTTTGTTTCCCTTGCCCGAGGAGATATATGAGTAAAAATATTGCTACGAGTAATGCCCGAGATTTTACTGCCTATGTTTTCTTCCAGAATTTGTATGGTTTCAGGTCTAACATTTAAGTCTTTAATCCATTTTGTATTTATTCTTGTGTGTGGTGTAGGGTGGTCTAGGTTCATGTTTCTGAACATATCTGTCTAATTTTCCCAACATAATTTATTGAGTAAACTATCTTTAGCCCAATCTATGTGCTTGCTTCCTCTGTCAAATATTAATAGATAAAGATGTAGGTTTATTTCTGGGCTCTCTATGCTGTTCCATTGATCTATGTGTCTGTTTTTATGCCAGTACCACACTGATTTGATCACTATGGTCTTATAGTGTAGTCTGATATCAGGTAGTGTGATTCCTCCAACTTTGTTCTTTCTCAGGATTGCTGTTGCTATGTGGGGCCTTTTGTGCTTCCATATAAATTTTTTAAATATTTGTTCTAGTTCTATGAAATATGTCATTGGAATCTTCATAAGAATTGTGTTGAATCTATAGGTTGCTTTGGATAGCATGTACATTTTAATGATGTTAATTCTTCCTATCCATGAACACTATATGTGTTTCCACTTGTTTGTATCTTCTTCGATTTCTTTCTTCAGTGTCTATAATTTTCCAAGTACAGGTCTTTTATATCCTTGGTTAGATTTATTCCTAGGTATTTCATTCTTTTTGAAGCAGTAGTAAACAGGATTGTTTTCTTAATTTCCCTTTCTGTTAGTTCATTATTGGCATATAAAAATGCAACTGATTTCTGGATATTAATTTTGTATCCTGCTACTCTGATGAATTCATTCATCAGTTCTAAGTAGTTTCTTGGTGGAATCTTTGGGGTTTTCTATGTACAGTACCATGTCATCTGCAAATAATGACAGTTTTACTTCTTCCTTTCCATTTGGATACCTTTAAGACGAATTTCTTCTTCTTGTCTGATTGTTGTGGCTAGGACTTATAGTACTCTGTTGAATAAGAGAGGTGAAAGTGGACATCCCTGTCTTTTTCTGATCCTATGGGGAATGCTTACAGTTTTTGCCTGCGGAGTAGGATGCTGGCAGTAGGTTTGTCATATATAGCTTTTATTATGTTTAGGTATGTTCCACTATTCCCACTTAGCTAAGAGTTTTTATCATAAATGGGTGCTGGATTTTACTGAATGCTTTTTCTGCATCTATTGATATGATCATGTGCTTTTTATCCTTCATTTTATTTATGTGGTGAATCACATTTATTGATTTGTAAATGTACCAACCTTGCATTCACAGAATAAATCCCACTTGATCATGGTGTATGATCTTTTTGATGTATTACTATATTTAGTTTGCTGATATCTTGTTGAGAATTTTAGCATCTATGATCATCAGGGATATGGGCCTATGATTTTCTTTTTTTGTAGAGCCTTTATCTGGTTTTGGAATTAGGGTAATACTGGCCTCCTAAAATGAGCTTGGGAGCCTTCCCTCCTCTTGAGACCAAAATAAATGGAAATCCAAAGGTGTGCTGTCTGGTGAATACAGCGGATGAATCAGAACTCCCCAGCCAAGTTTTAACAGTTTTTGCCTAGTCAACAAACACACAGCCTTGTGTTATTCTGATGGAAGATTATGCTTCTTCTGTTGACTAATTCCAGATGCTTTTCATTGAGTGCTCCATTCAGTTGACCTAACTGGGAGTAGTACTTATTGGAGAAATCATTTGGTTTTCCAGAAGGAGTTCATAATAGAGAGCTCCCTTCCGATTCCACCATATACACAATATCACCCTCTTTGGATGAAAACCGGCCTTTGGTGTGGTTGGTGGTGGTTCATTTCACTTGCACCACAATCTCTTCTGTTCAGCATTATTGTAAAGTATCTGCTCTTCATCACCGGTCACAATTTGTTTTAAAATTAGAACATTTTTGTTACATTTAAGTAGAGAATCACATGTGGAAATATGGTCAAGAAGGCTTTTTTCACTCAATTTATGTAGAACTCAAACATCAAAGCAATTAACATAACTAAGCTGGTGCAAATGATTTTCAACACTTGATTTGGATATTTTGAGTATGTCAGCTATCTCCTGTGTGGTATAATGTTATTTGTTCACAATCAATGTCTCAATTTGATCACTATCAACTTCAACTGGTCTGCACCATCCAGCGAGAAATCTCCAGCACAAAACTTTGCAAACCACTTTTGGCACATTTGATCAGTCACAGCACCTTCTCCATACACTGCACAAATCTTTTTTTGTTTCAGTTGCAGTTTTACCTTTCTTGAAATAATAAAGTATAATATGCCAAAAATGTTGCTTATTTTCTTCCATGTTTAATATTAAAATGGTTCCATAAAAATTCACCAATTTTGATAAGTTTTTTTAAATGTACGCTGATATGACAGCTGTCACAATAAAATCTAACAAAATTGTTTCGAATGGACAACTAAGTGCTACTAGAGCCATCTTATGGATAAAACCAAACTAACGTTTTGGCTTAAGAATCTGCCATCAAAATCTGGTTGACCAGTTTATAGAGAAGCAAAACAGAATAGTGGTGCAGCTAGGTGCTATGAGTTCAGTGGAGAACCATAACAAATTCCTTGCTTTCACAGTACTTATATATAGTTATCAATACAAGGAAATTTATACTGATACAATATTATTAACTAGTCCATAGGTTTTAATTAAAATTCCACTAGTTATCCCACTAATGTCCCTTTTCCGGTCTAGGATTCAACCTAGGATCACATATTCCTTTAGTGGTCATGTCCCTTTAGCCATCTCCAATTTTGGATCATTTGTCATTTGTGACTTTGACAGTTTTTTGAAAAACTGAATTTACTGGGGTGACCTTGGTTCACAAAACCATACAGCTTTCAAGTGTGCAACTCAATAAAACACCATCTGCACACTGCATTATGTGCCCATCGCCCCTAGCAAAGTCTCTTTATGTCCTCATTTTCCCCCTCTTTGCCCACCTCTATCTATACCCCTCAATCCCCCTTTCCCTCTGGCTATCACCACACTGCTGTCTGTGTCTGTGTGTTACATATATATGTTTTTTAGTTAATCCTTTCACCTTCTTTTATCCAGTCCCCCAAGCCCCTCCCCTCTGACAGCTTGTCAGTCTGTTCCATGTTATCTATGCCTCTGTTTCTATTTTGCTCATCAGTTTATTTTGTTCATTAGATTCCACATATACGTGAGATATTATGGTATTTGTCTTCCTCTTCCTGGCTTATTTAATTTAGCATAATAATCTCCAGGTGCATCCGTTCTATTGCAAATTGTAAGATATTCCCCCTTTTTCTAGCTGACTAGTATTCCATTATGTAAATATACCACAGGTTTTTTATCCACTCATCTACTGATGGGCACTTGAGCTGTTTCCAGATCTTGGCCATTGTAAATAAAATTGCAATGAACACAGGGATGTATACATTCTTTTGAATTCGTGTTCTCGTGTTTCTTAGAATATATTCCCAGCAATGGGATTGCTGGGTCAAAAGGCAGTTGAATTTTTAATTTTTTGAGGAAACTCCATACTGTGTTATTGTTAATGTAAATACTCAATGTAGTTTCCCAAAGTGTTAACTGTTCACACTGCTAACAGCAGTATATGAAAGTTCTAGCAGAGAAAACAAAACAAAACAAAAAAAGAACATAAGAAAGAATTTTTAAAAGAAAAAAGAAAAGCTGAAAGGAAAAAGAAGTTCCAGTTGTTTCATATCTTCATCAGTACTTTGTACTGCCAGATCTTTTAATTTCAGCCAATTAATCCAGAAGGTGTATAGTAGTGTTTTATTGTGTTTTCAGAATTTTCCTATTTTTAATTATCAGCTCACAAAGGATTACTTCCAATTTCATATATACATGTAACCCAATTTCCCTTCCTCGCTTCAGTCCTTGTTAACCAATTATACCTGGATATCCTGCTGTTACCGTAACTTTGATACACCTTAAAACAAGCTTTTCATCCTAAACCCCCTAAACTAACCCCTTCTGATTTTATGTCTCCTCTCTGGGATCTCAAACTTGGAATCATCATTGTCTCCTCCTTCACTAAAACCTCCAGTGTATGTCACCAAATCATTTTAGTATTTCCTTTTAATTCAATCCTTCCTTTCTATTCCCATTATATCACCCAAACTTATGACTTGTTACAAAAAAAAATAGGTACACTTAACCATATAATAAAAAAGGTATTTTCAAACAACTGGTGCGTGCAGCCCATGGACATGGACTAAGAGGTGTGGGGTTGATGAAATGGGGTGCAGGGCAGAGGGGATATGGGGAGGGGGAATGGGACAACTGTAATAGCAAACTCAATTTTTAAAAAAAGGTACTTTAACCCCCAAATTAGAATATGACCACCCATTATATGTTAATACCAATATAAGGATTGGCTAGCACATTCTCTAGTACACACACACCACAGCACGGTAATTTAATATTAAGTCACATTATTTATAGCCTTCTAATTCCTGCTGGCCCATATCACTTAAAACAGCAAGCTAAAAAAATAAAACAAAAACCCAAAAACATCATTAAGATATTCAGTACATTATTATTGTTGCTACTAAGGAGACAGAGCTGGGATTAAATAAAAAGGGCAAAAATAACTAGCCAGTAGAATCCCAGTTATAAAAAAGCATTTTTCTTTCATCTCTAGGAAACCCTAATATCTAATTAAAACAAATAAGCAATCTATGCCAAATAAAATTAAGAATTAATTTTAAAATGTCAAAATTTAAAAACATGTAGTTATATCTTTTATATTACTAGTAATTATTTTTGCTATTACCACCACAGAAACTACGCAATCCCTCCATATCCAATGTGTAAAACACACTGACTGATAGCCATGGTTTCCTAGTACATCTGATTCCTGTTCCAATTAGTGAAAGTTCTAGGTATGTCAAGAGTCGATTGTATTACTTAAACCTGTTTATGCCAGCTGAACTTTTTGTTGTAACCACATAATTACATTTTACATACACTGATTAAATGAGTGTAAAAAGAAACCTGTTTTTATTGAAAATTAAATTGAATGTTTCAAAAAGGTTTGATAAAAAGTGAATCACCAAAAAGTGTTTCTAATTAACTGTGGATAAGATAGTTATACTGGATCAGAAGAAAAAAACATACTAAAGGAATTCTGTACTCAAGTTTTTTTTACAAAGGTGTTTAAGATTTTTAAAGAAAATAATAGGCAAAAACTGGCTATGGGAGTAATTTATGCATGAAAGCCAACATAAAACTCCATCAGCAAAATCAGAGAGAGGGGCTTCTGGCCAAGATGGAGGCGTAGGTAGATACACTTCACTTTCTCGCACAACCAAAAGAAGGACAAAAAACAACCAGAACTGCCAGAAAATCGAACTGTAAGGAAGTCCAATAATGAAGGAGTTAAAGAAGAAATATTCATCCAGACTAGCAGCAGGGACAGAGATGGGCAGCCAGGGTGGTGGCAGCAAGGCTGCGGCTGGAGGATTGGAGGACCCCTCTGGTGTGCTGATAAGCCGGGAGGAACAACTGGGGAGTGAAACAGACTGCGCAACCCAGGATTCCAGCGCTGGAAAAGAAGAGTTTCAAACCTCTGGCTCTAAAAGCCTGTGGAGGTTGCGGCTGTGGGAGAAACTGCGGTCTCACAGGAGAGTCCGCTGGAGTGGCCCACAGGGTCCTAGAATGCATACAAGCCCACCCTCCTGGGGAATCAACACCAGAAGGGCCCAATTCGCTTGTAGGTAGCTGGGGAAGTGACTGAAAGTGGGGTGAGAGTGGAGCTAGTGGCACTTTCCCTCTCTGACCCCTCCCCCACATACAGTGCCACAACAGAATGAAGTGGGCTGCCCTGTTCTGGCAAATACCTAAGGTTCCACCCCTAATAACGTAACAGGTGCACCAAAACAAAGAAATATGGCCCAAATGAAAGAACAGATCAAAACTTTAGAAAAAGTACTAAGCGACGAGGAGACAGCCAACCCCTCATATGCAGAGTTTAAAACACTGGTAATCAGGATGTTTACAGAAATGGTAGAGTATGGTCGCAAAATAAATGAAGGAATGAAGGCTACACAAAGTGAAGTAAAGACAAACATACAGGGAACCAACAGTGAAGGGAAGGAAACCAGGACTCAAATCAATAATTTGGAACAAAAGGAAGAAATAAACATTCAAGTAGAACAGAATGAAAAAACAAGAATTCAAAAAAATGAGAAGAGGCTTAGGAACCTCTGGGGTAACTTTACATGTTCCAACATCTGAATCATAGGGGTGCCAGAAGAAGAGGAAGAGCAAGAAACTGAAAACTCATTTGAAAAAATAATGAAAGAAAACTTCCCCACTCTGGCAAAGGAAATAGACATACAAGTCCAGGAGGCTCAGAGAATCACAAAGAAGTTGGATCCAAAGAGGAACACACCAGAAAACATCATAATTAAATTACTCAAGACTAAAGATAAGGAGAGAATCTTAAAAGCAGCAATGAGAAAAGGAGACAGTTATCTACAAAGGAATTCCCATAAGACTATCAGCTGATTTCTCAAAAGAAACCTTACAGGCCAGAAGGGGCTGAAAAGAAGTATTTGAAGTCATGAAAGGCAAGGACCTACATCCAAGATTACTCTATCCAGCAAAGCTATCATTTAGAATGGAAGGGCAGATAAAGCCCTTCCCAGCATTTTACAGGGCCTTATCCGCTTCCCAGATAAGGTCAAGTTAAAGGAGTTCATCATCACCAAGCCCTTAGTATAGGGAATGTTAAAGGGGCTTATCTCAGAAAAAGAAGAAGATCAAAACTACAAACAGCAAAATGACAACGAATTCACAACTGTCAACAACTGAACCTAAAAAACAAAAACAAAAACAAACTAAGCAAACAACTGGAACAGGAACAGAATCACAGAAATGGAGATCACATGGAGGGCTATCAATGGGAAGCAGGTTAGGGGAGAATGGGGAAAAAGGTACAGGGAATAAGAAGCATAAATGGTAGGTACAAAATAGACATGGTGAGGTTAAGAATAGTATAGGAAATGGAGAAGCCAAAGAACTTACATGTATGGCCCATGGACATGAACTAAGGGGTGGGGGGGAATGCTGGAGGGAAAGTGGTACAGGGAGGAGGGGGATAAAGGAGAGAAAAAAAATGGGACAACTGTAATAGCATAATCAATAAAATACACTTTTAAAAAGTCAGAACAATGTTCACTTATACATTCAATCCACAAGTACATAGTGAATACCTATCATGTGCCTGGTGTTGTTCTAGGGCAGCAATTCTCAGACTTTTTGGTCTTAGGACCCTTTATTCTTAAAAATTAATGAGTAACCCCAAAGAGTTTTGTCTTACAGGTAATATTTATCAACATGTATGTGAGAAGTTAAAGTTGAAAAAATTTTAAAACAAGTAAACCAGCACACACTCCATTAGCTGTCATAGCAATAACGTGATCACTTATCATGTAGCTTCTGGAAAACAAGACTGTACACACAAAGAGAAATAATCTCTTAGTGTTATTATGAAAATAGTTCTGACTTCACAGATACCTGGAGCCTCAGGAACCCGTAAGTTTCCTTGGACCAACCACTGAGACCCACTGTTATAGTGCTGAAGAACCAATAATGAATAATGAGGAACCAATAATGAATCAATCCCTCTCCTGTAATTTAATGAAGGAGGAAGAAAATAAAGAAGTAAATCAATAAATATATAAATTCACAGAGTGATAAATGCCATAAAGAAAAAACAGGGCAAGGAGATAGAAAGTGAAAAGTAAATGTGGGGAAGGAGTAAGTGCAATTACTTTACATAGGATGGGCAGAAAATGCCTCTCTGAGTTGGGTATTGAAGGACTGGGCCCTGCTATAGTCTGAGGCATAAGGTTCTGGGTAGAGAAGCAGAAAATGCAAACTCCCTGGAAGCTACTGGAGAATTCTGAGCATAGGAATGGCATGATCTGATGAAGGTTTTTAAAATACTCCTCTCACTTCCACATGGAACAGACTGGAAAGGCGAGTATAAAAATGAAAGTAAAGAAGTTAGGAGGCTATTGCAGTAATCCTACAAGAAATGTTGGTGACTTGGATGGCATGATAGCAATGGAAGGGTGAAATTTGAATGGCTATGGCAGGTTTTTTTGAAGGAAAAGCCATAATTATTGCTGAAGGACCAGACATGCAGTTGTGAGGAAAACAGAAATGAAGGAAAGATGGCTCCTAGGTTTTTTGCAGAACAACAAGGTGTTTCTATTCTACTTATTAGTATTTAGAAAAACCATGAGAGATGGGGGCCTGGAGGCAAGACATAACTTAAAATGCTTACTTCGAATCTGAGTAAAAATACTGGCTATGAGAGTCTGGAACTCAAGATAGAGGTCAGGGCAGGAGATGCACCACATGAAATCATGAGGAACTCAAGTATGTGCCTAGATGAGATCACCTAAGGAATAAATGGGATAAAGAAGTGAGTAGGAGAATTCAGATCTGAAATTTCACTCTACATTAGGCTGTCAAATTAACATATTTAAATGTCTTATTTTTCAGGTCTGCCTTTTTCAAATAACCAGTGGTGTAAGAGGGCTTTTTTAGTACTTCACTTTTCATACTAGGTCACTGACTCAGCAATCTCCCTCATGAAGTGGCCATAAAGAAGGAACTCTTACCTTTTTCCTCATGGATGGACCCGGACATTATTACGCTAAGTGAAATAAGCCAGTCAGAGAAAGACAAATACTACATGATCTCACTTATATGTGGAATCTCATATCCACATCCCTAATGTCTATAATCCCCAAATTGAATCCCTATTTTCTGTATCTTCCATGTTGATATCTTAGCAGTATCTCACATTCATCAATGACCTAAAATAAATATACTCATTTCCTCATCTAAGTATGGTCTATTCCTGTGTTCCCTAACTTAGTTCATGGATAATTATCAAAAAGGTACAAAGCATGAAAATCTTACATTCTGCTCTCTCCCTCACACCCTCCTCTATGAAACTGCCTTGTGCAGTCACATAAACTGTCCTCTGCACCTCTACAATCACTCTCTTGAATCTTCTCCTTCCTCATAGCCTTTTCCCTAATTCAAGCCTGTGTTATCTGAAACTGTTGATAAAGCCTCCACACTATTGTATTTTCTTTCCTTTCTCATTCACTCAGCTGCCAAAGTTATATTTCCTCAAACAGGGACCAAAGTTTTTCTGACTCGATCCCACTTTTTGATCCAAGTTCTTATATAACAGGCATCTGTTGTTTTAGGACATCCACTTACTTCATACTCATTCTACTTTAGTTACTTCAGTCCAGCTGAGCTGATTCCACCCATGAGGCACGCAATTCCAACTCAGACAATCAAAGGCGCACAATGACTGGTTCAGAAATTGGTCCAAACAGAGCAACTGAAGTACCATAGACCTTGCTGAGATTCTGAGGTTGTGGCTTAAATTTTTTAACTGCTATTGTTATTGCTATATTTTACCACCAGAGGACAGCCTGTCTGAAAAGCCGACCCAGTGTAAGTGAAATTTGGGGAGCAAAGAGAGAAATTTGGCCCTAGAAATTGTCTTCTGGCCCTAGCATCATTCCATGTCAGAAGCCAGTTTCTCTTGGATTATTCAGTTACACTTGCCAATCAACTCTCTATGTTTAATCCTGTTTGAGTCAGGCAACCATCTAGAGTGCTAACCAAAAGAATACTAAGCAACACCTCCTACCTTTCATGCATCATATGATTCAGTTATACCAGCTTCGTCGCCCGTATCAGAATACTGTGCCTTCCCTCACATTATTCTCTCAGTCTGGAATTTTCTTCCCTCTGCCTGCACTTCCCTTCCCTCCAATCTCTGTTGTTTAAGGTCCATCTCATGCTTCAATGTTCAGTTCAAATAGCTTTTTGAACTTTAAGGGGTAGGAAATGTCACTGAAGGATTTTAAAGAATAAAGGACATGATCGTATTTGCAATTTTAAAAGCTCACTCCAGTTGCTGTGTAAAGGATAAATTAGAGAAGGGCAAGGCAGGACAATGATTTATAAACTACTCAAGAAATCTAGGCACAATGGGCGGTGGTATGAGCTAAAGTGTCAATGGAGATATTTTTGTGATTATTTTATTTCAGAATAAATCCGTCTCTATACTGTAAACTCCTGAAGGACTGGAAATTACCTGCCGACTACCATTTTACCCACAGAAACTAGCAAAGTGATTGGCACACAGTAGAGACTCAAATATTTGTTAAATAAATGAATATATAATTAATAATGTAATCTATAAGTTGTTTTAAGCAACTAGGCAAATGGTGGTATTATTTATGAAAATGGGAAACAGAAAAACTCATTTTGGGATTTTTGTTTGTTTTTGAGAGAGAGGTAAGAAAAAAGGTGAACTCTTTTACATTCAAATAGCATTCAATATATAGTGGATACATATCTGTGGATCAGGGGAAAGATAGTGGATGAAGATACTGATTTGTGAATTCTGGGCATATTGATGGTAACTGACTTTATGCTAGGAATGCTGTAAAATGAAGAAGGTGGAGATTATAGACCTCAGAGGCATTTAAGGGTTGAACAAAAAAAGAGAAGTCAAGGAAGAACACTAATAGCTCTGATAGAAAAACAAACATAGAAGGGCCCTTTCACCAAAGCAGAAGAAAGAAAACGAAGGTGTGGTCAAATGTGTCAAACACAGTAGAAAGTCAAGGAAGGAAAATTTTCAAAGTACCCTTTGGATAAAAACAGTTTTGGTGTGTGGAATGACACTAGTTTGGAGTGAGTTCAAGGGTGAATAGAAGATAAAGAAATGAAGTAAGCCTGTATTAGACATGAAGTTTGTTCATGAAGTTTGGCTATAAAGGAACTAAGAAACACAGCTGCAGGAGAGGAACATAGTCAAGAGTAGGTTTTCATCCTCTGTTGGTTTTCTCTTTCTTTAAATAGAGAGCTTTGACTTAAGCATGTTTAAATGTTGATTGCTATCAACCTACAAGGAAACTAAAGAAAAGGTGAAAGAATAATTAAAAATGGGTTCCACAACATATACATATATCAAAACTTGTACATATTAAATATGGTATATACAACTTGTATTATGCCTCAAAAAAGCTGGAACATATACAAGCAAAGTTTTAAAAAGGGGGTATAAAGAGATTAGTTTTGAATTAGAGGTAGCATTATCTTTTCCACGGAAATCATGCAGTAGAAGGAAAGAATGGGTAAATATGTAGGCATAATTATAGATTTGGTTACTGAAAATTAAGAGACTCTACATGTGATAGCATTAACTATGTAATAAACATGCTGAAGTTTAAATATTAAAAATAATCTTCATTGAAAATTATTTTTCTGAATTATGAGTTTAAGATATACATCAGCATCTAAATTAAATGAAGTAAGACTTACAAAGGAAATTTAAAAGATATTTACCAAATGCCTTCTTTGTACAAGAGACAATGCTAGACATTGTGGAAAATACAAAACAGGGCTCTTCCCCCATATATCTGTATAGTTTGTTTCCTCCCTTCCTTTAGGTCTCTGTTCTCACATTCATTCTGCTTTATTTCTCTCCATTACACTTACCACCACCTGACATATCATATTTGTTTTATTGCCTAATTCTCCTCTTAGACTAGAAGCTTCTCAAGGGCAGGGACTTTCTCCTGTTGTATTCATTGTTGTATCCCCATACCAAAAATAGTACCTGCTATGAACAGGAAAACAAAATAAATTTTTGATTTAATGAAATGGTACCTTCTCTTCAACAAGGAGACATACAATCTCTTAAATGGGGGAGAAATGAATATATGAGGAGTGTATCAATATTTACAAATAAAAAGAGTATATTCTAAGGGTAAATACTAAGAGTAAACACTGAGGGTAAAATGGTTTAAGAGTTCACAAGAATTAATCATCCCAGACAAGATGATAAAGGAAGGTATTATGGAAAAGGTGGCATTTTGACTGGGGCTTAAGGGGTGATATTTGTGTTTGTGTGTGTGTGTGTGTGTGTGTGTGTGTGTGTACAATTCAATTGTTTTTAGTATATTCACAGAGTTGTGGAACCTGCTAGGACATTTCATCACCTCAAACAGAAACCACGTGCCCCTGAGTTACCACCTCCCAACTACCCCAACCCTCCCAACCCTAAGAAGCCACTAATCTTTCTGTCTCTACATATTTGCCCATTCTGGACATTTTCTATAAATAGAATCAAATAATATGTGGGGGGATTGTGACTGGCTTCTTCACTGAGCATATTTTCAAGGTTTATTCATGTTGTAGCATGTACCATTACTTCATTTCCTTTTATAACTGAATAATATTCCATTTTATGGATATGCCATATTTTAGTTGTCCTTCCATCCGTAGATGGACATTTGGGTTGTTTCCATATTTTGGTTATTATGACTAATAATAAATTATGAATAATTCTATGAATATTTATATATGTTTTGTGTGATATAATTTTATTAAGAGATAAGTGAAGAAAGGAACTGAAATATTTAAAATCATTCAATCCCAAAGATGACAAATTCAAAATAAAGTTTTCACTGGTCTGAGATCAAATGAGGCAAAGTGAATTTTCATAAAGCTTAATTTATTCAAGTCAAAGAACTGTCCTTTATTTTGCAACTATGTCCTTCAAACATTTTTTACGCTGAAGCATCCTCTTTAATGAAATGATGGCAATATCGAAAGGTAGTTTTGTTCACTTACTTAGGTAAAATAAGTTTTTTAAAATTTGATTTTCTGTTAAATCCAAGAAATGTTTATTGAAGGAAAGGGCATGAAAAAAAGAAGATAGAAACCCCTAAGATATGAATGCCAGGTTAAGGAATTTGCGCATTATCCTATGATCAACAGAGAAAGAAATAAAATTGTTTAAACATAAAATTACTGACTCATGGATGGCATTTCATTCAACAAATAATAATTGAGCTACTACTTTATGAAAAGCACTGAATTTGGTGCTATGAGAACAGACTAATTAAAACTCTGTCCCTGCCTTTTTATAACTTAGTCCTCAGTAGAAGAAAACAGTCTATCTCTATTCATTATTTACATCTTTACTCATCTTTTAGAAAGGGCAATATTTAGTAGTTAAAAAAAATCTTCTTAAGAAAAGGAAAATATGGGACTACTCCTATTGTGCTTACTAGTTTTATTTCACTCATTATTTAACAAGATGAGTTGTTGGATATACAAAGTTAAACAACATATAATTCCTCTCCTAGAGAAGCTTACAGTCTAGATTTTATAAATTTATAAACTGCTCTAGAAAAAAACTTACTACAGACATTTAATTAGACAGTATTTACCTAGGGTTTCCAATTTAATAGCAAATGACAAGCACTTACTACTACCACTCACATTTTAAGCATTTTACATTTGTTAAGTAATTTAATCCTCCTAACAATCTATGAAAAGGAAATTATTACTATATAACTGCAAGATATTATTAATACATTAAAATATATTACATTTACCATCTTTTCCCAGTATTAACTTTAATGACACTAATTCTGCTAGTAAGTGTTGTATATACACTCCCTGTATCATTCCCACCAACATGCAAACATCTTCAAAAAAAAATCCTCTCTTGACTTCATATCCCACACCATTTCCCTGATCCCCTACAGCAAAACTAAAAGAGCTAAAAGAACTGTCTATGGGAGATGTCTCTCACCCTTCTCCTGTCAGCTTCTCTTGAGCCATTCCAAAAAGGTTTTTGCCTCTACACTACTGAAACCACTCAATTCAAGGTTATGAATGGCCTTAAAATGCTAAATCCAATTTTTAATTTTTCATCCTTATCTTACCTGACCTATCAGCAGCACCTGACATAGGTAAAAAACTCTCTTTAAAATACTTTCTTAGCTTCTCAGGCACTACAGTCCTCTGGGTTTTCTTATCTTACTAGATGTTCCCTCTCACTATCTACACATTAGAGTATCCAAGGCTCAGTCCATGGACCTCCTCTCTTTCCTTCTTTAAATTTTGTTTTCCAATTACAGTTGACATTCAATATTATTCTCTCTTTTCTTTCTTTCTTAATGTTCTCATGTAGTTTCATAGCTTCACTAGAATGTAGCTTCAACACAGTAGGGGTTTTTTGTTTGTTTTTGTTTTTTAGCTATTTTGTTTATGCTGAATGCCCTGCTCCTGAAACAGTACCTGGCATATATTAGGTGCATGATCAATATGTGTTCAATGAATAAATGCTTTCCTCACTTGGATGTGTAATAAACATCTCAAACTTAATCCAGTTAAAAAGAGAATTCCAAACACCCTCCCAATGGCCTTTCTAACTTCACTTTCTTGGTAAAGTGCAGTTCCACTCTTCTAGTTCCCCAAGCCAAATATTTTTAAAGCATTCCTAATTCCTCCATTTCTCTCACATCACATATCCAATCTGCCAACAAATATTGTGGATTCTGCTTTGGACTACTTCTCTCCACATACATCACTACTACTATGGTCCAAGCCATTATCACCTCTCACCTGGATGAACACAACAGCCTCCTAACTTGCCCACCTGCACCGCATCCCACCTCCTGTCAAATTCAGTATGCTCTCAGAACCATAGCCAGAGAAAATTTTTCAAACTTAAGTCAGATCAATCACTTTTCAGCTTATAATCCTGCAATTATTTCCACTTTGTTATGATTAAAAGCACAAAGCTTAACAACTACCTATAAAGCTCTACTCAATATGGTACTGTTACATCTCTGACCTAATCTATTTTTCCTCTCACCTACTCTGCTTCAGTCATATTGTCTTCTTCTGCTGTTTCTTCCAAAGGCTAAGGGAATTTCCCTAGGGCCTTTTCCCTGATGTTCCCACTGCATGGAATGTTTCTCGCCTTGACAGCAACAACTCATATTTGCTTCATCACCTTGTTCACTTGACGCCTTCCCTGAATTTTTCCCAATCACCATATTTAAAATTGCAACTCTAAACTCAGCCTCTTGAATTCTTTATTCCCTTTTGCTACTCTACATTTCTCCACAGTATTTATCACCACCAAATACCATATATCTTAACTTTCTGAAGCATATGCTAAAAAAATACAAGAACTTTTGTCTGTTTTAATACAAAACAGGAAGAAGAAACAAGAATTCAAAAAAATGAGGATAGACTTAGGAACCTCTGAGACACCTCCAAACGTGCCAACATCCGAATCATAGGGATGCCAGAGGGAGATGAGGAAGAACAAGAAATTGAAAACCTATTTGAAAAATAATGAAAGAAAACTTCCCTAACTTGGCAAAGGAAATAGACACGCAAGTCCAGGAAGCACAGAGAGTCCCAAACAAGTTGGATCCAAAGAGGAACACACCAAGACACATCATAATTAAAATGTCAAAGGCTAAAGATAAAGACAGAATCTTAAAAGCAGCAACACAAAAGCAAAGAATTACCTACAAAGAAGCTCCCGTAAGTCTATCAGTTGATTTCTCAAAAACTTTGCAGGCAAGAAGGACTGGCAAGAAGTATTCAAAGTGATGAAAAGCGAGGACCTACATCCAAGATTACTCTACCCAACAAAGCTATCATTTAGAATGGAAGGGCAGATAAAGTGCTTCCCAGACAAGGTAAAGATAAAGAAGTTCATCATCACCCTGCCATTATTACATGAAATGTTAAAGGGACTTATTTCAGAAAAAGAAGATCAAAACCATGAACATCAAAAAGGCAACAAATTCACAACTATCAACAACAGAACCTAAAGAACAACAACAACAAACAAACTAAGCAATCATGGGTATGGAACAGAATCACAGGTATGGAGATCACATGAAGGTTATCAGCTGGGACCGGGAAAGGGAAGAAGGGGGGAAACGGTACAGGGATTAAGAAGCATAATTGGTAGGAACAAAATAGACAGGGGAATGTTAAGAATAGCATAGGAAAAGGAAAAGCCAAAGAACTTCCACGAAGGACCCATGGACATGAACTAAGGGAAGGGACTGCAGGAGGGAAGAGGTGTACGAGGTAGAGGGGGACAAAAGGGGAAAAAACTGGGAGAACTGTAATAGCATAATCAATAAAATATACTTTAAAAAAGAATTTGTCTGTTTTATTCACTGTTATATCCCTGGTGTTTAAAGTAATGCCTTATACAATAAGAGATCGATTATCTGTTCGTGGAACACTTTCACTTCCATCAGGGAGCCTAACAATCATCTAGCCTGCTGTTTCAGGAAAAGATCGTCAAGGTTCTCTACTATTTCTTTCAGTACTCTGATCCCTGGAAGGATTCTACTTTGCCTAGAAAGAAAAGCTGTGATTTGTCTAGTCAACCACGAGGAGGAGTCAGAGGAAGAGCTGAGCAAAGAGAAACCAGGCAATGTTATTTCCCTTGTTTTTCCTTCTGTAACCTCAAAGTGGAAGAAAACTAGGTTTGGAGGCGACCGTACTCAATGAATAATTTTCTCCACAGTACGATTTACCGAGACACAAACGTAAACATTAAAAACCGCAGTTCTTTCTAATGCCACAAAAGAAGCCAAGGAAATCATCCCACCGGCCACTGAGAAAAGGGAGGGTGTTTCTTTAACTCTGCCACTAAGAATTCCCCATAAATCCAGCGGAAGAGTTCCCATTTGCACCGAGACACGTAATTCACACAAGGAGTTACAGCTTGCCAGCGCTCCGTAGCCAGACAACTATTCAGTCCATTCTAGTTCATACTCAAAACTGCTACAATTCTAAAAACAGCATAAGCAAGGCGGTCCCAGGTTGAAGTTCTCAGATTGGGCCGATCGCGCGTAAAGTCCCGGTTCATTAAACACCCAGATCAATTTCCCCCGGGATTTTGACTCACCGCCACCTGTTGATGCCCACATTGGAGGAGCCGGCGAACCAGGGGTCCAGGATGTAGACGCAGCGGATGGTGTCGGCGCCCTGAATGCACTCCTTTAGGGCGGGGTTGTCATGAAGCCGGAGCCCCTTTCGGAACCAGTGCACCGCGTTCACCCCCATCCGGCGGGCGCGGCAGGCGGCGGGTCACCGCCGAGTTCCTCTACTGAGAAATTTAAGGAACGAGGGTCCAGCTCATAACCGACACCTCCGCTTCCAGGAGGATCACCGCACCCAAGGAGTGAGGACAGGGCGGCAGAGGTGGGGGAAGGAAAAAATGAGTCCGAGGAAGGGACCGGAGAGGGAGAGGGCGCTGGAGGCACAGCTGGAAGCTGAATGGAGGTTGCCCGGTAAGGGGAGTCCGCGTGTGACGCCCTTTAGGAGCCGGCGCCCGCAGCAACTGCCTGGACGACACGCATAACTTCGAGGGTCTCAGACCCCAAGAGGGTGAGCAAGTTGCAGGAGTTCGAGCCGCCACGACAGCCCGAAAGGGCACCCGCAGTCCCAGGAGGTTCGTCACGGAAACCTCGCCCTACCGAGGCGGCCCTTGAGGAAAAGCGGCCCGCCCGAGGCGAGCCACGGAGCGGGATGAGCAAGGATTCAGCCACTGTGGGCCACGCTGCCTCTGGGCCCAGAAACAGGACTGAAGATGGAGCACAGAAGCGGCGGTCGGAGACGGTGGTCGAGGGCGCTGGACGGTTGCCGGCGGGTGACGGGTCCTGAGACAGCCCGGTGACTCCGCCGCCAACGCGGCGTCAGCGGCCTCGGCCCCGCCCCTCGTTCCTCATTGGAAGAAGCGCGCCCCACGTGACCACCGGCACCTCACGTTTCTGAAGTGTGTTTACTACGGCCCCTTGGACTAGCTAATGTGCTCGCGCTTCGGTCGCTTCTAGGGGGCGGCAGCTGCTCAATCTCAAACCCGCTGATTCTCGTTCAGGCGCTGGGCTCTCTGTTTCTGTCCCTTTCCCCACCGACAGGTCACCGTTGCCTGGAAGCGAGCCTGGTGATCACAGGCCCCACGTGAAAGAAGGCACAGCCCCGCCTCCAAGGGCCGCGAGCATCCACCATTGGCTGAGGCTCGCTGAGACCCGGATGAGCACGGGGATGCGGAGAGCTCGCGGGCGCGCGCTCTGCTCGAGAGGCACGCGTGCGCCCTAGCCGCGTTCCAGAGGGAAGTAGGGCGGGGCCGGCGGGCGGGAGCGCGCTCGGGGGCTCTTCTGGTGGCGTCCCGCAAGGCCTGTCTGCCTTGTTCCCTCTGTGAGTCACCCAGGCATAGTGAGAGTAGATGGGGTGGACGGAGGGGAGTAGGAGGCTCCACGTCGACTTCGATGCCAAACTACGTGCTTCAGTCAAGCTTTGTGCAAGGAGCCCTACTTTGGAGTGTGCGGCGCCATTCTTCTGGACCTCCCGAGGCTGTACCCGTGTACTTGCTCTGGGGAAGAGGGGTATTTGGCAGGGCAGGTACCAAGCTTTCCTGGACTTCTTGTAATTCCTTAATATTAGCGATATAGCAACAGTGTGTCAGCCCTACTCCCTTACATTTAGTGCAGCCTTTGCTCATCTTTCCAAGGACAATGAACTGCAGGCCAAGCCGTTCTTTAGTCACGTGATGCCCTTATATTCATTCTACGATTACTGAATGAACCAGACACTGTTCGAAGTGCTGGAGATACAGGAGAGAAGAAAATAGGCTAATGTTCCAGCCCTCTGAAGTTTACAATCGGTACCTCTAGAACTTTACTCTTGCTATTTTTTCTCTATAAAATGCTCTTCTTTGGAATCCGCTGCTCACTACAACCACCTTTGTCCTACCTAGTATATTTCTACACGTTCCTTTCAACTCAGATAAAGTGCAACTAAACTCGTGAAAATATTCCTCCTGCTCCCACTCCTCAGCAGATTTAGGATCTGCCCAACACCCCAGGATATCTCTGATACCTCACTTCATCACAGTATTTTGTGAAGACTGAATGAAAAGTGCCTACTTTAACATCTAACGCGAAGTACGAAGTACGGGCTCAGTAATTGTATTTAGTACTATAATAATGTGTCTCTGATTCCCTCTAAAGTGACTTGTTAAGGACGGGGAGGGGCCCCATTCAGTTCATTTTTTGCAATACCCAATCCAATTCAGAACCTGCTACATAAGCATTCCAATGTTTATTAAATGACTAAATTAATGAATGTGTTTGCTACCAATGTTTGGCAAGGTTAAAAGGATGAAGAATATGGCAGTTGTTACTGGCTGAATGGTGTCTAAAATTTATAGAAACCCTGGTACTGTACTTGTGAATGTGACCTTATTTGAAAAGACCAAGTTAAGATGATTTCATTAGGGTGGGCCCTAAACCAATGTGACTGAGATCCTTGTATAAAGGAGAAATTTGCACATAGACCCACACACAAAAAAGAATGCCATGTGAAGACTGGAGTTATGCTGGGGGTGGGGGGGTGGCAGGGTCGAGCTAGTCGCCACCCTCCAGATGTACCTCAGTGGTATGCGGATTGTTTTGAGCTGAAGGCTATAAACCCTGCAGGTTCAAAAGAAACTTCTGCCCCCCACCTTCACTACCTAGAAGAATTTTAATCAGGAACCTGGCCTATGCTAAGAGTTATCACCAGGAACAACTTTTTAAGTCGTTTTATGGCAGGGCAAACTAATAATTACTGAACACGTGCTCTCCCTGCAGCACCCTTCTGAAGCCCCAAGGAACATTACCCCATCTCTAGCTCAGAATGTCTTAAGTCCCCTGATCCCTGGCTGTCTCTGAACCTCTTGTGCATGTGGGATCTCTGACTCTCTCATAGATGTGGGGTTCTCATACATATGTATGTATTAAATCTGATTATTTCCTCTTCCTCGTCTGTCTCATGACTATTTGATTTTTCGGCCAGCCAAATGAACCTTAAGGGTAGAGGAAAGTATTTTCCTACCCCACAGCTGCAACAAGGCAAGGAACTGTGCAGTGGAAGCTACGAGAGCAGCCTGGAACAGATCCTTTTCCTTAGTGCCTACAGAGGGAGTCGGTCAGACGGCTGGCCTCCCACCGTGAGACAAATTCGTGTTGTTCTGAGCCTCTCATTTTGTCGTACTTTGTTACTAGCAAACTAATAACAGTAATATAAATTCAATCACCTAGTGAGCCAATATGTTTAGATAGTATTCCCTACCCTAGCTTCTGTTGCCACACAGAGGACATAGCATCCTTTCCCTTGGGTTTTTAAGAACACTTAAGGTTGTGTATATGAAAACTCCTTGTTCACTATAAAGTATTAAACAGCTATTTTTATCGATGTGGATGAGCCTTGGGTAATTATCACTCTAAGGCTCCCACACCCGTGCAGAGGATGTTGCGGACAGCCGTACACACACTTGGATTGCCTCATAATCCAGGGCCTGCTGTACTTTTAAAAATATAGGGTTTCGTGTTTCATTTTAGGCAGTTTAAAAGTAAGCAGATTGTGACTAAAGACATAATTAATTGTTTTCAAGCATCCAAATAAAATAGTTGGAGGTGGAGGAAGAGAATATTGATTTGTATAGAGTGGATTTATGTTTGCAGATCTTCATTCAATAAAGATGGATTTTTAAAAACAGACAGCTGTATGTGGGTGTGTGTATAACTTTCATTTACATATAAAAGTACTAATCTATTGTAAAAGCATCAGCATTGTCAAATATGTATTTCTCAAAGACAGGTTTTTATGGCATACTGGTGGTTACTTTAATGTATCTCTGTTATGGGGAAGGAGTAACCATTTAACAATAGATATGACTTATTGAACACCTACTATGTGCCAGGCACTTTATATAAGCTATTCCTCACCCTCATAATAATCTTTTGAGACAGTTTATTTTTATTTAATAATAATTTATTGCCACTTTGCTGAAGACACTAAAGCTGAGAAATACAAATAAGTAGTGAAACTAGTTGAAAAACCAAGACGATTTCTGAATCTAAACTAAGCTCTTTCCTCATGGTATGTTATCTCACTGACACCACTCCCCTGCGTTTTCAAAGTATTTATATACAAAGGAGGGAAAGAGGAGATGGGGAGCATTGTCGGGAATCTTGAGCAATTCTGGTTGGCTTCAACATCTTGATGGTAGAAAAAGTATGAGCCTGGGTTGTAATCTCAGTTTGTCATTGCTTAGTTCAGTGATTTTCAACTTTTTTTTATCTCATGGCACACATAAACTAATTACTAAAATTCTGTGGCATACCAAAAAATACATGTTTTGCTAATCTGACAAAAAATGGGTATAATTTTGATTCATTCACATAGGATGGCTATTGTTGTGTTGGCTGTTGTCCCTTATTTTTAGTTTGACAGTCTAAGGGAAAAGAGGTCAATGCCCCTGACTAAATAGTCAGGTATTGCATGTTTTAAAAATTCTTCGGCACACCAGCGTCCCTCTTACAGCACCCCAGTTGAAAATCCCTGGATTAGTTGATTATCTTTAACAAGTCACCTAGGCTTTCTCAACCTAATTAATTTATCTGTAAAATGGGGAGATTGAACTAGGTGACTTCCAAATTTTCCATGCTATTTTGAAATTCTAGGATTTCATGAATACAACTCTACCATGTTCTGAAAAATATCCAGGAAAAGTTCAGTTAAACAGTCTTTTAACTGCCACGAATGTTAGGGAAGTCAGTACCTCTTTGATATCATGAGCACCCTTGATTTAAAAAAAAAAAAGTGCCAGCCTCTAAATTGAAAGCCAGTGTTCTCTCTTGACCTTATCTTGCCGAGGTGATTTTGACCATGTGTTATCAACACACAAATAATGAAGGAGTAGACTGTGTGATCAGCTCATTCAGTCTTGATGTAATGTGAATATCAGCTAGGCTGGTAGCCTGTAGCTGAGGGGCCCCCAACACTAGTCTTTGTGGGATTGAATTTAAATGTGTTAAAGGATCACTTTTTTAAAAAGGTGACTTATGAGTCTAATGTGAATATAAAATGAATACATGTTCAAAGATTTCACATCACTTGTTAACTAATAAGGGAATCAGTAAGATGTTATAATGGAATAAAAGAAGATTCCAAAGAGCAGTTACAGGTATTGGCCATTGGGAATGTTAAAAGTTAATTTACTTAATATATGCAAAACTGGCTTCTCCTACAGAGCAGTTTGGGGAGGGAAATCAATTGCACTTTCACAGGACAAAATATATTTGCATGCCCATGGACAAGACTCATCTGCATTGCTTTCAGTTACCTACAATTTACAGAGTTGTAAAATAGTCCAAAGGTAAAAACAGGCAGAGGATAACTTGAAGGGTACCCTAGACAAGAGACCCAGTAATCTTTTTCGCCTATTTTAAAGTCATTCACAATTTTTGTCACCTTTTCCATGGAGAGGTCTTCCCATCTGTCCGTTCTAAAAAGGGCCCCTTCTTTGTCCCTTTTTACTTTCATCATAGCACTAATTATAATATGTAATTTTTAGTTGTTAACTTCTATATTGTCAGTCGATCTACGCCTGCCTCCACCCCAAATGCAAGCTTCAGGAGGGCAGAGATTTGGGCCTGTCATGCTCTTCATGACATCATTGGCACTGTGCCACAGTGCTTGGCACTCCACAGACCCTCAATGAGTGTTCTTCTAGAGACCATGGTAACACCCAATTGATCACATGGACATTGTACTGCATTCACATGTCAGTTATCAACTTACTGTCTCTCGGTTCCAAATGTACCTTTCATGCCTTCTCTATAAACAGATTTAGACCCTGTAAGGATTTCTCCTTTGCCCCTGGTACCATGTTAAACACTCTCAGTAGAGGACGCAGGAGGGACCCCACAGGAGGAAGGGGTCTCTCTTCCCGGTGCTGATAGGCTTGTGCAGGCATTGCAACGGCAGCTACCCTGCCTCAGCCCACCTGTGTTCTGGCCAGGTGTTTCCTTTCCTGTGGTCACTGCCAACCCTGTTTTGTTTTTGTTTTTCCACCAGCCTTGGCTCCAAGAGTGTCGATCCAGTCTGGCCCAGGTCAACTTCTTTATCATCCAGTAGCCACCTCAGATCCCAATGATGTCTGAACCCACACTTGGAGAGGACCCCTGGCACTCCCCTTCCAAGTTTGCCCTTCCTCGGGTATTGTCCCGGAGTTCTGGGGTACTCTTCATGGTTCCCTTTCCTTCTTTATAATTAAAAATTATTTTTTTTGAAATATTCCCTGTCGGATTTGCTGTATGGCTTCTGTCTCCTCATTGGACAGTGACTGATACAATCCATTAACTGACAAGGTCTGCAAAGATGTGCTTGTGGACAATTTTCTTGCTTGTTCTTACCCTTTTTCTTGACTATGTGTATGTAGAAAGTGTAAATAGATACAAATGTGGCAACAAGACATTGTGAAATATTAGCCAATGTTTTCCCCCACAGATCTTTTTTGTCCTGTGACTATACCCATTCAGGTCATTGGATGTGAGTCCCCTGTTGCCTCAGAGGGACAGAACTAGAGGACAAAGGTAGTTCAACATTTTTGTTCTAAATTCAAGAACCTTGATTCAGCTGTGAATCAGAAAAGATTTGCTGTTCCATACACCCTTCCCCCAATATTGTACAAAAATTCTCTAAGCTGGAGTGGACTATGAGTGCAAGGAAAGTAAGAGAGATAAGCATTGGTCTTTTCTAAAATGAGGAGATAGTGTCTCACCTGACCTTATTCAGAATTAGCTCCAGATTCCTAGCTAAGCACAGGGTGTTCTGAGAGTAGAAGAGTCCTGTGTCCCTCTGCCATCTGAAACCTGGAGTTTGACCTTCATGGAAGTCCCCATACCTCTTCCCTGTGGCCCCACCTATGAGGGATGCCATCAGACACAGAGGGCCTGGGAAGCCCTGCCAAACCTCCTACTGGCTATGAGAACAGATGTCCCCTCTTCCTTAGAGGGCTACAGAAGTTAGCTGAAGAAAATGCCAAAAAGAGAATCCAGGGAGGGAGGGAGGGGATGGGGGGAGGAGAGAGCACACTCTGCTGTCTCTTTTTATAAAGACACTAATTTTATTAGATCAGAGCCCCACCTTCATGACCTCATTTAATTCTAATTACTTTTGTAAAGACCCTGTTCCATATACAGCCACATTCAAGGTTAGGGCCTCAACACTTGAATTTGTGGGAGAGTGATCACTGTTCAGCCCATAACAATGTCTTTCCCTTCCCTACAGAGTAAGGCCCATGCTGTGGGAGGAATGTTTGTGTCCCCCGCCCCCCTTCCTCACCCCCCCAAGATTCATATGCTGAAGTCCTAACTCCCAATGGTGATGGTATTAGCAAGGTGGGGCCTTTGGGGAGGTACTTAACTCATGAGGGTGGAACCCTCAGGAATAGGGTTAGTGCTTTTAGGAGGCTCCAGAGAGAGCCCTGGACCCTTCCACCATGTGAGGATACAGCAAGAAGTTGGCAGTCTACAACTCAGAGGAAGCCCTTCCCCAGAACCTGACAATGCTAGCGCTCTGGTTTAGGATCTCCAGCCTCTAGAACGGTGAGGGATAAATTGTTGTCATTTATAAGCCCCCTTAGCCTGAATGGACTAAGACGCCCCATACTATATATTAAATGAATGGATGGATAAATATCCAAAAGACTATTAATAATATCCATATCCACTGAGTCCTGACTATGTGGCAGACACAGACCTACTGTATTAGGCATCTTGTTATGTACCTTAGAGGTAGGCTTTCATTTAATTTTCACAACAGCCACATGAGATAGATATTACTATTCCTGTTTTATACGTAGGAAAACTGCAGCCCAGAATAGCGAAGACCTCATAATTTGCCCTCTAAAGTGGAAATGGCAGGAAACAATCCCAAGCTCTCCCCGCTCCGAAGGCTGCAGGTTGCCCAGCATATTGGACCGCCTTCACTGCATTGACACGTGGGTGCTTTTATATCGGTGCGAAATAAAGACTATCAGAGCATGGCGGAAGGCTGAATAGTTCTGGTTCAGATGAATCTGGGGAGGCTTTTTGTGGAAAGTAGCACTTGCACTGGGAAAATAATTTATTTTTTAATTTAAAGGAATAAAGGGAAGTATTCCAAAGGAGTAGATGACTGTGCAACATAAAGCAATACATTTATTTTAAGTGTTCGCGGAGTGAAGTAACCATACACTAGAAAAAAGTTGGCAAGTATAAATTGAAAACCCAGTGAAGAGTGACAGAAAATCTGCAGAGGTATTCGTGATAACTGCGACATCAGCACAGCCTGTTAGAGTGAAAGAGGGCAGGGATGGAGGAGAAGGGCAAAAGGATGGTGCTGAATTGTGCCGCATGTTACTCAGAGCTACCGATGGGTGTGCTTCTAAAGGGCTCATCTCCAGTGGCACTTGAGCATTCAGGGGGGAGTAAGCCAGCCACTGCTGGGGTTGTTGTATCGAGATGGTAGCACTTGGAGAAGAATTCAGGTAGAGAAGTGGCTTTAGGGGTTGCTTCATAAGGTAACCAAGGCCAAAAAGGATGGTTGGGAGCTCTCTAAAGAAAATACTCACAAATGACAAGTATTATGAATTCAAGACAGAAGAAAGAATAGTGTGTCTAAAGGTAGACTTTTTTAAAAAATTGGGGACTTTATTTTTTTAAAGATTTTATTTATTTATTTTTTGAGAGAGGGGAAGGGAAGGAGAAAGAGAGGAAGAGAAACACCAATGTGTGGTTGTGTCTTGCGTGCCCTCTACTAGGGGTCTGGCCCACAACCCAGGCACGTGTCCTGACTGGGACTCGAACTGGAGATCCTTTGGTTCACAGGTTGGCACTCAATCCAGTGAGCCACACCAGCCAGGGCTAAAGCTAGATATTTAAGTAACAATATTTACCAACCAAGACTGAGGTAAGTTAAAATAGGCAGAGTCTACAGTATATACAGGGTGGGGCAAAGTAGGTATACAATTATATGTGAAACACAGTAGTTTATTCTGTATTATTATTTATTAATTATTGCATTATTTTCCATATGAACAACTGTAAACCTACTTTTGCCCCATCCTGTATATGCTGGTATGGGAACAGGCACTGCCCAACCCACTACTTCCTTGGCCACCATCTCTCAGAATCCCTGGAAAGCAAAGAGTTATCTGGGGTTGGTAATACCACCTGGTGGCTAATGCAAGAATCACATGCAATTTCACAAGAAATCATACATATGTTCAGAAAAAATCTCCATTCTGCAAGGAAGCACAGTTAAAAACAGTAAGACTGTAGAAAATATCTGGTTGAGACAGGCCACTCAAAATGTATGCAACTTAATAACTATTCCACTAGCAAAAAATAACCTAATAAAATAACAGTACAATTAACAAGAAAAGTTTAATCTCTAATAAAGAAGTAAGTAATGAAAAACAGGGCTTTGCCTTTAAAAAGTGAAGCTAGCTTGATGTAAACAGATATAAGAACAGAGTGAGGCTACTGATTCATGGGGACAGAATTCAATAAACAGAGATCAGGTAGAATTTCACCTTCAAGACAGAGGACATGGCTAGATCAAGACAAGAGAATAACAGGATGACTCATGGGTATTCAGTACTAGACCGTATTCTTCTGTGGCTTGCTGTGTTCAGCTGTTGTCACTTACTATAGTGAAGTGGAACAAATTTATGGAACAAATCATTGACTTATCGGGTAAAATTGCGTATGAATCAACACAACTTTTGCTTTTTACTGACATCATTTCTCTATTAACCAATCACATAGAGATAACTCACATAGAAGAGCTTGTAAGTGATTTTCCATTCTCCAACATTCAAGGGGATCTCGACCTGCATCCGGCCTTCACCAAGCCTCCCCACCCCGCTACACCACTTGCATTTTTTCCAGTTTCCAAAATTTAATTCCATCTCAGGCAAGCTCTTTATCGCTCTTATTTAACTCATATGAATCTCAGTCCACAAAGCCAGGTATAGAGAAAAATGATTTTCTAAAAATCAACTTGACTTCTCACGCTTAAAGTTAGCAGGAAATCCATCTCAGTCATTCCTGAAGCTCTCTTCTCCCTTCCTCGGAAGGTTATGTGGCCTCATGCAGTTGCCTGCATTTGAGGGGCTCTCAGTCATCTGTCCATAGTGGCCTCTATGGAGATGGCTATTGTCCCTCTCACTTGGCCCTTTCAGAGCTGGGTACCATCCGCTCATTTGGGGGCCTCGCTTATAGAATGATGGTTTGGTTTTTACTGCTGGGATCTCCCCCAACCCCCAGCCAAGCAGCCGCCTTTCAAGGTCACTATTCCACTCCTCTGGGGCCTTGTCATCTGCTTGGGGCCCTGCCACCAAGAGGTATGTAGGACCCCTCCTCCTCCCCCACAGTTTTAGAATATCTGTCTTCGTTGTCCCTGGTAATCTGAGGTCCTCTTGCTTCTCTGAGATTCCTTTTTTACCCTCACACCCTAACCTCCCTCTTACCATTAAGAATGTTTTAGTTGGTATACAACACAAAATACAGCTCAAATTGACCTAAATGAAAATACATTGGCTTAAATGACGAAAATGTAGACATAGGGCTGCTTGCAGGTGAGATTTATTTGGTTAGTCAAAAAAATCCATCGAAATATATCCTTCTGCTCCAAGCCCTGTTCTAAGCACTATTGATATGACGGTGAACAAGGGGTCCACTGCCCCGAGCTGAGCTGCCATGTAATATAGAGCCAGCTGTCCCTCTCAAACTCTGCTCAGATTGTATATTGGTGAGCAAATGCATGATTATTGCTATTTTAAGCCACTAAGCTTTGGAGTGGTTTTTTACACAGAAATGGTAACTGAAATACTACTTGTGACCCCCAAAGAAATTCTAGCGTTTCTCGATAAATGTCAGATTGATTTTAATGAGACACTTTTATCAAGGATAAGGAAAGGTATACATTTTGAAATTAGAAAATCACTATACTAAACACAGTAATAATGTCCCTACCTATCACCTGCCCATTTCCTTCAGAATCATGTAAGCTCTTAGCTGCTCTGCTCTGAATCCCGCTCCTTGGTGTTTGGTTTCCAGATAGGTTTGGTCACTCCTCCCAGCCACCACTATTACTTGGGCCTTAATTTCTGACAGTGGTAATGATTCCTCATTGTCCTACTATTGGCTGGACAGCCCTTTTCTCAGGGATGCCACTTTCCGTGTGGTAACCCACACTGTGGTGCTGGCTCCCCCTGGTAGCCTGTCATCTGGGCTTTGGTAAGATATTTCTTCGTTTGCTCCTGCAGGGCCAGGGATGGTCCCACTTACTGATGTCACTGACCTCTGTGTTGTCCCACCAGCCTGCTGGGCTTCTTAGCTTTTCCAACACTAGTTCCCTTTGTCATTTCCCTTTGTTGGAAAGACCGAAGGTGGTTCCTGTTTCCTTGCTCCACCTTGATTGATACAATCGCTAACACTTAATGGTATATTCTAGGAAGGAACTTACTTGGTAGCTACTGTCAGCTCGGTATTCCGGATGAGGCCACTGAGCTCAGAGATGAAGCTGCCCAAGAACACACATTCGTACGCAGTGCCGTTAAGGTCTACCGACAGTGAAGTGCACTAAGAGATTATTGTTTTAATTCAACTTTAAATATTATGGAAGACTCAAAGGGGCCTTCTGGGGTGCTGGAAATAAATATTCTGTTATTTGTGATGGGGCTGGTCACATGAGTGATCACTGTAAACACTCATTGAGCTGTATACATGGATTGGGGCTCTTTTCTGTACGTTATACTTCAACAAACTGTACACTCTTTCTCTAGATGTACATCAGTTTTGAGTTCTTCAGAAATCTTCATTTATCTCAAATGCTAAATTTTGAGATACATTATTTCTTCTTTAATTGTAGAGATTAGAGTTCCAACTTCAGTTCAAGTATCCATTGTAAGCAATTTTGTGGAATAGTTAAGTGCCAGATACGTGCTATAACTAAACACAAACACAGTCCTTGCCCCAGGGGAGAGCCGACTGGGGAAGACCACAATGAAAAGCTATCACAATCTGGATGTGTATACTACCCAACAGGAAGTTCCTTAAAATATGGAAACTGAGCCATGGCTGGTGTGGCTTGGGGGATTGAGTACAGGCCTGTGAACCAAAGGGTTGCCAGTTCGATTCCCAGTCAGGGCACATGCCTGGGTTGTGGGCCAGGTCCCCAGTAGGGGGTGCACAAGAGGCAACCACACCTTGATGTTTCACTCCCTCTCTCTCTTTCTCCCTTTCTTGCCCTCTCTCCAAAATGAATAAATAAATTCTTAAAAAAAAAAAAAAGAATATGGAAACTGATAAAGGAGTAAACCCAAGTGGAGTTGAAAGTAAGACCTAAAGGTTAAAAAGGGGGAGGGTAAAGGCCCTGCACTGGTAGAAAGCAGAAGAGAAAAGCTACAGAGGAGTGGACAGAGCAAGTTGGGGAATGGTAGGAAAAAAAAAAATCTATAGTCACATAAAGCAAGCCAGGGAAAGCATTTCAGAAATGAATTTTCTGGTAGAAAAATGTTATCCATGACTATCATTGGTTGTCAGGTCTACCTGCAGAGAAGTACAGGAAACAAAATCTACATTCAGGTTCCCCTTGGAATACCGGGATGTCAGAAATATATTTTTACATGTGGCGGTGAGACAAGATCCTACTGATTTCCCCACTACTGCCACCACCTCTTTGGCAGAGGTTACAGCAAATCCAGGACAGGATTTGGGTGTGGGGGTGGGGAGGTATGGAGTAGAGGTCCCATGCCTTGGGCCCCCTTTCCTGTTATGCCTCTCCCCCCAAGCACCTATTTCTTTAAAAAAAAATTTTTTTCTTTTATCGTTGTTCATTTACAGTTGTCCCCATTTTCCCCCCATTACACTCCCCGCCCTGCTCACCTCCCTCTCCCACATTCAATCCTTCCCCCTGTTGTCCTTGTCCATGGGTCCTTTATACTTGTTTCTTGACTCGATCCTTCCCCTTCTTTCCCCCGTTACCTCCCTCCCCACTTCCCTCTGGTCACTGTCAGTTTGTTCTTTATTTCCATGTCTTTGCTTCTATTTTGCTCACTCGTTTTGTTGATTAGGTTTCACTTATAGGTGAGATCATACGGTGTTTGTCTTTCACCACCTGGCTTATTTCATTTAACATAATACTGTCCAGCTCCAATCCTGCTGTCACGAAGGGTAGGAGCTCCTTCTTTCTTTCTGCCGTGTAGTACTCCATTGTGTAAATGTACCACAGTTTTTTGATCCACTCATTTACTGATGGGCACTTAGGCTGTTTCTAGTACCTGGCTATTGTGTACTTACAGCAGCACCTGTAAATTGTGCTGCTATGAGCATTGGGGTACATAGGCTCTTTTGAATTGGTGTTTCAGGATTCTCAGGGTATAATCCCAGCAGTGGAATTGCCGGGTGAAAAGGTAGTTCCACTTTTAGTTTTTTGAAGAAATTCCATACTGTTTTCCACAGTGGCTGCACCAGTCTGCATTCCCACCAACAGTGTACTTGGGTTCCTTTTCTCCAAAACCTCGCCAGCACTTGTCGTTTGTTGATTTGTTTATGATGGCCATTCTGACTGGTGTGACGTGATATCTCATTGTGGGTTTAATTTGCATCTTTCTGATGGCTCGTGATGCCGAGCATCCTTTTATATATCTCTGGGCCCTGTGTATGTCCTCCTTGGAGAAGTGTCTGTTCAGGTCCTTTGCCCATTTTTTAATTGGAGAGTTTGTCTTCTTGATGTGGAGTCATGTGAGTTCTTTATGTACCTTTGGAGCTCTTGTCCAAGGTATCATTGGCAAACATGTTTTCCTATATGGTTGTTTCCCTTCTTGTTTTGCTGATGTTTTCTTTAGCCGTGCAGAAACTTTTTAATTTGACAAAGTCCCATTTGTTTATTCTTTCCTTTATGTCCCTTGCACTAGAGGACATAGCAGTGAAAATATTGCTGCATGGAATGTCTGAAATTTTCCTGTCTATGTTCTCCTCTAGGACTTTTATGGTGTCATGACTTAGATTTAGGTCTTTCATCCATCCTGAGTTTGTTTTTGTGTATGGTGTAAGTTGGTGGTTGAGTTTCATTTTTTTGCATGTAACTGTTCAGCTCTCCCAACAGTATTTGTTGAAGAGCCTCTTTTACTCCATTTTTTTGCTTCTGCTCCCTTTGTCGAATATTAATTGACCATAGAGACATGGATTTATTTCTGGGCTCTCTATTCTGTTCCATTGATCTATGTGTCTGTTCTTATGCCATTACCAGACTGTTTTGATTACAAAACAGTAGTGGCCTTGTAATATAGTTTGATATCAGGTATTGTGATCCCTCCTACTTCGTTCTTCTTTCTCAAAATTGCTGAGGCTATTCAGGGTCATTTATGGTTCCATATAAATTTTCGAAATGTTTGTTCTATATCTGTGAAATATGTCATTGGTACTTTAATAGGGATTGTACTGAATCTATAAATTGCTTTGGGTAGTACAGACAGCTAGTGAAATTGAAGCAGTAATCAAAAATCTCCCAGCACACAAAAGCCCTGGACCAGATGGCTTCACAGAATTTTACAAAACATTTAAGGAGGAGCTAACCCTTATCCTTCTCAATCTATTCCAAAAAACCCAAGAAGAGGGAAGACTCCCAATCTCTTTTGATGAGGCCAGCATCATCCTAATCCCAAAACCAGATAAAGATGCAACAAAGAAAGAAAACTACAGGCCAATGTCGCTGCTGACCATAGATACTAAAATCTTCAACAAAATATTGGCAAAGCGCATCCAGCAACACATTAAAAAGACCATACACCATGATCAAAAGAGATTCATCCCAGGGTTGCGAGGATGGTATGATATTTGCAAATCAATAAATGTAATACATCACATAACAAAAGAAAAGACAAAAGTCACATGATCATATCAATAGATGAGGAAAAAGCATTTGATAAAGTACAGCACCCATTTATGATAAAAACACTCAACCAAGTGGAAGTAAAGGGAGCATACCTCCACATCATAAAGGCCACACACGAGAAACCTGCAGACAAGCACCTGTTTCTTGACGTCAAGTCAGCTCCTTCCCTCTCCCATTACACACAGATGATCACTGTCTTCCCTTTCCAGCCTGGCTCTCTCCTCCATTCCTTCTTAAAAAATGCAATCTCACAGCATTCCTGGGGTTCATTCCTTCCTTGAAGCAAACACATGCCATCACTAAGACTTAAACATTGTACAGATAGCAGACAGAGACAAAAATGTGAAAATAATGCCCCATTCAATCAAGCAGTAACAACTAGTTGAATCCAATTGAAGTGATGAAGAAACATGGGGGATGGGCTGGGTTGTGGACTCAAATAAGAGCAAAGAATTAGATAATGGTGCAACTTAAACCCAGAAGATGGGGTCAGCAAAACTAAGCGTTTTTATTGGGAAAGGTTTGGACTCGAAGTACCGAGTTGGAATAAGCGACTAATTTTTAAAAAGGCAAATGTGTCTATTTTTGGTGCTGGAAAAATAACCCTGGAATTCAAATCCTGCCTTGGGCCAAAAATTTCTGGCAAGAAATCAATGCAACTTGCTTGGGATGGGAAAATTAACTCATTTTGAGGATACTAGAACTGTTGGCTTAGTCAGAGTTTGTGCATGTATTTTAGCCTTGGGAAGATTTACAATTAAATATAGAAAAATCTAGAGACTGAATCCACAGTATTTACACTTTTGTATTAAATTTAAAAACAACAATTTCTGTGTCTTTGGTATTCACAGTATTTATAATGTTTAAAATAATTGGGTGTAGGAGAATATCTGAGAGATTAGTCTTCTGACTTCAACTTGAAATGTGTAATGGAGTAATTGACTTTAGATTTATAATTTGTTGCTGAAAGGTGTAAGAGGATTTTATGGTTTGCAAGCAGTATAATGTTGGACTGTTTAAGAGATTCATTATATTTATAAATTTAATTTAGTCTGTAAGTACTTGAGAATGTTTTGCTTGTCAGGGTAGGTGATTAATGTGCTTTAAAAAAGAAAATTGAATATGTTAAATTTATTAATGCAGTTTAAAATATTTAAGGGGAATTTAATTAAACTAAGTTTATAAACATAACTGGTTGAAGGGAGTTTAGTTTGTTCAACTTGAGAATATTAATCAAAGCCCCCTGTTAAAATATACTAGACTTATTAATAGAATAATACAATTTGCATATTCACTGAAAGTCTTACAGGAAACTAGGCTTTAAGTTTTATTTTTAGAAATTGAATATAAGTTTAAAAATCTTTTCTGTACATATCACTAAACTTTCGCCTCTTTTCTTCCATGGGCATCAAGATAAAAGAACAACTGTCTTTTCATTTATTTCCCTAAGTGTCTTTACTATTAGCAAGATTGGTGAAAATGAGAAAAGATGGTTTCGGTTCTGCTTGCCATGAAAGCCCAAGAATTCTGGAGAAGAAAATTGTGAGACTGGAAAGGGAAGGAGAGCTTCTGAGACCATGAGGCCGGTTTAGCTAGATCAGCTTTTCCTACAGGGTCTTGTATGTAGAGCAAAAGCACACTTCTTGTAGCTGTCTATGCCGAGGGCTTCCTTAGATAATGTAACAGTATTGTGTTCAGACAATTTTCAGTTTAAATGTAACTTATTTCAGTTACAATATGAATTAAATAGGCTTGGGGAGCTGGCCTGGAAACTAGCCAGATGACAAAATTGTTTTGGATTGAAACAGAATCCCATTACATTTTAGAACTTTTAAAACAACTAGAATTTTGAAGTCAAATGTTGACTTTCACAAGTGAGACAAAAAGTCAAGACTGTCCAGGGGGTTGTATTGTGAATTAGCTACAAGTGACTTCCCCTGAAAGATAACGAGGGATACTTTTGTACAGCCAGCTTTAGAGCCGTGAGCGCCAGTGTTATGTTGTTGCTCTCATTATAGCTTCTAAAGGATTAGAATTAATTTTAAAGGTTATTAATGAGTGTGACAAGGTGACATTGTGAAGTACTAACTACAGTGTTCCCTCTCCTCATCCCTTCCAAAAATTCCTTTGAATTTCTTCATATTTACCAGACAGTTCAACCTTCAACCAGACCAGACAACTTCAATTGCCCCAAACAGAGGGAGGCTTGGCAGGGCCGATGGGACATAGCCTTCAAATTCTTGGGGTTTAGGAAAAAAACAAAACAAACAAGTCAACAAAACCCAAACATGGTCTCAAGAGTAAGGTTAAAAGATTTGGATCATTTCTCCTGAGCCATTTGTCACCTGCCCCCTCTCCCAATTATACAACGATCCCATGGGAAGGGGGCTACAGGCGGAGAGAGGAGGAAGTTGGGTTAGACACCAGAACATTAACCTCTGCTAGGGTCTCTGAAATTAGCTAAGAATATGCGGGGGGAGGTATGATCGAACCCCTAGGTAAACTTAAGGAATTCAAGAAGAGGGAATGAGTACCTCGCATCCTACCTGGACGCTGGGGAGGCAGAAGCCTCATAGAACTGCACTGCCTAACACGGCGCAGTGTAATGTTGCATGCACAGCTGTTAAGCCCTGGAAAAGTGCCTAACTCCAATGGAGATGTGTTTTAAGTGTAAAACACACCGGATTTTAACATCTTAGTCTAAAAAAAGAATGTAAAATATCTCACTAACAACTTTTATATCGATTGCATGTCAAAATGATAATATTTTTCATATATTGAATCAAATAAAATATATTATTGAAATTAATTTCACCTTCAGTCAGGCGGTCAAGGTCAACATCCACGGTCTTAAATAATGTTGATAGTATGTATCCTTGATGTGATGTGAGGTGCTAAAAATGGCACTTTAGCCCTCACCAGTGTGGCTCAGTTAGTTGGAGCATCATTTCCGTAAACGGAAAGGTCACAGTTTCTATTCCTGGTCAGGGCACATGCCTAGGTTGTGGGTTCAGTCCCCGGTTGGGGTGCATATGAGAGGCAACTGATGCGTGTTTCTCTCTCACATCCATGTTTCTCTTCTTCTCTCTCTCCCTCCCTTCCTTCCCCTCGCTCTAAAATCAATAGGCATGTCCTTGGGTGAGGATAAAAAAAATTGTACTTTACCTCTATGACCTTCCTCACAAATACCTATAACCTCAACATAATCATGAGGAAAGGTCAGACAAATTCTGGTAGAGGAACATCCTACAGGGCACCTGGCAAGCAATCCTCAAAGCTCTCAAGGTCATCAAAACAAGGGACGTCTGAGAGACTGTCTCAGCCACCTGGGGCCCAAGGAGATATCGCAGCTAAGGGTGATGTGGTGTCCTGGGCTGGATTCTGGAGCTGAAAGAGGACATTAGGTAAAAACTAAGGGCACTGGAATAAATTTTGGAATTTAGTTGATAATAAGGTGTCAGTATTGGTTCATTATTTGTAATAAATATACTCTACTAATATCAGACATTACTAATAGGGGAAATTGGGTGTGTCTGTGGAGGTATATAGGAGCTCTCTGTACTATCTGTTCATTTTTTTTTGTAAATCTAAAACTGTTCTAAAATTATGTATATATATACACACATATACGTGCATGTGTGTGTGTGTGTGTGTGTGTGTGTGTATTTTTTTTAAAGTCATGCCCTGGCTGGTGTAGGTCAGTAGATTGAGCGCCGACCTGCGAACCGAAGGGTTGCCGGTTCGGTTCCCAGTCAGGGCACATACCAGGATTGCGGGCCAGGTCCTCAGCTGGGGGCGCACAAGAGGCAACCACGCATTGATGTTTCTTTCCCTCTCTTTCTCCCTCCCTTCCCCTCTCTCTAAAAGTAAATATAAATAAATTTTAAAAGTCAGGAGACTGGTAACATAATAGAAGCAGGATTGGGCCAGGACTCATGAAAAGCCCGCTGAGGCAGCTAGCAAAATCCTGCTTCTTACTCTGGGTAGTAGTAACACAGGTGTTCACTTTATAACTCATGGAGCTATATGTTTGTTCTGTGAGGTTTGCAGCGTTTATGGTCTTCTCTTCCTGACAATATAAAAGATGAAAACAAACAAACCAAAAATTAACTTCACCTGTTCCTTTCTACCTTTTTTTTTTAAATGTGGCTCCTAGAAAATTTTAAATTACATTTGTGACTTGCATTGTATTTTTATTGGAGAGCCCTCCCTTAGAAGCTTCCAGGGTCAAAATACTGTTACATTTTGCCTTTGCATGAACCGTTCACGCGAGATGCTTGTCAGGCTCTAGAAGGGCAGTGAGTCACTGAAGTTACAGTGACTGTAAATTTTTTTGTGCCCAATAAATGCTTGTACATGTTGCTTTCATTGTATGATACCATTTGGTAATGACGTCGTACAGGGAGTCATATTAGTCTCTCTAAGCATGGGACACCCTTGATCCTTACCAAAAGGACCTGGTAATTGTAGGACAGACAAATGAACTTAGGTTAGTTTGCAAGAGAGAACAAGCACAATTCCCAATCTCCACGAAAGGCTTAGGAATAAGCCGAAGAGAGTGAGGTTACAGGAAAATTCTCAGTTCCAGTGAGGGGTTGCTGCAGAAAACATCATAGTCAATGTTACTTGGGACCTGGCTGCCTCAGCAGAAGTCAGCCTGGAAGAATGCCCATGCCCAAAGTTCAGCTCAGATTTACCCTTTTAAACTATGTCAGTGTAAGGTCAAGGACGGCTACCTGCAAATCAGACAGTTCCCTGCCTTGCTACCAAGCTACCTGGAATTTAGATCAGTCCTGGGGAAAGGGAATAAAGAAAGAAAAGGGGAAAATTAAAAACCAATGGAGTTTTTTGACAACTAAAAACTTCCAGACGAAGATTTCTGTCCTCAGGCAGATTGGGAGCTCAGCTAGAAATAAAGTTTGGCTAATGAGAAATATGCTTGAGACTTCCTGTCAAGATGGCGGCATAGGCAGCCATGGCTTGCCTCTTCGCACAACCACAACAAAATTACAACTAAGATATAAAACAACCATCACTCAGAACTGACAGAAGTTGAGTTGAATGGAAGTCTGACAACTACAGAATTAAAGAAACCACATCCATCCAGGCTGGTAGGAGGGATGAAGACACAGAAGGGGCTGGTCCCACAGCCACATGTGGTGGATAAAATTCTAGAGGGTATCTTGGGAGCAAGGAGTCCCAGCCCCTCACCAGGACCCCTGGCCCATGGTTCCAGTGCCAGGAAGTTAAGTCCCCACAACTTCTGGCTGCAAAAACCAGTGGGGACTGAGTTGGTGGAAGAAAGTTCTGGAGCCACAAGCAATTCCTCTTAAAGGATGTACACAGGCTCACCTACTCCCTCTGGGCTCCAGTAACAGGGTGGCAGCTTGAGGGGCACCAGTGGTATGCAGAGGGAGGCTGAGGTGTCTGGTATCAAGGTGAGCAGAGGCCCCTTTTCTGGCCCCCCCCTCCAACAGAGCCGGCAGCCTGGTGCCTATCTAAGACTCCATCAACCTGGCTAACACTGTTTGCTCATCCATGGAGATCCCCAGAGACTCCACCCCACCCAACTTACAGGCCCACCTGAGCTGCTTTTCCATATGAATGGTCTTGGCTTCTGCTTCACAACTTCCTAAATCCTCTCGAACAAGCAGCAGCTGGCCTCAGTGAGCCCCAGGCCCAGAAGCAGCAGCCTAGATTCACAGCATGGCTACAGTGGAAATCTCCAGGCCCAGTCCAAGTAACAGACATCTCAGGTTTCTTTATAACTCAGAGTGGCACTGGGCAAAACACAAGTGGGGGGTGATCTTGGCCTGTACCACCCAGGAAACCCCAGGGGCTAGCATACCCAGTGGACAGCTACAGGTCACATCGGAGCACCACTGCTACCCTACCCCTGCACAGCTGATCTTCCATGGAGGGTAGAAGGTAGTGGTAAGTGGTCATAGCCAATCCTTGCAGTTTACTGGCCTGGGTAAATCCCTCCTATTGATCTGCCAATAGCAAACAAGGCTGAACTACAAGAGGAGGGTGTACTCAGCCCACATGAAGGGTGCACTTTGAGTACCCAGCTTGGGTGAGAGCAGAGGCTGTGCCACTGGACCCTCTAGGGCACCTACTGCATTAGGCCATGATACCAAGACATGGAGTCAAAGTAGCTCTACCTAATATATAGAAACAAACACAGGCAGGCTGCCAAAACAAGGAGACAAAGAAACATGGCTCAAATGAAAGAACAAATCCAAACTCCAGAAAAAGAGCTAAATGAAATGGAGATAAGCAATCTATTAGATGCAGAGTTCAAAACACTGGTTATAAGGATGCTCAAGGAACTTAATGAGGACCTTAACAGCATAATAAAGATCTGGTAGAAATGAAAGATACACTAATTGAAATAAAGAACAATTTACAGGGAAACGACAGTAGAGTGGATGAAGCTGAGAATCAACTCAATGATTTGGAACAGAAGGAAGAAAAAACCAATCAGAACAACAAGAAGAAAAAAGAATCCAAAAAACTGAGGAGAGTGTAAGCAGCCTGTGGGACAACTTTAAGCAATCCGACATTCACTTCATACAGGTGCCAGAAGGAGAAGAGAAAGAGCAAGAAATTGGAAATCTATTTGAAAAAACAATGAAAGAAACTTCCCTAATGTAGTGAAGGAAATAGACGTGCAAGTCCAGGAAGCACAGAGAGTCCCAAGCAAGATGGGCACAAAGAGGTCTACTCCAAGACTCATCATGATTAAAATGCCAAAGGTTAAAGAGGAAGAGATGGGAGGGTGGGTATGGGAGAACAGATGAGAGGTAAGGGGATTAAGATGTACAAATAGGTAGTTACAGAATAACAATGGGAATGTAAAGTATAGTATAGGGCAGGGAGTAGCTGAAGAATTTATACACATGAACTGTGGACATGAACAAGGGTGAGGGCTTTGCCTGAGGGATTAGGGGGTGCAGTGTGGAGTGTGTAAAGGGGAACAATCAGGACAGCTGTAATAGCATAATCAATAAAATATAATTTAAAAAAAGAAAAATGCTTGATATCTGTTTGTTTTTTAAACGTCTGAGTTTTGTGGCTTAAGAAACTTATACCTAATACATAGGCCAATAAGCACAGCTTTCTAGCTTATCTAAAAGATATAAAACACTTAGAGACTTCTGGCCAAGATGGAGGCATAGGTAGATACACTTTGCATCCTCGCACAGCCAAAAGAAGGACAACAAATTTAAAAACAGAAAACAACCAGAACTGCCAGAAAATCAAACTGTATGGAAGTCCAACCACCAAAGAGTTAAAGAGGAAACATTCATCCAGGCTGGTAGGAAGGGCAGAGACGGGCAGCTGGGGTGGACAGGATGCGTAGCAAGGAGGTGGCTGGTGGACCAGGAGGTCCCATATTTGCATGTGGATAAACCAGGAGGAACAGGTGGGGAACAAGACAGACTGCGCAATCCAGGGTTCCAGTGTAGGAAAATAAACCCTCAACACTTCTGTCTGTGAAAACCTGTGGGGGTTGCAGTGGCAGGAGAAACCCCCAGCCTCACAGGAGAGTTCGTTGGAGAGACCCATGGGGTCCTAGAACCTACACAAACCCACCTACCAGGAATCAGCACCAGCAGGGCCCAATTTGCTTGCGGGTAGCAGGGGAAAGTGACTGAAAGCAGGGCAAGAGCTGAGTAAGTGGCATAGTTCCCTCTCTGACCCCGCCCCTACATACAGCACCTCAACGCAGCTCCGTGGGTTGCCCTGCTCTGATGAATACATAAGGTTCCGGCCCTTACAAAGTAACAGGAGTTCTGAGACAAAGAAATATGGCCCAAATGAAAGAACACATCAAAACTCCAGAAAAAATACAACTGAGCGATGAAGGGATAGCCAACCTATCTGATGCAGAGTTCAAAACACTGGTAATCAGAATGCTCATGGAAATTGTTGAGTACAGATGCAAAATGGAGGAAAAAGTGAAGGCTATGCAAAGTGAAATAAAGAAAAAAATATAGGGAACCAACAGTGAAGGGAAGGAAATCAGGACTCAAATCAACAATTTGGAGCAGAGGGAAGAAATAAACATTCAACCAGAACAGAATGAAGAAACAAGAATTCAAAAACATTAGGAGAGGCTGAGGAACCTCTGGGACAACTTTAAACATTCCCACATCTGAATCATAGGGTTGCCAGAAGGAGAAGAGGAAGAGCAAGACACTGAAAACTTATTTGAATAAATTAATAAAGGAAAACTTCCCCAATCTGATGAAGGAAATAGACTCCCAGAAAGTCCAGGAAGCTCAGAGAGTCCCAAAGAAATTGGATCCAAAGAGGAAAACACCAAGGCACATCATAATTATATTACCCAAGATTAAATTTAAGGAGAGAATCTTAAAAGCGGCAAGAGAAAAGGAGACAATTATCCACAAAGGAGTTCCCATAAGACTATCAGCTGATTTCTCAAAAGAAACCTTACGGGTAAGAAGGGGCTGGAAAGAGGTACTCAAAGTCATGAAAGGCAAGGACCTACATCCAAGATTACTATCTAGCAAAGATATCATTTAGAATGGAAGGGCAGATAAAGCGCTTCCCAGATAAGGTCAAGTTAAAGGAGTTCATCATCACCAAGCCCTTAGTATAGGGAATGTTAAAGGGGCTTATCTCAGAAAAAGGAGAAGATCAAAACTACAAACAGCAAAATGACAACGAATTCACAACTGTCAACAACTGAACCTAAAAAACAAAAACAAAAACAAACTAAGCAAACAACAGGAACAGGAACAGAATCACAGAAATGGAGATCACATGGAGGGTTATCAGCAGGAAGGGGGAGGGGGAGAATGGGGGAAAAGGTACAGGGAATAAGAAGCGTAAATGGTAGGTACAAAATAGACAAGGAGAGGTTAAGAACAGTAAAGGAAATGAAGAAGCCAAAGAACTTATATGTATGACCCATGGACATGAACTGGGGCGGGAGCATGGGGATGCTGGTGGGAGGAGGGTGAAGGACGGAGGGGAATAAAGGGGAGAGAAAAAATGGGACAACTATAATAGTGTAATCAATAAAATATACTTAAAAAAAAAAGATATAAAACACTTGTCCTTATTGGTTGCCATTACCAAATACACATTTTGTCCAAATACTGAAGAGTGGAGTATTATAATCAGGTTGAAAACTAAATTTTATCACCGCAAAATGAATTTTTGGCTGACTAAAATGTGGTAGATAATTGGGAAAACTGCCTTAATTATACCCCTCCCTGTATTCATACTTGTTTAATAGTGAAGATTTTTGAGGCAATTCCATACAAATAAATCTGTGCGCTATTTAAAGAAAAGGCTATTTTCTCAAGCAGACAAAATTATTCGCCATCACTTTTATTTCTTACTCCTAATATGTCTACGTATACTTGCTGCCTCACACCACCACTTGAAAAAGATTTGTTTTTAAAATCTCATTTAGAAATGCGACCATAGACCAATTTAATTGGCTTCCAAGATAACACAATTCCAGCATTTTCATCTGCAACTGGGGTTTGTGGCATGCATACCATTTCTAGCATCTTCCCTGGCCAGAATGATAAGTGCATCTTTACAGCTAAGAAATACTTGCTCTCTTTAGAAACTTGTTTTTGGTACTTCTGCAGCAGATTCTGGAATATGAAGTACTTTCTCTGCAAGCAACCTTTGGTGGTTAGTAAGCCCTGCTATATTGGTATTTCAGTCTGCAAAGTACTGCATAAAGGCTTTCTCTTGTTCTGGCTGCCTTTTAAGACAGTAATCGCTGCTATTTTATCTTGTTTGAACATCTTGTATAAGTACATGACAAGGCAATTCCAAAGTCCCTTATTGCCTTTGTGGTTTGCCTCTGCTTGAAGAAAAATGATGAAAGTGGCCTGTTATCTTTCTGTTTACAGTCAGGAATTCTGCTTCATTAGGCTGCATGCTAATTACATTCAAAAAACACAACTGAAGACCCCGGGTCCAAATGGAATAAATAGCTAAAAGCCAAATACAATTTGAGGGGTTATTTTATTTAATGTTATGAATTTGACAACACTAAACAGTTCTGCAAAGATCAGAATTATGATATAATCTCATCTCTACTATTCTGCCTTGTGTTATTTAAATTTTTATAAAGCTTTGTTGATTTAAAAAAGATATGTTCTTCCTAAAGTTTTCTAGTTAATACCGTCTCTATTTATACATTAGAGATTTCTTAATATTTTTTCATAACAGAAACAGCTTTCACAGTCCTCATTAATTATCCTGTTTATTTTATTTTATTAAATTTATTGGGATGACATTGGTTAATAAGATTATATAAGTTTCAAGTATACAATATTATAATACATTATCTGTATAGTGCATTGTGTGTTCATGGCCCAAAGTTTAGTCTTCTTTTGTCACCATATATTTGACCCCCTTTACCACCTCTCATTAATTATTCTAACATTTTACTCATGTAACTAAAAATATACAGTTAAACTTCTACTGAGTGATAGGAATTCAAAATCCAAAGCACACAAATATTTTCTTTTTGGTCTGTGTTACATCTAAACTTCTTACCTAATTTGAAAGCACATATTCAGATATTATAATGACTCTGAATGATATGTCTTATTTTATTATTGGCATTGTTATGCCGATTAGAGTTAATGATAACTGTGCAGTTACTTGCATATTTATCATGCAAATTCAGTGAGGCCCAAAATGGCATGAAAGTTGCCGCTCTACTGCTCACCATACCAGAAGGCTTTTGACCTTCCAAAGAGCAAAGCCAATGCCAAAAACAGATTTTGGCCAAACGCTGTGACTAAAGCCAAGTTTTGATAAAATCCTTATTCCTAGAAAACAGCGATTGAAATGAAGTATGGGCATTCAGGAGAGAAGCAAAGAGTAGCTACCATTGGCAATGGCAGCTACAATAGGCAGAAACAACCTCTTGCCTGAACTAACAGGGAATGGAGAGCTAGGTCAGGAATAGGATTTGGTGTTCAGGGCTATTGGACACTGCTGTCAGCGAAGGGTAAGCTTAAGTGAGACCTCTCCTTTACGAAAAGCCTGCTAAATATCACGCCGATATTAAGTCTTTTCCATGTGCAGCCCAGATGTCTGCTGGTTTGATGGGCCCAACTAGTTAGTAACTACGCCACAGCCTGCACCACCCCCTCGGTGACCTTAGCTATTCCCAGAAGACATCCAAACGCGTGGTTCACATCTTCCTTCCGTCAGTTAGTGTATGTTTGTGGACGCTGTCCATGCAGCTGCTTGGAGAAGACCCGCTATCCAGCATGGATGTGGAAAGAACAGTCCAGGTAGAGGCAGCACCATGTGCAAAGGCCCTGTGCTTAGAAGACAGAGACCATGAGAAAGAGGAAGGAGATGGGCTAGAGCCATTTTAGAGTGAGGACTGTGGACACTTCCTGGAGTTTAAGGGAATTAAATGAGGCTGTTAAGCAGGGGACCGAGGTGATTCGTATTTCAAGAGAAGAGACATCTCTGGCAGCAGGGAGGAGATTGACTGGATCAGGCAGGAAGACCACTCTAGGCAAATAGTAACGAGGTAGGTAGGAGCGAAATAGAGAAAAGGGAGCAAACTTGAAAAGTAATGAGAATATGGGACTCTTATGTCTCACCAAATACGATGCTTCAGAGCCAGAGCGGGGATCATGGGGATTAGGAAGTAGTAATTGGGTATGGAGTCTACTACACAAGTCAATGGATGAGGGCTTTGTAATGCAACCCAGGATCTTTATTGTGATAGGATCAAAGCAAGCTGAGATCTGGGGGTGAGCAGCAGTGGCTGGGGGTGGGGTGACTATCATACACGGGCCAGGTCTGATTAACTTTTGATGCTCTAGAGCAGCGATTTTCAGCGGGTGTGCCGCAAGAATTCTTAAAACATGCAGTACATGACTGTTTAGTCAGGGACACTGACCTCTTTTCCCTTAGATGGTCAAATAAAAAAAATGATAACAACCATTACAACAAAAGCCATCCGGTGCAAATGAATCAAAATTATACCTGGTTTTTATGTTTTTTTTTGTGAGATTGGCAAAAGATATATTTTTTGGTGTGCCACAGAATTTTCGTAATTAGTTTATGTGTGTCACAAGATGAACAGGTTGAAAATTATTGCTCTGGGACAAAGATCAATTCATTTTTTTTCTTCTCCATTGTACCAGATAGCCACGTGGCTTGTTTCTCATTCTCTTCAGATTCCTGCTGAAGATGGGGAGGAAAATAATGGTGAAAGCTAGAAGGTTGAAAAAATAAACCCAAGTGGCTCTTTTGTTTAGTGCTTTTGGGAAACAAGGAAAAGGGGATCAAATCTCTCTGTTTTAAAATGTTACTTTTATTATATCTGCTGTCGTGCATTTATCATTCGTTATATTCCATGTGTTTTTTAAAGGTTTTATTTTTCATTGTTTTTTACTGGAGAATGAATATGTAAAAAGTAATAACTGTAACATAGGTGTAAGACTGAAAGAATAACAATACCATGAGCACTGATATATTCAATATCTAGGTTTAAGATGGACCAGTGTCCTTGGAGCCAAGTCCATTCTGTGTGCCTCCCTCTCCCTTCGTCCCAGAGATAACCACAATCCTGAATCTTTATTATTATTATTATTATTGTTGCTGTTGTTATTATTATTTTGCCTATTTCTCTTTATACTTTTTCACATATCAATCTCTAATCAAAATATTGTTCGAGTTTCTGTATTTTTCACCTTTTTGTAAGTCCAATCATATGGAATCCAGTTTTCTGTGGCTTGTTTTCGTTGCTCACCTTACGCTTTTGAAGCACAGCCAGGTTCACTCATTTTTGTCGCTGCCGGGCATTGACATTTAGAGAATAAGCCACAGTCTATCCACTCTCTTCGCAATGGATGCATGTAAGTTTCACTTTTTTGTTATTACACACATTGTCTCTATCAACATTTGTCTTCTGATGCGGACTTCATGTACAAGAGCTTTTTAGGAAATATGCCCGAAAGTGGAAATTTTAGGAAATTGCTGGGTCATGGAGTGTGTGCACCCTCAGACTTATTAACTGATATTAAATTGCTTTCCAAATAGGCAGTATCTACTTCTCCTTTCAGTAAAAGAATATATGCATATCTCCTGTTCCTCATCTCCAGCCAACTTTGATATCGTGAAGAGCGAAAAGGTTTTGCCAATCTGGTGTATGTAAAACATCTCATTTTAGTGTTGATTTGCAGATCCCTGAATAATAATGGTGAGAACCATTTCATGCTTATTTGCAATTGGTTATGGTTTTTCCCCACCTCTGACATCCCTATTCAAGTCTTTTGCCCATTTAAAATTTGTGTTGGCTTTTCCTTATTGATATTTTGGAATTCTTCTTATCTTTTGGATAGTAGTTGTCTGCCATTTTTATGCATTTCTAGTGTCTTTTCCCAGTTGGTATTTTGTCTTTTCATTTTTCTCATGGTACTCTGATAAGCAGAAATTCCACATTTTAATGTATGTGAGTTTAATCAGCCATTTTCGTTCACGGTTTGTGCCTGTTTGTGTCTTGATTCAGACAGCTTTTCCTCTTCCAAGGTCTTACACATATTCTACTGTTTGTTTCCTAAAAGTTTTATAATTCTCCTTTCTGCATTTAAGCCTTTAATCCGTCTGGCATTTATTTTTGTGTATGTGTGAGGTAGGGGTCTACTTGAGTTTTATTTAATACTAAAAACCTATTGTCTCGTCCCTCCATTTCTCACTATCCTGTAATTCCAGCTGTTAGATAATCGCTAAGGGTGGCTCTGATCAGTTTCTTCCTTTCTTGCAGATATGCCACTCCATCCATCAAGACAAGAGTCTATTTTTTATTTTCCACTTAAATGTGGGCTGGTCTAGATGCTACTCTTGACAAATAGAAAGAGGTCATCTGGAAGAGAATTGAACCCCAGCCAACAGTCAGGACAAAGGCCCCAGTCATGTGAGAGCATCTGCTGGGACTTTCAGTGGGACCCAGGGACTAGCCGAATGCAGCTGCATGGCTGAGTCAAGGTGAGGCTGACAGAAGAATGGCCCAGTCAATCAACAGAACTGTAGGAAGTCATAAAACTATTGCTGTTTTAAAACATGAAGTTTTGGGGTAGTTTGTGACAGAGCAATAGATAAATAGACAATTGCTCTGTGAAAAATCCAGTATCCACACCTGTTAGAACCTGTTTCAGGACTGTTTCTTCTCTTTCATTGGTAAGTTTGCTGCAATGACTCTCTGATAGGACAAGTACTGTAAATGTCCCTCTAATATACTCTCTTTGCTCCCATACACTAATTTTGACAAGCAATATTATTGTTCAGATTCAAGCATTTTCCAATTTTTGCTATTGGAAAATTTGTTTTTGTTCCATAACCAAGATTAAAGATAAGGAGAGAATCTTAAAAGCGGCAAGAAAAAAGGAGAGTTATCTGTAAAGGAATTCCCGTAAGACTATCAGCCGATTTCTCAAAAGAAACCTTACAGGCAAGAAGGGGTTGGAAAGAAGTATCTGAAGTCATGAAAGACAAGCACCTACATCCAAGATTGCTCTATCCTGCAAAGCTATCATTTAGATTGGAAGGGCAGATAAAGTGCTTCCCAGATAAGGTCAAGTTAAAGGAATTCATTATCACCAAGCTCTTATTGTATGAAATGTTAAAGGGACTTATCTAAGAAAAAGAAGATCAAAACTACGAACAGCAAAATGACAATGAACTCACAACTGCCAACAACTGAACTTAAAAAACAAAAACAAAAACAAACAAAGTAAACAACTGGAACAGGAACAGAATCACAGAAATGGAGATCACATGGAGGGTTATCAGTGCGGAGAGGGAGGGGAGAGAATGGGGGAAAAGGTATAGGGAATAAGAAGCATAATTGGTAGGTACAAAATAGACAGGGGAAGGTTAAGAATAGTATAGGAAATGGAGAAACCGAAGAACTTATATGTACAACCCATGGACGTGAAGGTGGGCAATGCTGGAGGGAAAAGTGGTACAGGGCAGAGGGGGATAAAGGGGGGAAAACTGAGAAAACTGTAATAGCATAATCAATAAAATATACTTTTTAAAAAAGTACATTTTTCAACATCCCAGTGTGTGGTGTTGTTTTAATTTTAATTTTTGATTTTTAAATTAATTGCATTATAGTCAGAAATTGTGCATCAAATCATCTGGAATTTGTAAAGACTATTTTATGATTAGTACATGAGTCATTTTTCATAAATTATTCCACAGGGCTTGTAAAGAATACATATTTTCCTGTTCCAGGCTCAATGTACTACATAAACAGACATTATATCAAGCTTGTTCATGGGTATTCAGATCATCTTTACCTTCACTGACTTCTTTGTCTGATCAACTATACACTTCTTTATATGCTTGTGTTATGTTTAATTTCTTGTCTTACTTTAGGAAGGGTGCCTATTCTATGCTTCTACTGGGCCTCCCTTCAAGCCTCTTTTTGCATCCCATTGGGTGACTCTGAAACTTGGTGATTTAGTCTATTCTTGCTAGGTTGTGTGAAATAACAAACAACCCCCAAATCTCCATGGTTTAGAACCACAAAGATTCACCAATGACTCACCTTACATGTTGTTCACTGCTCGGCTGTGCTCCTCATGTCTTCATCCTGGGACTTAGGTGGGAGGAGGAAGCGCTCCCTGGGATGGGCTGTTTTGTGTCAGAGGGATGAGAGCTGTGCGTAACTACTGGAAAGCTCTTAGAGCCTCTGCTTGGATAAAGCACACAACACTGCCACCACGCACATGGCATTACATAAAGGAAACCACTCGGCCAAGCCTGATGTCAGGGGGAAGGGGAAGGATACTCACATCACAGGGAGGGAATGTGGAATGATAGGAGCAATAATACTATCTACAACACCTGCTTTTTTGTTCTTTTTGAATAGTCACTACATAACATTTCTAAACAAGATCTTTTGGTAACTAATTCACTGCCCCTGCCTGGCCCCAATGATATGATTCATCCAGTTCAAAATAGCTGAGCAGGAAGATGTTTTATGCTTTGGCTATATATGTTCTTACACCTTTTGCATGTAGTTTTGTCTCACCTCACCCATTAGACTGAAGATATTTCAGAATCTGCTGAACACAGTGAAAAAGACATAAACGTATATCCCATGTTGCTAACTGTTTAAGGAATCTTTTAAAAAACACCTTGAATTTCATGCATGAACCATAGGTCCCTGCTAATTTTGCAATTGCCTATTAACATATCTGTCTACACTGGTCTATACTCTGAGGTCAGGTTGTATCTCTTTTGTTCACTATTGTGTCCCAATGACTAGCACAGCATTTGGCATATAATAAACCTTTGATAAAATGTGCAAAATGAGCCCTAGCTGGTGTGGCCCAGCGGATTGAGCAACGGCCTGTGAACCAGTTGCCAGTTCGATTCCCAGTGTAGGGGCACATGCCTGGGTTGCAGGCCAGGTCTCCAGTAGGGGGTGCACGAGAGGCAACCACACATTGATGTTTTTCTCCCTCTCTTTCTCCCTCCCTTACCCTCTCTTAAAATAAAGAAAGAAAATCTTTTAAAAAAAAAATATGTGAAATGAACACACAAACTAAACTGAAATTAGAATACAAGGCTAGGATCCCAAATAGAATAAATAAGATCAAATTAGTAAAGATAAACTATCATCATTAGAAGCCCATGGTCAAATGGAGATAATACTTATGCTAAATCAACGAAGTCTTTGGGGATTGTCTGCTTCTTTTGTGTAAAGTCTAAGAAACAGCAAAAAAACCTGGACAAATGGAAGTTAGTTTTCAAGTTGGTGTAAGTGAACTGGGTTTGTTACTGTTTTTGTTTTTGCCCTTTTTCGTTCAAGGATCCACAACCAAGTAATGATTAGTTCTGTTTTATGTCCTACCCCTCTGAGAACAGCATCAAGCAAGAGCTTCGTAGAGGGAGAAAGCCTGGATAAATGACTGGGTGCTGGCCACAAAGGGGATGGGTCCTGTCTGGAGTGTTTTGTTTGGGAACCAGCCTCTCTGCATGCCCCGAACCGCCAGCAGATGTCCTGCCTGATCTCTGCGGTGAGGCTGCTGTCTGCTTTGGGTTGTTAACTGCGTTCATCACACAATGTTTTCCCATCTGTGCCATGCTTCGTGCCCTGCAGGGCATGTATTCTCTGTCATCTCCTGATCCAGGGCAGCTATGTGCTTATTGATTTATTCCTAGTTTTATCATGTGCCTACTCTGTGCCCTGTCTGAGACCACAGTGGTGAGCAAAGCAAGCACATTCTCTGCCCTCTGGAAGAAGTCTGCTGGGGAGGACAGTTAATTCAATGAGTAATTTCCAAAACTCAGGCTTAGGTTTACGCTGGTCCAAGTATATAGTACTAAGACAGCAAGTGAAAGAAAATGGACCAAATGTGGCTTAAGGAAGCAAGATTTCTACTGGCTTTGAAAGATGAGTTTTGAAAGATGCCTGAGTTAAGTAGATCAAGAACCACAGAGAGAGTCTGTAATTTACCTTAAGCGAATCTTTGTTGTTTTAATGAGCAGGGAGACCAGAGAGTGTCTTGTTAAGCTCATAGACTCTGGGCTACGCTTCCTGGGGTTGAGTCCTCACTGCCAGTTACGAGCTCCGTTCTAGTTTTTTCATCTGTAAAATCGGGAAACTAACAGTACTTACTTCATGGGGTTATTGTCAGGATTAAATGAATTGATTCATGTAGGTGTCTGGCATAACATAAGCACCCAGAGCATGTTAGCCCTTATTGCTACTTACTGACATTCAGTAAATATTCAGCAACAGCCATTTTTTATTTTTCACCTTAATTATTTTTCAGATTCAAAGATTCTCTGTGAGTTAGAACCACGCCAACCCAGTGGGCTCCACCTGCTGAGCTTTTTCCGGAAGCACAGCCACCTTTCGGCTTTGAGTGCTGTGCACGTGTTCTGTGCAGGTGGCACATGAGAGTATGACCAATTTTCACATGACAACATGAGATGTACAGCTCCAAGCCACATGATATAGTCATGAGTTGTATAACGTGCAAGAGTCTCCCTTATCTGTTTCTGCTTTCCATGGTTTCAGCTACTCGCAGGCAACCATGGTTCAAAAATATTAAATGGAAAATTCCGGAGATAAACAATTCATAAGTTTTAAATTGTGTGCTGCTCTGAGTAGCATGAAAAACATCACGCCATCCAGTTCCTTCCTACCTGGGACATGAAGTGTCCCTTTGTCCAGTGTCTCCACTCTGTGTTAACTCCCTGCAGGTTAGTCACTCAATAGCCATCTTGGTTACCAGATCGATTGTCCTGGTACTGCAGTGCTTGTGTTCAAGTAACCCTTATTTTACTGTTACAGTTGTTCTATTTTATTCTTAGTTACTGTTGTGACTCTCTTTACTGTGTCTAATTTATAAGTTAAACTTTATCCTAGGCATATGTATGTATAGGGAAAAACGTAGTATAGGTAGGGTTTTGGTACTATCCATGGTTTCGGGTATCCACCGGGGGGCTTAAAAATGTATCCCCCCAAGGTTAAGGGGAGCCTACCATCACGTTTTTTTCCTAATCCCATAAGAGACCCCATAAACAATACAGTCATACTGATGGGAAGAGGGTCCTTGAATCTTAAGGAAGCAAATCGCAGACTCATTTCAAAGTTGACACACAGAGCTTTGTAGTGTCTTATATTCAATCTTTTTTAATTGCACCTTTTCCCCTCACTTGACAACATAATCCCTTTACTCTCAGGGCTGCACAGCATCCTAAGTCATACAACTTCCCTTTACTGTTTAATGAGGATCTTTATGATAAGATTTGGGGAGTGCTTTGAAGATTCTTTTCAATAAAAGGAGCACTGAAAAGATGTACAGGGCATAATTAAATGGTCTCAGGTTGCTGTAGAGATTAGAAGCAAAAAACTGCAAAATACACCGAAAGACTAATAGAAAAAAAAATCCCTGAAAAAATGGGCGCACCTTTGAAATTGTAAATTATTTTTGTTTTCTGAAATTATACTCTATTCCACAATATCAGCCAAATATCCTCTAGTTCAAATGTTGTAAGTTTTAGTTTTCTAACTACCTATCATCTCCTCCTTGTCAATCTGTTTGATTTTCAAAGTGTGCCAGAATTTTCTTTACAGCTATAAAAAAAAACAACACAAAAAACCCAAAGCCATAGGTTCCATACCAATTATATTTATATCTACATACAGCTATATAGAAAAAATACTGTAAAACATTACTCATGGTTCTCTTTGGGTTCTGGGATTCAATGAAGTCCTTGTAATAATAGCATTATTGTTTTTGTTCTTATGATTTTTCTATTTACAAAATTTTAGTTTTGTAATAAAAATGTGTAGTGTTGGTTTTCTAAGTGGGCCTAGAAAATAGGCCCTAAGCAATTCTCAGTCCTAAGCAATTCCATTTGAATATAATTCACCTGTTTTAAAACAAAACAAAGCCAATCAAAAAAGTTAGCTGGTAAAAGAAATACTGGTTTTTACTGAAAAATTCCCCAGTTCCAACATGCTTTGCTTGACAAGGGTTAACATATAATATCTACGACTTGCCTTTACATGCTTCTTAAGGGTCTTACCCTTGGGTTCATTCATTAGTGAGGCCAAGTTAAACTTTTTCTGGAAAAGAGAATTCCACCGCTCAGCAGGTTAGCTGCCTGAGGACTGGCTGCGTTAACTACCTGTCCCCAGCGCAGCCAAAGGGTCAATAAAAGATGGTGGAATAAGACAAGTCATAAATTTGATTTCTATTTCCAAAATCACTTCCATTCCGGGCTGACCTCACATTGGCGGTCTGATTTGATTACAAGGTCACTTCCCCACATGTTGTACTCAGCAGTTTGAAAGGTACAATGTGTTGGTTAAAATCTGATCCTTGGGGTATAGTTGCTCATTTTACAAGCAGCTCCTCAATTTGACATAATTCAATCCAGTGAGAGCCCAACGCACTAAACCTCAGAGCTGTCCCAGTCGCGCTCTCACGGTGCCCTGACGAGGCCCGGAGCTCCGCTCAGCCGTGCTGTTGGCGCGGAGGCTCTGCTCCCCCGACCTCATTTCAACTCAAACCTTGAATAGCAATCTACAAGGAAGTCTTTGTGCTCCAAAATGTTCTCCTTTATGAGAGCTCAACTGTGGGGGAAAGTATTCAACCTAAAGAGTTGATTGAAAAATGTTTTCTTAGCCTCAGAATAGTCATGTTCATAATAATAGCATTATTTCCATTACTCAGAACTTTAAAACCACTTTAAAAAGCAACAGATCTCATTGAGTTTAATTCTAGAGCTGAAAAGGGCCAGGTACACTAGGGATTTTACTTAGAAAATGAAGAGACCGAGGCCCAAAGAGAACCAATTGGGCTAGCTCCAAGTCACGTGGGTCGTTCCTAACAGAACTGGGATAAAGACTTTAGGTCTTTCGATACCAAATCCGGTGCCCGTTCCCTTGCCTCCCTCTGCCCCTTAAATCCCTTAGCAGTATTGGCTGAAGGTTTTTGCGTTTCATATTATCAATAATGATCGCTACCATATTGAACCCTATCTGGTGCCCGATGCTGTGTATCACACTCGACCTTGGACAACAGCCTGATGAAGTAGGTCCTCATATTATCCCATTTTATAGCTGAGAAAATTGAGTCCCAGAGAAGGTAAGGAACTGACCCCGCCTTTCCAATGACAATGAATAAAAAGCAGAACTGGGATTGAAGTCAAGTTGTTTCTGACCTCGGAATCCAAGCTTTTAACTGTTTGGTACCACGACTGGTCTTCTCAGAACCTTCTTTTCTTGGCAAAAGATATAAAGCCTTTTTCTCTCTAAGTCTAGAGTGATAGTTGCTAAAGACAACATTTAACAAGCCAGGGGTGGCTGGGCAGAGGCCTCTGGTCTGGGAAAGACAAGAGTGTGGGGCCCACGTGGCCCGCCCCCGAGATCCAGGCGGGCGTAGCACATCGTAAATAACTTCGTACACATGCCTCACTGCCAGCTCAAAATGGGCTTTGAGTGTATTTGGTTTGTTTTTAAAGAGAGTGTGAGCTAAAGGCTGTCATTTAAAATTGCCCAGAACCCACGTCACAAGAACAGGTGGGCCAAGATTAAAAACAATATAAACGAGAAGCTGGACTTACCAAAGCAAACATTTTGGAGTGATTATTTTGCTTTAGAACAGGGTTACCCTTGAGGCATTTTAAAGCAGTGACCCCCCTTTCCCAACTGCAATTAAAATGTAAATTTCCCTACTCAAATTTGGTTAACACTCATGACTTTTCAGGAAAATGCTTGTTTTATTAAGCAATGGATCCCTTGCACAGGAGAAGAGCAAATTAAAGGTTTGGTTTTGTCTTATAAATACTGAAGAAGGCCTGCAAAGCTCTATTTCTGTTTGCTTTATAAATGTTGAAGCTGTTATAAAAGGCCCTTTATGGGAGAATTAAAAAAAATATTACCCGACATTCTTTCCTGAATCTTATTAAAACCCCAAATTAAGAAGAGATAATAAACCCTTTTGAGAGCCCATTTATCTACTCTGGGAAAGCCCTTTACCAGTAGGTGGCGCTCTAAGAATGAGATTACTGTACTGTGAGGACAAGGAATTCAAGCAAGAAAGCAACATTCCACCCTTTCTTGGGCATCTTCCTAAACGCAGCAGCTTAGCTCTATCCCCTTAGAGGGCCCGTCTTCCCGAGCTATCCAGCCCTGCATCTGCTGTTTGAGATAAGGATGCCCACGTCGTACCCCCTCTTAGAATCAAGGCCTGTGAAGGCTTGAACGGACCTCTTTATGTAATGGCTTAGCTTGCAGCTTCTGGGTCCTGGAATCACAGGATCTCTAAAGCTTGCAGGATCTGAAATGAAGGACTGAAATGAAGATGAGATCTGAAATGAAGAACTGATTCCCCCAAGGTCACCTAGCTAGTTTTTAGCTCAGCCAGGACAAGAGCCCTAGTGGGTTTTCTCCGCATCTAGGGCTTCCCAGTTTATTGGTGATCACTATAGGGACGTGGTGGAGAGTGAAGAGATACCAGCTGTGTGCACGCAGACAATGGCCTGCTTGGTGGGAGACATGGTGCAGGCAGAGCTCGCCGACCATGCGTGGGGACGTTAAACGCCTAGGATTTTCTTCCTCGACCCTTTATACTCATGACTGCCACCCTGGCAGGAATTACTACAAATGTCAGGTGCTGAGTCTTTCTGTCCAAGCTGACTTTCTCAGGTACCTTATTCCTCCAACCCAACCACCACTTTGGAGTGTCCATTTTGAGTAGGTGCAACCTTCTCCGGACTGCCTATATTTGCGGATACAAGCAAATCTCTATTTGCTTGTATTTCTTATTATATGTGAAAAATAAACCCCTATTGGTTTGTTATTATTATTCAGATTTTCTGCCATGTGGAGCAGATTACAGTCTACAGGGTAACTGATACGCTCAAGTCACTTTCAGGTACCTTTGTACTACGTCACTTCTTCACCCTTTTAGGGTGTTAGTTCAGTGAGGACAGAAGCTTTCGTACAGTGCCTTGCATGTATCAGATGCTCAGTAAATATGTTTGAATAATTAAGTCAATAAATGATTGCTGGCTAAGACTGAAATAAATTTTATCTCCTGTTTGTGCTTTCCTTGGCTTCACACTAATTTGCATTCTCCGTGTGTAGGTGAACAAAGAGAGAGGGCAGGAGTTCTGTACTTCATGGCCATGTCAGGCTCACCTGACATTCGAAAATGTACTAGGAATAAACTATCGAGTCCATGAATGGGTGAGAGGTAGGTGTACTTTTTGGGTCTTCTGTTTCCCTTGCAATTTTTCTATCCCCTTTCAGCCCTGTCTTTAGCTATCAGTTTCTCACTTCCTTTTAATCCCAGACTGCCTCTAACATCAATTTATCCTTTTGACTTATGCATCTCATATATGCTCCTTTCTTCTTCCTTGTCTTTTCTTATTTCCCTGGACATACTGCACGGTTCCTCTCCACTCCTGATAGAGTGATTTCTCTAAGGTATAGGGAACTGTTTGCTACTCTATAATGTACCCAGCTTGTACCATCCTCGCCACTGATTTCAATTTCCTGGTGTGATTTATCCAGCAATCAGACCATTGCCCAAAATTGGCTTTGCAGAAAAGCTTAATGCATTTGTCTTACCCCTTCAGGGACTGCTCCTGATGATCATCCAGAGAAGCTCGGGTCTCTGATTTGCTGATCCGTGGGCCACACCAGCCACATGAGCCATGTTGTGTGATGCCAAATTGAGCTATTAATTCCCAGAGTAATGTGCAATATGTGGAAGGAGTCACGTGCCTCTGTCGGCAGGAAGGGCCTCTGCTTCTTCCTTATAACACAGCTGCTCATTCTTCTGTGCGGCAGGGGAAGGGGCACTGGAAAACAGGGCAGCTAGAGCCTCGTCTCGTTGAGATGCTGGCCGTGAGCAAGCCACTGATCCTCTTCGGGCTTCAGTTTCCTAACCCCTGGGAAGTTGAACTCAATGGACACTAATATATCACTCAGCCTTATAATTTATGATTTTATAACTAAGAAATGGCAGGACGCCTTTTAAAACTCAATATTGCAAAGGCAACCTCAATAAAACGTTAGGAAAAGGGCTCAGGCCTTCCCATAAACATTTATTATAAAATTAACCATATTCACTCTCAGTGGTCGAGTTCAGGAAAGTAAACTATAAGATTCAGATAACAGGTAACATCAGAATCCAAGGTTCAATATCAGATTCAAGGCAGGATGCAAGACCAAAGGGATCAAGTCCAGCCAATGACTTGAGTGAGGTGCGCGGCAAAGACCTTCTAAGAGTTGAAATGAGTTCCTGTGTCTTTCCTTGTTCTGCCCACCCTTACTCTCTGCTCTCCTTCCTCTTGCCCAACAAATATATATTTTATATTTGTTATTTATGTTATATAAAAGACATATTTCTCATTTTTTATAGGAAATTTAAAAAGTAAGAAAGCACACATTGTTTCCTTGTTTTTCTCCCGTGATCATATTCAAGTATGTTTGGCCTTCCTAAGCTATAGCCATCTAATCGGTAGGTCACTGCAAATGCTGTGGTCCTGGGTCAACAGGTGAGTGAGCACCTGACACTCTCTACGTCATGGTTTCTAACAGGGAGTGATGCCCACAGGTGGAGCAGGTGGAATATCACAGATATGTAACCACGTGACTTACCACGTCACGTATTATCCTACAAGGACTCCGAAGTAAATAAGAGGTATGAGAACATCATTTGGAACCCAGAAGCTCTAAAGTACAGGCTCAATTTAAGCCATTTACATGTAATTCACATGTGTTTCCTTTGTTCCCCATCCCCTCTCAGGTTCTCTCCGGGACCTTTTCCCAAGGTGGAGCTAGTTAGACCACACGTCACCCTTTGACTTCACTTGCACGGAGTTGCCTCTTCATGAAGTAGGGATCCCTTAACTGAAGTGAGGCTCTTGTGATGATTAATTTCATGTGCCATGGTGCCCAGACATTTGGTCAAACGTCATTCTGGATGTTTCTGTGAAGGTGGGTTTTTTGGGGAAAGATTAACATTTAAATTGGTGGACTTTAAGTGAGGCAGATTATTTTCCATAATGTGGGTGGGCCTCATCCAATCAGGTGAAGGTTTTACTAGAACAAAGACCAACCTTCTCCCCAGCAAGAGGGAATTCTGCTGTCAGACAGCCCCCAGTCTTGACCTGCAGCTCTTTCTTGAGTCTCTCTGTGTGTATATATTTATATACCTCCTGTTGATTCTCTTTCTCTAGAGAACCCTGGCTGATACAGATTTCTGTGGCCAGTCTTGCACATGGAAAGCCCCAGGGCAAAGAGAAACAGAAACCGCCTGGCCTTGAAGTGCAGGTAAAGATACTGGAAGATTACCCTGGGGCAGAATTTCAAGGCTTGGAGCCAAGACCTTAAGCTTAGATGACCAGACTGGCTGAAGAAGCAGAGTTGTTGCCTTATATGGTAACAGGAGTTTTTAGCTGATGCCGTGGCTGAGGGTGTAGAAAGCGACGAACCTGTGATTCTGTGCTCCTCTGATCTGGCAGATACTTTACTCTGCTAAGTTTAGCTGCACCTCCATCTCTCTGAGGTAAGAGAGGATAGGGACTAAGTCCATTCATTTGTACCCTTGTCCCAGTCACACTCTTTGTGCTATTTCAGGAGTACTCCTTAGGAGAAGGACTTTTGAATTGAGCCTCAGGTGTCATTCTTCCATAGTCTAGAACCCAGAGCAAATGTTCCAGCCTGGCCCAGCACATGACGAGATGCACATGTCAGTCTCACATGGACCTGCTGTTCTACTTGGTCAGACTCCAGCTACTCTTGGCCACCTTGCCCTCTTGGTCATAAAAATGCAAATGTTTTGCAGTTTCCAGTTTCCGTCTTCTTCTTTTACCTGTTTTCCAACAGGTCTTTGTGTCTCGTACCGCTTGCCTTAAATTCGGAATCCATGTCTTCTTTTTATTCCTGAATCTGTTCCCTTCTCTAATGTGATTGCTTCTTACTCTGATTAATGCTATTAATTCAACAGCACAAAGAAAAAACAGAAAAGTCAACTGTAATTCTACTGTCCAGGGGGCCCCTGTTAGCAAACAGGCTAGGGCGACGAGGAGAACGGCAGTGCCTGCTTACTGAGATCGCGATTGGGGGGAGAGCAAATGTTGGCGATGGGTATTGGAGTGTAGGGGAAATGAAGAATTCTATTTTGGACAAGCGTGAAATGCCTGTTAGATAGCCAAGTGCAGAAGTAAAGTAAGCAGTTCGATATAGGAGTCTAGAGTTTAGGGGAAGAGATCCAAACTGGGGCTAGAACTTAAAAATCACTAGGTTGTAAAAGTGTCTATTCAGGTCCTTTGCCCCTTTTTAAAAATTGGATTGCTTGTTTGGTGTAAAGTTTTATAAGTGCTTTACAAATTTTGGATGTTAATGCCTTATCAGGTGTATCAGTGACTATGTTCTCCCATTCAGCGGGTTTTCTTTTTATTTTGTTGATGGCCCCCTTTGCCGTGCAAAAACTTTTTAGTTTGGTGTAGTCCCATTTATTTATTTTTTGTTTTGTTTCCCTTGCCTGAGGGGATATATTAGAAAAAATATTGCTATGAGCTATGTCCGAAAGTTTACTGCCTCTGTTTTCTTCTAGGATTTTTATGGTTTCAGGTCTAATATTTAAGTATTTTATTTTGAATCTATTCTTGTGTGTGGTGTAAGAAGGTGGTCTAGTTTCATTTTTCTGCATGTATCGCTGCAGTTTTCCCAACACCATTTATTGAATAAATTATCCTTAGCCCATTGTATATGTTTGCTTCCTCTGACAAATATTAATAGACTATAAAGGGGTGGGTTTATTTCTGGGCTCTTGATTCTGTTCCATTGATCTATGTGTCTGTTTTTATGCAATTACCATGCTGTTTTGATTACTATGGACTTGAGTGTAGTTCGATATTAGGTAGCATGATTCCTCCAACTTTGTTCTTCTTTCTCAAGATTGCTGTTGCTATTCGGGGTCTTTCGTGGTTCCATATACGTTTTTGAAATATTTGGTCTAGAGGACATACAGATGGCTTATAGACATATGAAAAGATGCTCAATGTCACTAATCAGAGAAATGCAAATTAAATCCACAATGAGCTATCACACCACACCTGTCAGAATGGCTATCATCAGTAAATCAACAAACATGTGCTGGTGAGGATGTGGAGAAAGGGGAACTCTTTTGCACTGTTGGTGGGAATGCAGATTAGCGTAGCCACTGTGGAAAGCAGTATGGAGATACCTCAAAAAATTAAAAATGGAACTGCCTTTTGACCCAGCGATCCCCCTTCTGGGAATTTATCCAAAGAAACCTGAAACACTAATCTGAAAGAACATAAGCACCCCTAAGTTCATTGCAGTGTTATTTACAAGCACCAGGATATGATGGAAGCAGCCCAAATGTCTATCAGTAGATGAGTGGATAAAACAACTATGGGATATTTACACAATGGAATTCTACTTGGCTGTGAAAAAGGAGAAAACTTTACAATTTGTGACAGCATGGATGGACCTAGAGAATGTTTTGCTAAGTGAAATAAGCCAGTTAGAGAAAGACAAATACCATATGATTTCACTCATATATGGAATCTAATGAACAAACTGAACTAACAAGAAAAATAGAGACAGACTCATAGATGCAGGGCAGGCTAACAGCTCTTGGGGGGAGGTTTAGGGGGTGGAGGGATCAAGGAAAAAGGAAAATGGACTCATGGTCATGGACAACAGTGTGGTGATTGCAATGGGGAAAGGCATATAAGAGGTATAAATGGTAATGGAAAAAATACAATAAACTTGCTGTTTCATTTTCTACCAAAAAAATCATTAGGATGTAGATAAAATTTAAAGCCATGGGCATGATGAGGTCACCGAGTGGGTATAAAAAGAAAAGAATAGAGACCCGAGGACTGAGTTCTGGGGTGTTACAATGTCTAGAAGCAGAGAGAATGAAGAGGAGCCAGCAAAAACCAAACCCCCAAAAAACAAATAAACGAAAAAGAAACTAAGTGAACAGAGAGAACAAGAAAGAGTTACCAAGTGAAGGAAGAATTTCAAGAAGATGAAAGCCATTAACTATGTCAAAGGCTGTTGAGGTCTAGAAAGATGACTGAGAATTGGCCAAGATGGCGGTCATTGGTGACTTTGACAAGATCGATTTTGGTGGAGCAGATCCTGATTAGCGGGGCTTCCAGAAAGAATGGAAGGAAAAACTCTGAACTTAGATACGTCTTTCTAGGAGTTTTGTAGAAAAGGTAGGGAAAAAATGGGATGTCGGAAGGAGGAGGACATACTGTGACTGGGGAGGAGATCTTTTTAAATGAAAGGTATTACAGAGCATGTGTGCATGCAGGTGGTGACAGTCACAATACTGGAATCCATTTTTGGTACACCATAGTTTATTTAACCACTCTTGTGTTAGAACATATTTTATGTTTCAAACTTTTGCTATTATAACTAACACTGCAATAAACATCTGCACTATTTCAGCTGCTAGTGAAACCCAACTTGACCAACTTATTGAAAAATAACTGACCACCCTGGACTTACTGAAATGATGATCAGTCAAGGAGGAGGGAACTCTCCTGGCCCAGTTTAGGTCAGGGGACCAGTCCTGCTTTCTCCAATCAGTGTTGGCCAGGGGGCTGGGAGGAGCAAGAAGTTGTCATTTCAACCATGGAAGAGGGGAGTTTCCACAAAGGTGAGTGTGTGGGGTAGTTGCTCTGAACAGATTTCAAAAAAGGTGTTTATAACAATAGCCTTCTATGCCAATCATTGTTTGCATTTGTAAATATTTCCTCAGGTTAAAATCCTGAGCAAAATTAGTGGGTCAAAGAATATGAACTTTTGTAAGGCTGTTGCCAAGCTGTTTGCCAATCTTCATTCTAACTGCTGAGTGTTAAAAAATCATTGGGTGCCCCTTTCCCATCTTAGCGTTGACAGCTATAGAAAAATTTCAAGTGGAATTTGAAAAGTGAAAAGTAATTTCTCATTGCTGGTTTAATATATATTTTTTTACCACTTTTAAGCTTTATTTCACTTGTTTTTGGAAGGTACACAATTTGATCTATCCCCAGACAATCAATCCCCTAAGCCCATGTCAACAAGGAAATATTATATAAATGACATTTAGTTTTTAGCTAATTTACTAGCCAGTGCACCCCATGTTTGTTTATATAGCTGACTTTCATGTCAGATGGTTCCCAGAAAACTGAAGTTTTCTCAGCACATAAAGTGACAACAAAACTATGAAACCAATAGACTTATAATATTTCATTTTCTACTTTTCAATGCAAACACATGGAACAATATCTAATTTCAGTGGAAGCTCATTTGCTTTTTATTAAAGTCCAAGTTACCATTACATGGTTTGGAATTCAATAAAGGAAAACTTGTTCAAATAAAGTAATATGTTATCATCAGTATTTCCAGGTGATTGCTTATAATCAAGTAGCATTATCAGTAAATCCTTGGAAAGCCCACCCATAGGGTTTATACTTTGTCAAGGCCCAGTTTCTCTGGTGTGGAGATTCCCAATTCATTTAATGTTGGTCTAAGTTCCTGAATGACATAAGGATAGATTGCCTTATGAGGTCCTGCTTTGTTCTTAACAACCTCTAGGATGCGAACAGCACCAGCAAAATCATTTAACCGTCTGATGCCCACGAAGCAGCATCGATGATTTTGGGTTCTGGAACCAGACCATAACCAACAAGCGTGTTCATTCCTGGACGCAATTCCCAGGCATCAATATCTGGCTTGTTGAAGTATGTCACCCAGCGAGCCTCAAATTCCTCATCTGTCTCACGTGACCCTTGGGAGTAGCAGCAAACTGACTGGGTAGTGGCGGCGGGACCCGGGGCCGGACTGGGTGCCGAAGGCCTCGAGGGCTGACCCCGGTGCCTGCAGCCGCTGCGACAGAGCAGGGGCAGAGAGCGGAGCGCAGCATGACGGCGATGGCTGCTCGCAGGCTGAAGCTGAAGAGAAGCCGGTGGTAAGCTCACCAGGCATTCCGGAGCTCGCAGGGGCCGGACACACGTACTCTGTTTTAATACTGTTAAGAAAATTATCGACAAGCTTGCATCCAAGCAAAAATGAGCATTAGCCTACACGTGCTTCAGGAGTCCCTCGCTGGGCTGTTCAGCATGGCGGAACCACCGGGGCTGAGCCCTCACAGCCATGCTGCAAGAGGTGTTTCCACACAGCCTCAGAGGCCTGCCTCCGTTTCAGAACCTTCTAGCTTGAATTCTTGAAGACTCAATCCATCCACCTGAAGGTCTCAGCCGAGAGGAGAGGCCGAGGAGGTGCCCATGGAGCCTGTCCCAGTGCACCTGAAAGTCAATTCCAGCCTCAGCTCAGGATTTCTTCGGTTTCCTTCATTCACCTCAGTGACTTTTCCTGTCAGCTGAAAGAGAACATGCCCGAGGCCACAGAAAGCAGCAGCTGATGGTGGAAAGGCAGCATCTTGTCCCGGCCCAGTCCCTTCTCCTTTTTCCAAGACGCGTGCTCGGATGTCAGCATGATCCATCGGGCCTCTTTTGTCTCTAAGCACCTCTAGCCCCCGCCCCTGAGTTCCTAACATGTGAACATTGTTCCCAGACTCTGCTGCGGTGGCTGAATTCCCCAGGGGTGAAAAATGTACCTTTATTCCAAAAGAGGGAGAGGAGGAAGGGAAATAAGGTTTCATCTTTAAAATTTCCTCTTTAAGTCTGAGGTTCATGGGACCTGTATGGACAGAATTCCATCCTTCATCTCGCCACTCAGCTGCCAGGACTGGGGTCCTATGGCACCCCACCAGAATGTATTTTGCTTCCTTATTGTATTTGGTAAATCGTGTGACCTCTGTGCTTCCAAATTTGCAAAATAAGAATAATGGGTATCACTGTCTCTTGGGTGTCTTTAATGCCTGTGAGTGGATTTCTACAGTGCTTGCTTCTCACAGTGAATAGAGCTTTAGATAACTACGTTGTACTTCATGAGGTGTTTATTTTCTGTAGTGGGTGAAAAATCGAGGGGCCTTGAAAAAATAAAAAGAAATAAATGTCTCTCCTCCATAATTAGTTCTGGGGTGAGACAAATGTGTTCACTCACTTTCTAGCAACATCGACCATGGGAAAATTCCTTAACCTCTCTTTGCCTCAGTTTCCTCATCTATCAACTGGGAACACGAGTTTTACCTCTTGAGGTGGTTGAAGTTAATAGATAAAAATGCTTGGTACATAATAAATACTTGATATAGGTTAGCTATTATTCTAAAATTTGTAGTTAGAGCTAAGTCTCTGTCATGAGAATAGACCTTGGTTCAAATGTCAGGTCTCCTGTTTGTTTTTTACCTCTCTGTGTCTCAGTTTCTTCATCTGTAAAATGGGTGTAGTAGCAATACCACCTAACCTACAGGGATGTTGTAAGGACTAAAGGAAGTGATATAAGTAAAGTGCATGGTACAGAATAAGCACTCCATAAATATTAGTTATTTTATTACTGGTCCATCATCTAGGCCCACACTAAGGCAAACTCATGCAGCTGGTGAAATATGTCATCTGAGCCCTAATGCCTGCCTACCTGGCTCTGCCATGAGTCCCTCTCCCTTCCATACCCTCTCTTCTAGCTATTCATCCCTTCCCAACCTCTGAGAAAAACTCAGGACAAGCTCAGAGAATAAATTTTATTGTATTTGCAATGTAAGTCTTACCTCGAGTGGTAAAACAAGGTTCTGGCTCCTATCCCAGGAATTTTAGGCATCAGCGACCAGGTAAGTATATTTCTCAAGCAGCTGGCTTTTTCAGTGCTCTTACTATTCCGGTACTTTTGTGGCAGATCTTGGAGAAGGCCAGACCTGAACAGAATAGTAATTCAAAGTCATATGCATAAGGTGACATATCAGTTACTTTGTGTTCAGCTGCTAATAGCAGAGAGCCAACAAAAACCAAGTAGGGGTTATTCTCTCACAAACAAGAAGCCTGTAAGCAAACATTTTGGGAAAGCGGTGGTATCTCTGATAGCATTAGGGAACTGAGTATATTTTCTGCTCTCAGCAGGGTACTTCTATCCTCAAAGGAGCTCCATTAGCCCAAAGTGGCAACTGGAGGTCCAAACATCACATCGGTCCAGAAAGTAAGAAGAGGAGGAGCAAAGGTCGAAAGGGAGGCTTCACCCTGCTGCCTTGGTCCTCTTTAAGGAGCTTTCCTGAAAGCCCCACCCAAGATTGGCACTTACAGACCCCTGGGTGCAAGAGAGGATGGGAGAAGTAGACTTTTAGCTGAACATACTGCTATCCTGAATAGAACCAGAGTTCTATTACTGATAAGGAGGACAAGAAAGGATGAGGGGCAGATAAATGCTATCTCAGCCACAGATAATATGTCTTTGAAACCAGCTGTCTTCTTTATTTTGTGTTTTTCAGGGCTGAGTAGGTGGACACACGCTAAGTCACTGGGCACATAATGGCTTACAAAGGATGGAAGCAATGGAGATGGTGGTCAGATGCAGAATGTGACCTTAAGACGGCTGACAGGATTGCTGAGGAACCAGCTGTGGGATGTGAGAAGAAGGCAGAAATGACTCCAGATTTGTGGCATATCAACCAAATGGAATAATAGGGAGCCATATTTGTGAAGACTGTCGAAATATAGACAAATACTCATGATAGCATGTTCAGTGAAAACAGTAGAGTTCAAAACAGTGTGTTTCTAATGATTTCAAGTCTGTAAATTGCCAACAAGTGGTAATATGCTAACATCATGATAATTCTATGATTTAAAAATTTTAGAACTTTTATCAGCCTTAAATTCAAGGGTAACACCGCAAAAGGTTAGCATGCCCTTTTCAGGATTTGGCCATCATGTAACTTCACAAGGTAGCTCTCTTGATCTCAGTGCATAAGAAATGGAATCACAGAATTTAGACATACACAGGACCTTGAAGCTCAACTGGTACAATCCTCTCCACTTGCAGATGATAGATCTGAAGCCCCTAAATGTTAAAGGTTTCCGTAAGGCCACACCACTAATTGCAAGCAGGGCTCAAACTTACGTGCGGCCAACTGACTCCTGATCTACTGGTCCATGTAAAGCCTTCCATCTAACTTCTTTTTTCTTCCACCTAATTTTATTTTCTGCTTTTAAAATGATCCTGAAATGTGTTTCTTATAATTTCCTGAACCCTTGTTTCTCGGTGACTTATTCGAAATCACTACACTCAGTAGACTTTGCATGCAAAGTATACCCTATTTTCAAAGTCATTCAGAAGATTTGAAATGTCTTTTCCTCTGCAGAGCCTTGCGCAACATGTGAATCCTAATATTAGACCTTCAAATGCGAAAACTTGGTAAATCCCATATGTGCATAACAAATGCTTACTCCACACTTTTTCAGGGTTTCTGATTTATTCAGCAGGGCAAGTTATTAATAACTCTGTAGTGTTTGGTGAGATAGAGTTACCTGTCATAATAAATTTGAGTCTGGAAGTAAGTCAAGTCAAAAACTGGGAAAGCCCCACAAAACCCACCAAGATCTTACATTTATTAGATTCTCATCAATGTCATATTCCTATTATTAAGGTTTTGGGGTAAAAACTATAGAGGAATTGGAGAGCAAACCCCCAATAATAAGATTGGCTACATATCTTTTAGAGGAATCAGATACTGCAGAGAGAAGTATGGCTCTTGAAAAGAATGCAGAACCAAATACCCGTATTACTGGTTTTAACATATTGAGGTGGTACTAGGTAGGAGCAATTTGGGCTGGAATTCAGCATACCTAAGTGCTAGCCCCTGTTCTATAACTAGGATGAACTTGGACAGGTTACTTATTCAATCTTGCATGCCTAGTGCTGACATTCAATTTGAAAATACTCACTGAGCTCCGACTATGCACAGGCTGCAGCAGATACTGAGTGACCAACTCAATATTCATCTCCCCTTCTTCCGTGTTCAAAGAACCCTGATTTGGCAGTGTGTGTGTGGAGGTAGTGTGCTCAGTGAGAAACTCTCTTTCCCAGCCTCTCTTACAGCTAGCGGTAATCCCATGACACAGTTTTGGCCAATGAAAAAGAAGCATAAGATGGCCGGAGACCTACCTGGTGGTCAGAGTTTCCTGGTACGCAGAGATGTGCCAGAATCTGGTTCTGCCCATCACCAATAAGTTCTGTGACAGAGGAGGGGACCCTGCTCAACCTGTGAGGGAAAAGAGAAAACTGGGAGAGCCTACTGGAGGAGCTGATGCTTAAACTGGGTCATGAAATATCTCTGGGCTTCTGTTTTCTCATTTATAAAACAAGAAGATTGAGCGAGATCCACTATTTATGCCTTAAGTTAAAAAAAAAAGTGATTTAAAAAAACATCCTACTTATATACAGAGGAAATATAAAACAACAAAAAGCCATTATTCTATTTGGAATAATAAACAGGACACTTGGAAGTATATATTCTTATGAGAAATTCAACAATTTCAGTGTGAAACTATAGCCCACAGCAAAGAATAAACTTTATTGTAAACCCGTGACCCTAAAATGTACAGAAGTTATTTCTATTAATTTGTTTTTAGACTCATTTTTTAAAATCATTCTTCTTTGGGCAAAATTCAAATTGCAGAAATTCCAAGCTAGGAAAAGAGCAACTTTCCTGTTAATAGAGGTGAGAGGGAGTAGGAGGAAGTATACCTGACCATCTGAGAGAAAAGGAGGCGGAATTAACTTGACAACATTATGACCAGAGAGAATGAACTTAAAAGGCAAATGTAACTTGATGTGGTTTCTGGAGATAAGGACTAATTTCGTCTAAAGCTTTATTGTGAACAGAATGTTCACATATCTCTTATCTTATTTGATCCTCGAACGACCTGACAGAGAGGCATTATTAATATCCTTGCTTGGCAGGGGAAGAGAGCTGATGGGGTTTGCCTAAGGTCAGGCGTCCTAAGTAATGGTAGCACTTGGATTCAGAAACTCCAAATAACATTCTTTATATGATGTCCAGAATTGCATCAAACTGCAATTTAACAAACAGCCACAAAAATAATTTGGATGTCCTTTAACAACAAAAAACATCAGAGCAAGTGTTTTTTACACAAAATGGTCAAACAACAAAATCTTGTAGAGGTAACCAGTGGACAGTTTTATACTCCAGTCTTTTGTTCCACCCACTATAATTTGAACCCCCGGGTGGGAAGTTGGAAGTGGGACTACTGGAAGTAATTCCAGAGGGAAGGGCCTTCTGCGAGTCAGGACAGGCTAACTGCAGTAACAAAGACCCCACCACTCTTAAAATTAAAATTTACTTGTCACTTTAAACTCTGAATATTCCTGGTCAGGTGACTCTTCTGAGTGGTTTTCACGTTAAGTGGTGACTTAGGGTCTCTCCATGTTGTGATACCACAAACTTAACAAATGACCTCCAGTGTCACCATGAAAGAGAACTAGGCATGAGCTCACACCACGTAAAGACCATGGCTCTAGAGACACACATCACCTTTGCTTTTATTTCATTGACCAGAACTAGTTACCTGGCCACCATCTAGAAGAAAGTGAGGCTGGATAATAGAGTCTGTGGCTGGGTGGCTGCTTCCCAGTGCCAAGGCCACATAATGGAAGAGAACCGTGGATCTTTGATAGCACTTGTCTCTGCTATAGGCTTCAAAGTAATCACACATGTGATTCTTCTCTCCCTACTAAAACCTTGAGAGGTGAAGAAACATTGTTCCACTGCAGCAATTCAGAAAGAAGGCATTTTGTACTAGGAATGCTTGCAGAACTGAAGAGTTGCACTGTCAGCATTGGCTCAGATATAAGTAAAAGGCAAAGGAAAGAGAGCTAGAGCCAGGGAAATATTGGGAAGATTCTGTGCCTCGAAGGTGTTTTGCTGGTTACCATTTGGTGCCTACTTGATACGGTAGTCGTGGAAGCGCAGGGACGCCAAGGCAGGGGCCAGCTATCTTCTGTGGATCCCCTAGATTCATCCCTACCCTTTTCTGCTCCACTCTCTGCCCTGGGAGTTTCCCTGTTTGTCCTACATTAAAGACCTCCCTTGCCTTCTGGGTCCCAGCTGGGTTTAGCTGATGAGAGCCTCTGTAGGAGACTGAAGAGAGGGAGGAGAGAAGGGCAGCGATGTCCCCAGCTTTATTCCTACAACGTAGCCTTGGGTTTACTATGTCCCTTTTATTAAACGTTACTGCCGTTCTCAAGGCTCTCTGCTGGACATAACACTCTCACTTTCCAGGCTCTGACCACCCTGCTTTCCCTAAATTACTTCAATCCTTGGGGTGGTAACACCTCTTCTGTTACTAGCCCAGGACCATCTCTTGTAGTCTGCCTAATTCCTACTCACATTCATATTCCATTGTAACCAAATTATTCTCATTTGATTTTTCCATTTGTTGCTATTTCTTTCTTTTAAATATGTAAACATTGGGTTTTCAGCCCCAAGCAGCAGGCCTACTTGCTGTACAAATGCCAAGATTCCTTTTTTTTATTGTTCTCTGCGTTTTTAAGTAAGCCTTAGGGCTTCAGGACCTTAACCCCCTTGCCCCCATATCCCGACCCTGGCAATATTCCTACAGGGCTTTGCCAGTCTTGTTGCATTCGGTCTTGATTTTGCGTTCTTCCTTCTCTCCTCTTGTCCGTGCCCTTTGAAAATCTGAGCTCATCAGCACACTCCCCACCCAGTCACATGTCTCCCATCATTGCTCCCTGGATCTTCTAAAAGAAGAAATTGCTAACAAGGCAAGTGGAAAATTCATCAAATGTTTTGCTTTTTGCAGATTGAGAGTTCCATCAGGTCTCCAAAAAAAGTTGCATTAGGAAGCATCCAGTATAAGTAAAACGTTGCTTTGAGATTTCCTGTGTTACCAGGGAACTCCAGATCCATAGATACCTGACTTCAACTGCCCTGTCCAATTCTCTTTCTTCCTGATTATTTTAAAAGTCTGTATTTTATTTTATTCTTTTAAGTTTTAGCTACTTCTATCCCAGCTCCAAGCTGAGTCATCTCCCTCCCCCAATTCTTTCAAATCTCCAAGGAAGATTTTATCCCACTTCTGGTTCCTGCTCCTAGCCTGCACTCCTTTGATCCCACCTATCTGGGAAGCAACTTTCTTCTCGGCTTAATGATTACAGAACCCACTCTTCCTTTTCATTTTCCTCTCTTTTTGTTTTCCTAACAGAGAATCAGTGTAGAATAGTGGTAAACAACAGGACTTTTGGGTCAGATAGACCTGAGCTTGAATCCTGTTTCTACAACCTGGTGAGGTTACTTACCCCAATTTTCAGTTTCTTCATTCGTAAAATGGAGACAATAAAGGTTTCTAGTTATGAAGATTAAAAGAGAAAATGAAAGAGCAAAGTGGGGTACATAGCCCTCAATAAACCATGTTCATTTTTGTTGTAACCTTCTGTACGTCACTCAAATAAAGGGGTGTAAATTTGACCTACTGTTCTAAGTGAGACCTAAGACCTTTATGTCCCTTCCAGGAGAACCTGGAAGTATTCTTGTTTGTTCATTGCCAACTGATACCTGTCAATTAGTTCCGGTTACTACTCTAAGGAGAGCACAGTTACTTAAAATACATTGTGCAAAATCAGATTCAACCAATATTGATGGAGTACCTTATAAAAATCGGAGTACCTTGTAAAAATCTATGAGCACAGTAGTGCTCATAGATTTTCTACCAAAAAGGTTAATGTCACTACAGAATCAGACACAGCCAGTGAATAACTGTTTTGTGTAAAACCTGTAGACATCTTCAACTCTTTTATTCCGTATTGGGCTGACTTTTAACTGTTCTAATAATCTGACCATAGACAATCTTTTCTGGAAAGATGGCAGTTATAAAAAGCAACCATAGACACATAAAATTGAGATGGGAAGGGATCATTTTGAAGTCACTTTTTCTTTTACTTATCAAAAAGACAGCACTGACTTTGCTGTCTTTTAAATATATAATATAATAATTTAATAATTATTTAATATTAAAAATATAATAATTTCCAAAGGCTTTTTAATGGTCATTTGCTTCTTGATAAAGCTGGGCATGTATTTGGGTTATATTTACTCTCTAATTCTATTTCCATAGATATGTACCAGCACTTTTCCCTCCTCCAGAGGGACCTGACCCATTTTTGTTTCTGTGGTCATTTCAATTTGCATTTTAGCTCTTCATGTCAAGTTTGTCTGGGGGTTGATAGATCTAAGTTTATCCATCTTCAATGTTTCTTCTCCTTTTTAAACTCCTCTTACCTCTTCATTTATTCCAGGACAGTTGCCTTTTTCCCCCCTTCATTTGAGATATTATTTAACATTCTGACAATTTTGGGCATAGAAAGACTTCTTAAAGTTACCTACTTTGTTAGTTAGGAGTGTTCTTGGCTGCAAGTAACAGTATATGCAGTAAAGCAGTTCAAACAATAAAGATGTACCTTTTTCATATAATACTAAGACTGGAAATAAGTTGTCCCAGGGTTGTTTCAAAGGGTCAACAGTGCCACTGGGGACCCTGGGCCTTCTTGTCTTTCTCTGTGGGACCTACAATGTCTCCTCTCAAGGTCCTAGGCAAGTTGCAGCAGCTCCAAGTATCACAATCTCCCATTTTAGCATCCCAAGAAGAAGGAAATGGGTAGGGCCCAAAGCCCTTCTTGTGTAGCTTTCTCTTTTATCAAAGAGGACACACTTTTTCCAAAGGCCTCCAGCACATTTCCCCCCTAATCTCATTGGCCACACCATACCATAAACTTGCCTTTAGACTAACTAGTGTTGGGGGTGTGGGAAGAATTACCATTGTTGGCTTAAACCAGTTATAATTAACTAGTCATAATTAATCCCCTGAGGGTGGACACATTGACACCAGTGAACAACTGGGGTTCTCTTAACCAAGAAGAAGGTAAAAGGACTGATGAATAGACCCCTAGTCATCTCCATATTTCTCCTCCCACTGCCATTTGTAGATGAGGAATCTGAGATCCATTGAGGTGAAGGGTTTTACTAAAGACCATGTACTGAGAAAAGATCAAAGCCAAAAACAAACCCCTGGTTTTATGTTCCAGAATTAATTTTTCCATTCTATGCTCTCTAAATTAATCTTTTTTAAAAAATATTTTTTTTATTTATTTTTAGTGAGAGGGGAAAGGAGGGAGAATGAAAGGGAGAGAAACACCAATGTGTGGTTGCCTCTTGCATGTTCCCTACTGGGGATCTGGCCTGCAACCCAGGCATGTGCCCTGACTGGGAATTGAACCAGTGGCTCTTTGCTTTTCAGTCCAGTGCTCAATCCACCGAGCCACACCAGCCAGGTTCTAAACTAATCTTTTAACCATAAAAGCTCTGGGGAAGAAAGGCAAGTTGGTGAGCAACCAGGTCAAGGGGAATTTCTGTCTGTTTCCCAAGTCTCAGACTTTATAGGGTGACAGACTTGTCATGTCTAACTTGGTGAGGTTCATTTACTCATTTAGCAAATATTTACTGCCCTCCTGCATTATGTTAGGAATAGCTTTAGGTGCTAGAGATACAGTTCTTTTGGTTCATTTTCATAATTTCCTCCTCAAATATGAAATGGAAATCAAGGAGTAGAATTATATAGAAATCATTGCAGTTGGGGACAGAGATAACTTATACATTCTTTGAAGTCTGTTTTATTCTCTTCCTCCTAGTCACCTTGGAAGATGACATTTCCCAGCCTCCCTTGCAATTAGGTTGGACCATGTAACTGGCATCTGGCTAATGGGATGTGAGCAGAAGTAATGTATTCCATTTCCAGGCCTGTCTATAAACCCCTTTACACTCTTGACAGGGGTCTCAAGGTTAAAGCAAGCCCATCTCCGCTAGTTGTTTTGCCTGTAGTTCGGATAGTCAGACTGTGCCTCCCTCATTTCCCCCTTTAGCTTCATATGGTTTAGAAAACTGATTGTTTGGGGGATAGTCTCGAAATCTCATGGCTTTTGTTGTTTCTCTTTTCCATGGATTCCTTTTTAATTAATAGGTTCATCTTCTTTTGTTTCAGCTTCTTTAAAGTGAGGATAGATTTTACTTTATATAACCTGAGACATAATTCAACTTCTGCATCCAAAGGAGAAGGTCTAGAAACTGACGTTGTTAGTGGACATTCAAGCCAGAGACAGCGGTGAAGGAGTTTAAGGTTCCTATCGGGAGATGGCCTTAGCTTCCCTTCGAGTCTTGAGATTCTGAGTTTTCAAGTATTTGCCCTATTTCTGTCTCCTAGCACAACAACTCAGTGGGGCAACAAAATGACGCAGACACAAGTAAGATAAATCTAAGCCCATTAAACTTTTAAGTTCCTCCTCTTTAAAATGGTAATAGGAAACCCTAACTTCATTAGGTTGCTGGAGAGATTAAATAAGATAAAAGATAAAATACGCTCACAGTAAGGCCTAACACATACTAAAGGCTTAAAATGACGTTATTTAAATTGACGGGGCCAGACTGCCTGCATTCCACTCCCTGCTCAGCCATTTACTTGTCACATCATTTGGTACCATTCATGCAGTCTCACGTTGCATGTTGTCTCCATCAACAAAATGACAATAATAATATTATCTACTTCACGAAGTTGTGAGGATGGGGTTAAAAACCTCAAAATGTTAGCTATTAGCGGGGTAGTTTTAAGTTCCCTTGGTCTAATCCCGCTCTCATACGAGACAGCACGCCACCAAACAGCCGCCATGACTTGATATAGGGCAAGTGATAACGGCTCGTTTGCATTCTCCATCTTTAAAGGAAATGGGAAAACATCTCTTCTGGTTTTTTACACATGGTTTACTCTTGCCGTGTCTTAGAATTCTCTGTCCAGTACTTGCTGTAAATAATAGGTCCAGAATCAATTATGTATTGAAGTTATATACCTCCCCTTCTTGTGTGTGTGTGTGTGTGTGTGTGTACGTTTCATATATTAATGTGAAATGTTTGGTTTTGTTACTATTTCATGTTTTAGTATACAAAAGTTGTGAAATCATTTCCAAAAATCCATCTAATACTTATATAAATGAAAACCACCGTCTCGCAAAAGTTGAGAAAAATGCAAATCATTAGCCTTTGAAAACTTAACGTACCATGAAGCGTTTTGAGTTTTTACTTTCTTTCCATTTCTGCTATAACTTCGAAGGTGGTGTTTCGGTGTTACTGTTGGCTACATATAAAACATAAGTAAGCATTAGAGATTGAATAATCAATAAGTCTTAATCGATATGTCGTTAAAACACATGGGAACATTGAAGAGGTAACCAGTGATAACCAGTGACCTGAATAGTGTATGGAAAGATCATCCAACTTCTAGGTCCTTTACAGCTGCTTTGAACAGACAATAGAAATCGATTCCATAGGTCTTTGCAATCTGTTCTAATAACACACAATATCAAGCAAACCTGCTTGCTATACCTTTCATTAAAAGTGATCTATGCGGGGGAGGGGGGATTAAAACCAGGGACAGAGAAAAGCAATAGGTTGGTTCTCACTCCATCTCCTCAGCTTAATAGGAACCAAGTCCAAGAGGTCGCGGGAACAGTAAAGTCAGTGAAAGGCCCCCAGAAGCCAATTAGCCACGAGTCCTGTATTGCTCTCAGCTACCTAGGCCCGAAGAATGGGAGGCCAACATTGGCTGTTTAACAGAATGAGTCTATGTGACTTTGTGAAACTGCAGGGTTATTATGACTTTCACATCAAACGAGGCCTGGGTTTGAGTCCCAGCTCCACTGTCGCCTGGTTGCGTGGCTTGTGGCCCACGGCTCCACCTTGGCAGCGTCGCATTTTCCTCATCTGTAAAAGGGCATAACGCTTATTCCTGTGAATATGTGTGAGAATTATTAAGCATTTTGCAATGGACCTGCCACTGAGTGCAAAAAATATTTATTATCATTGGTATGTTTGAATTTTTATTAGGCAAATTATTTTGGCTCTCTGGGACTCAGTTGCCTCATAAGTCCAAAGGATTATGACCATTTGTACTTATCTGAGGGCACTGGGATGCAGTAGATGACCCCCCAAGGTCATGTACTATGAGATATGTGTGCGTGTAAGTGTGTTGTGTGCACATGTATCAGCCTTACTCCTGTATTCTTCTCAAGATATGCAAATAAGTGTGTGTGCGTGTGCACGTGCGTGTGTGTGTACACACATGTATATCATGGCATCAAGTCCTGTGGACTCTATTTTGAAACTAGCTCTCAAACCTGACCGTGCCCACTCTCTCTCCTGCTACCACTGTGCACGCCACTGAACCAGCCTCCTAACTGGCTGCCCCGTGTGCACCTCTATTGTCTGTTCTCCACTCAGCAACGTATGTGGATATCACATCGCATCACCCCCTTACTCAAAACCCGCAGATTTGGGTCTCAGCTCTCCTGAGAGATCTTCCCAACCACCTCTTTAAAAATCAGTTCTCTAACCCGTCTCTCTTTAGCCCCTTATCCCACTTTATTTATCTTCACAGCGCGTAGTGTCCCACGGCATTCTGTGGCTATTGGCTTCCTCATCTGCCGCCGTCTTCCTGCAGTGGAATGGGAGCTCCGAGAAGACGGGGCTTGGGTTCACTGCTGAACCCCTGTCTCCAGTACCGTACCTGGCCCACTGCGGGCTACACGCACAGGTGGAGAGCACAGGTTCCGGAGCTGGAGGGCCCAGGTTTGAAGCTCGGCTTCCCACCTACTGGCTGTGAGATCTTACACAAGGCCCTTAACCTCCTCTCACCTGTACCGTGGGGATGATAACAGGCAGGCAGACCTAGGGCTGTTATTATGAGGACTAAGTTGGTTAATATTTATAAAGTGCTTAGAACAGTACTTAATGGGTCATAGGTCTATAGAAGTATTTGCTAAGCTTAAAAAAAATCTGCAAAATGAATAATGACAGAAGGCCTACCTGTCTAAAATCTTCATAAATAGCCTGCCTCAGTGTCTTGAATTCTGGCATTACTGCTGAATTGATGACTGTATTTTGTTTTACTGCTTAACAAATACTTACCATACCCTGCTTTTTTGTTGCCTAATCTTTCCCCAGTGATATGTCTTATTTCTGCAGCTAGATTGTCAACTGCCAGAGGACGGGGCATTTTTATTATACTTTTAAGCTTGTACTCTCCTTCTAGCATCTCCTCACACTCTCCCAGGCATGCCACCCCCGATCCCTGGACCAACACACACAACACTGTTCTTAAGATGTATTCCCAAAAGTACGGCTCTTCAGGGATGGAGAGCTCCTTACAGCCCCAACAAGTTACCAAGCCCCGGTCTGATTTGTGAGTCCCTCTGCATCTCTGTTGTATGACTCCAGTTACAGGGAACTCACCTATTTTATTTTCTAACTATTTTATGTTACCGCAATTTATCGAGCACTTACTACAAGCCAAGCGCTGCAATGGGTGCCTGAAGCACAGTGTCTTCTCTAATTCTGACAACAACTCGGGCTATCAGTTTGGACATTATCCCATTTTACAGATGCAGGAACTCAGTCATGGAGCTGGGATGTGAATCCGCGCGTCTGACCGTCTGACTCCCATGTGTATTATACTGTCCCTAGAAAAGTCCTGCTCCATATGGTTGCTTTACTAGAATTCTTTTTTTCTTCATTTAATCTTCCCTGTTTCCTTAAGAGTGTTTATTCTGACATATCAGTTTACCCCATCGCTATGAGCATTCAAGGTTGGAGGTGACGTCTTATTCATTTTGGCATCTCCATCAACTAGCAGAGCCCAGCAGGTAATAAACATCCCATAAATGTCTATTGACCTGACCTCTGCGAAAATGTGAACACTGCGGGGAGGAGTATTTGAGGCAGAGGGCAGCCTCGGCTATTCGTCCCCCTCCCCTTCCTCTCAGCCAGCCTCCCTCCCGCCTTGTCAATGCCACACTGTTCCAAAGTTTTCCAGGATGTGGATTTTTAAAACTAAAGATTATAAATAATAGTCACAGAAACGGATTCTATTTGGCTCTGTGAGGGTCTATGAAAGGAGCTCAGAGCAGCAGTGGGTGGGTGGCCAGACCAGGAGTGGCGCTGATTGGTAAGTTAGGTGAACTGGAAAGTATGTATACACAGTGTACACACACTGACACACGCGTATACTTTTTATATACAGACAGAAACAAAGCAAAAGACTTTGCCCATTTCTCCTGCTCTAACCACAGTGTGTTGTTTTAGTTTACTGGGGTGAGTGATTATCCACTCCACAGAAAATTACTATTTTGGCTTTTCCTAAAGGCTGGTTTGTTCTGCAGCAGAGAAGTACAAAAAGACTAAGTTTCCAAAAGGAGTATTTTTGTCATCTAACAGAGCAACAGGGTGTGGAAGAGAGTGCTGGCTTTGGGGGGTCAGGGATCCTGCACACACACCCCTCGCTGCCCTGGACAAACTGTTGTGTCCGGCGCAAGCCCCTTTTCTGAATTTCAGAGCCTTGCCCAGGAGAGCTGTTCATCGAGAAATGAAATATAAAGAAGCAATCTTTACCTTCCATTTTCTACCCTGTAATCTGACCTACCATAACCCTTGGAAACTGGGAATGCAGGTTTGGGGGGCAGATGGAACCCAGTTAAGACTCAGCCGGGCTCCTTCCGGCTAGAGATTCAGCCCCCGGGAGCCGCCCCCACCCCACCCCCCGCCCCGTTCCCTCCTCTATGAAATAGGCTGAGTGATCTGAGTGATTATGCCTGCTTTCTAGGGTTGCTGTGAGGATTAACACAGGGATGCTCGTGAACACATGTTTGACACATGGCATGTCCTGGACAAGTGTTAACCATAAGAATAGTAGCAATAACAATAATTACCAAAATAACAAAATACCAAAAAATTATCCAAATACCTAAATAATGATCAAAATAGCAATGACAATCAAATCCATGCCCCGGAAAAGACATGAGAAGCCCAAAGCAGGGGGTACTGTCCTTGACCTTGAGGAGACAGGTGCATAAAACATGAAAACAATGAAAGCCAATGGGAACTCAGTGCCAGGGAGGGGTAGACAGAGGTGAAATCAGGACTCGGAAGGGGTGAGAGCCCCTGGGACTGACATGGTCAACAGAGTCTTCCCAGAGGGGGTGGCCGAAAAGCTGGGTCTCATCCTATCTGGTGGCAGGAAGGAAGATGGCGCGGTTTCCAGGAGAGGGTGTAATGGGCTTTCAGAGGTCAGGGCACAGACTGCTTTGATGGAGCAGAGAGTTTTTAATAAAATAGAAGTGGGGCAACAGCCTGTCTAGTGTCTCCCTCCGGGAATACAAATCAATAGTCATTGTACTCTTTGCCCACAAACTTCTAAACCTGAAATTTACTTCAGTGAAAAGCTGGATTTGTACTGGGAACTCAGCTGAAGTGGCTGGAGCAACAAGAGGTTTGCATCCTCCGGGGCACGTGTGGGACTCAGGGACACAGCCCGGACGGGCTAGGGAGAGGGGACGGGGAAGGGATTCCCAAGAGCCAATGCCAGCTGTCCCACCGGGCAGGGCCTCCAGGAACATGGAGAAGTAGACTGGAGGGAAGTGGAAGGTGGCCTTTTGCTTTGTCTCTTTAATAGGCCTGATTTGGATCCCCTATGGTAGTCACCCAGCACCCAGGAGTTCACATGTCCAGAATTATCCTGTTGAGCGATCAGAAGTCTGGGTGCCGAGTCTGGGGACTTGCTGAGATTTTGTAACAGGATAAATTATTTTTTTATATTTCTCCATATAAATCATTTCTCCATGTATGAATCAACAAAAGACTAGCTAAGTCAGTTAGCATCGATGCCATGCTCCCCCCCCCACCCCGCAAAGGAAACAAGGCTAACAGTAGATTTCTAAAGACCCACCAAGGGGATCTGTGGTGAACGGAAGGACTTTGGGGCAGGGAAGGCGGGGGTGGTCACCCAAGAACGGGGAGATGTGAGGGTGATGGGGTCCCGGAGACTAATGCCCTGAGGAGCACCCCAGGTTGCGGGATGGCTGCAGGAGGTCACATGCTTGTGCCACGGGGACTACTCCTGGGAGGGTACATCTGGGCCCACCTGCGGGGCAGTATCCACGAGATGGATGTGAAGACGGGCGCTCAGCGGACCCAGCACGAAGAGGCAGCGGCAAAGCTGAGGTGCGACGAATCGCCTCCTACCCCAGTTTTCTGGTCTCACAAACTCCAGAACTTAGGAATCACCCAATGGAAAGGTAAAGAGAGGTTAAGCCTGCCTCCCCGCACCAATACTGCGATCCCAATAGGTCTCCCACCAGTCAGAAGGTTGGGGAGTTTAGGGCAGATTCTCTTTGATTTTGAGACGTGAAAAGTATTGTGACATATCTCATACCCTAGGTTTGTACACTAAATTCTTTGCCCACTACTCTCCTAAAGTTACTCTCAGCAACGGGGCGAAGGAGTAAATTGATTTGCTTGCTAGCATCCCCACTGTCTCTCCATGTGGGAAGCGCAGATTGTCTCAGGAACATCTGTGGCTACTTGTCAAGAAGGCAGCAGTTTTCCAGGTCTCTCACCATGGTCTGAAGAGTAGTGCTGAGCAGGCCCGCCCCCGAAAGCAGAGGCTGCCCAGGGGCCAGGCCAGGTGACAAGCGAGTGTGGTATTTGTTCTCACTATGCCCAGATGTTTCAGTGCCTCGAGGCCAACGGGTCACATTGCTAACGCAGAATTGACAAAACAAATTTCCGAGAGCAATTCTGTGGCCCTTCAATCCCCTAACCAGAAAAAAGAAAAGATATAAAATGGGGTCAGAATGTGCGAGAGAGGGTTTGTAGAGAAGGTTCCTCTTGCAGGCTCTGTGTAGGTGGCCCTGTGCAAGTCTTCTCTATCTGCCCCCGCCAGGCAGGGCGGGGGGCACTTCTACCTCCTTCACTCCAAGTCCCAATTGCCACAACCAATTTTACAACATTTTCATCGCCCCAAAGAGAAACCCACATCCACTAGCTGTCACTCCTCATTTCCCCCAAGCCCCGCAACCCTAGGAAGCTACTCATTTCTTTCTGCTTCTATAGATTTGCTGATTCTCTACATTTCATATAAATGGAATCATATTATATGGTATTTTGTAACTGGCTTCCTTCACAGAGCATAATATTTTCAAGGCCAGTTCATGTTATGTAATGAATCAGTACTTATTCCTTTTCCTTGCCCAATTATATTCTGTTACATGAATGTACCGTATTTTGTTTGTCCATTTACCCATTCATGGGTATTTGGGTTGTTCCCACATTTTGGCTCTTACAAATAATGTCGCTGTGAATATTCACATACAAGTTTTTGTTTGGACAATGTTTTCATTTCTCCTGGGTCTATATCTGGGAGGGGAATTGCTGGATCCTATGGTAACCCTGTTTTAACCTTTTGAGGAAATACCAGGTCGTTCACTGAATCACTTTTAAAGGAGCAGTAGGAGACGAATGTGAAATTGAGTTTTGATAATGTCGTAAGTTGTGCTTGTTCAACTTACTGATTACAGGTGAGATGAAATCAGTCCAACCCTACCCCAGCTAACCACCACCCATGGCCTAAGGGGCTATGGACTAGGGAGGCAGGGGGTAGGGGAGACAGAGAACGGGTAAACAGGGGCTTAAAGACAAGGTGCAGGGACGCCAGATGAGACCTCAGGAGTGGTCAGAAGTAGGCAAGAAGTGAGTTGGACCCAGAAGTCTATGAACCAGTCGAGCTAACAGTGTGTGCTTGGACTCATTCAGCATTCAATGCATCTGTACCTATTACATAGCTACTGTGTGCCAGGGACTATCTTTAGGTGAAATTTTGACTCCACACACACTGTTTTACCTAATTATCACAAACACATGAGGTGGCTATCATGATCACATTTTACAAATGAGAAAACTCGAGCTTGGGTAAATGACCAGGCTGGGGTCACACAGCTCTAAGTGGCAGCCTGGACCAGAAACCTTGTTGGCCTGACTCCCAGGCCAATGTTTTTAACCACTACATGCGTCTCAGCCTGAACTCCTGGGCATACCTTGCCAACTCCTGACAGGTTGGTTTTGCAAACCTCCAAAAATCCTTCTGTGGAGTGGAGTGGGCTATTAAAATGGCTCTCAAACAATAACAATTTTTTTTTTAATCAAGCTATGTAGTGTGTGCCAATTTCCATGGTATACATAGTCCTACCACAGCAGATTTCAAAGTACCATCACTTTAACTACCAGCTCACAAAATCCCTGAATATTCAACAATTAGCACATCTCTGCTTTTATATCTTTGAGTTTTATAGGGCTTTGCTCTTAGCCTGTAGAGCCTGATTGCCAAAGTTCCAGAATAACATGTGTCCTTGAGTGTTCTGGTTAGTTGAGGGGTTTAACCTGTAATACTAACTCAACAAATCATTTTGGGGGGAAGACATGCTTGTAAAAACTGGTATTATATGACTCACCGAAATAGAAGCAAAGTCACGCTAAAGACATGCACCAAATTTGTATGCATTTTCCTTGTTTTACCTCTAACTAATAGTTAACATATTTTTAGGCTTATTCCAGAAATGTCAGCTATAAGCCAGTGACCATATGATAGAAGTTAAAGATGACAGAAACCAGGCCTTCTTCAGTACAGTGTTTCTCAAACTAGATTCTGCACGTTCCACCCGAATTTTAAAAATATAGTACGTTTTCCACGGTAAGCTGTCAAAACTTCATTAGTTATAAAGATAAAGATGGAACTTCTCTTTGTGGATAAGTCATAGCCATTTAGCACAAAGATTGATGTCCCATAGGAACCTAGATTGGTCACAGAACCTAAACGGTCCCTATGGGACATCAGCCTTTGTTGGGGGAGGGTAATGATACTGTTTTCCTTTCAAATGAATGGGCGTGTGTATTCCTCATGGATGAGAAACAGTGCTCTATCCCCGAGAATCTGATCACTTTTATAAAAAATCGCCCTTTCCTGTTGTTTCCAGACTTTTTCAGAGCCTTTTCAGCTTCATTCAGCTCCTTTTGTTTCTCACGCGGACCAGCAGCCAGTGAATACCAGCCGTCCTTGCTCTCCACGCAGCCGATCAGTGAGAGCAGGATGAACTGGCAATCTGCAATCTTCCAACCGATTTCATGTGGTTCACCAGACCAGGATCTGCTGGCATGGTATTTCCTAGCTGCGAATGACCAGCTTCATTATCACACCGCCCTGAGCTAACATTTTGCCTTTGGCTTGCAATCGGAGTTATTAGATTCTAGAAATATCCCTCTTTGTCCTGTTTCTAAATTTGATTTCCCCAGAATCAGAGAGAACACAAATTCTCCAGAGCTTTGCCTATAACAGGTGAATATGCCGGTGAAGCAAGGCCCTGCTCCAGACGGACGCCACAGCCGGAGCCCCAGCTAGCTGGGGTAGCGTGCTTGGAGTTTTCTGCAGGAAATCAACTAAATAACACTAACATTCTTTCCCTCCTCTCCTTTCCACTCTTCACTTCCCACTGTAATGAAACAGTTTAAGCTCAGCACTTTAGCTCTCTCAGGAGGGCAAAAGTGTTTGACAATTTCATTCTCTTGTGACCTTCCCATCAAAACGAAACGTCTCTTCTCTCCTTCATTTGCTTATTCCCAAAGTGCGTCTCATCAAGGCTATTGTATTTCACTGAAGACGCAACTTTCTGAAACAAGATGTCCCGAAATGATAGTTCGAAGATGCAGCCTTTAAAAATGGCAGAAGTGGCACTTTAGATAGAATGCAATCACACTGTAAGTGGATCCAGTCCTGTATTCAACCAAATAATTGTGGCACAGTCAAATACAGCAGGTTGCTAATGCTGTACATAAAATCATCTGATGAATCAAAATGAGGGTCAAATCTTCCCCAAGTGGTCATTCTTTTGTTTAATGTGTGTGTTCCTTCTTCATAATGAACCCACTAATGGAAGGTTTAAATGAAAATGTTCAGTAGCAATTTAAAAATATTGATGGAGTGGCTTGTAGGTGCATAGCTGTTACAGACACAATTCAGTCGACTTCAAAACATTCGTGGCCTGCAATGCACAAAGCTCTGTGATAGGTGATGTGGGACATAAAGAGGTGGTCCCTGCCTCAGAGAGTTTATCATTTAGAGTAGAAGGGAAACAAGGAGAGAAATAACAGGAATACAAGCAATTACCCATGCCATATATATTCCCTGAATGCCTCTCATAGGCCAGCCGCCATGCTAAGACGATTAAGACACTGTGATGAGCCAAGGAAAACTGGTACCTCCCTTAATAAGGGAACTACTTTCATCAAAGGTCTATTGCACAATTGCCGCATGCCAGCTGCTGCTCCTAGAGCTACGGGTATCGGAGTGAGCAAAGTCCTTACTTTCGTGAGATTATGTCCTATTGGGGAGATAAAAAAGCGAACAAATAAACAAATAATATAGGTTCATACAGTAAATTAAGTTCTATGAAGCATAAGGAAGGGGCAAGTGGATTAAAATTAATGAAGGGGAGGGGGGTCCCAGGTCAGTGTGGCTCAGTTGGTTGGAGTGCTGTCCGTGCACTGAAAGGTTGCAGGTTCAATTCCTGGTCAGGGTACATACTTAGGTTGCAAGTTTGATCCGTGGTTGGGGCACATACAGAAAGCAAGCAATCGTTTCTCTGTCACATTGGTGTTTCTGTCTCTCTCTTTTTCTCTCCCTCTTCCACTATCTCTAAAAGCAATGAAAAAAAAATGTCCTCAGGTGAGAATTTTTTTTTTTAAGTGATGAAAGGAACTATTTTAGATAGGGTCATCAGGGAAAGCCTCTCTGGGAAGACTTTTGAGCAGAGACCTAGTTATGGGCAAGAAAACAACCATGCAAATCTCTTGGGTAGCGGGAATGACAAATATTGTACAATGGCCCTCAGGTGAGAAGGAGCTTGGTGTGTTTGCGGAAAGTCAAAAGGCCATTGTGTCTGGAAGAGAGTCAGCCAGGGGAGAGGAGAGTCCCAGAGAGAGAGAGGTAAGATTGTGTGAGACCTTGAAGACCAGAGTAAAGACTTTAGATGTTGTTCTAAGTGTGACAGGAAGCCAATAGAGAGTCTTTAAAAATTTATTTATTTATTTTTAGAGAGAGGGGAGTGGGGGGAGAAAGAGAGGGAGAGAAACATCAGTGTGTGAGAGATACATCGATCTGTTGCCTCTTGTACGTCCCCAACTGAGGACCCGGCCCACAACCCAGGCATGTGCCCTGACCGGGATTCAAACCAGCAATGTTTCGGTTCATAGGCCGGTACTCAATCCACTGAGCCACACCAGCCAGGGCCAATGGAGGGTCGTGAGCAGGGCAATACTCTTACCTCATTATTATTTTTTGAACTATTCCGGCTACTATGTGGGGAATAGATGGCGTGTGGGGAAGGCAAGGGTGGAGGGCAGGAGGAAGCTAACCATCATCCAAGTAAGAGAACTCCTCCCACCTGACTGCTTTTCAACTGATACATCAGCTCTTCCTGCCTTCAGACTCTGACGGAAACAATGGCTCTTCCTGGGTCTCAAACTTGCTGACTCATCCTGTAGATCTTGGGACTTGTCAGCTTCCCCAATCAAGGGAGCCTTTTTGTTCTGCTCAAGAACAACTGATTGGATGAGGCCCATCCACATCAGGGAGGACAATCTGCTTTATTCAGCCTACTGATTTTTAAAAATTTATTTATTGGTTTTAGAGAGAGAGCGAGAGAAACACCAATTTGTTGTTCTACTTATTTATGCATTCATTGGTTGATTCTCGTATGTTCCCTGGGTGGCGATCAAACCTGCAACCTTGGCATACCAGGATGACACTCTAACCAAGCAAGCTACCCGGTAAGGACAGTCTACTGATTTAAATGTTAAACTCATGCAAAAACACCCTCATAGAAATATTGAGAGTAATGTTTGACCGAATGTCTGGACACCTCATAGCTCAGTCATATTGATGCACAGAATTAATCATCACACTGCCATTGAGATGCACCCGGTGTTTTTTCCAGCCCCACCTCTCAATTGCTCTTTTACCCCCTCTGACAAACTTTTACACCTCAGACAAACTGGACTCTCAACTGCTTTCTAACCATGCCCAGCACTTCCCATCTCTGTCTTGGTCCCAGTCTACCGCACAATAGTGCCAGTCTCTCCTGTCTCCCTCTCCCTCTTCCTGTCCCTCCATTTTTCTTTCTCTCTCCCTTTCCAAGTAGTAGCCTGTCTGCAGTTCTCTGAGAGAGAGTTTCATTCTCCCCTGTTTACAGCCTGGTTATCTGTCTCTCTAGGCAACAGCAGAAGATGCCACCCACCGCTCCCAAATTCACAAGTCCTTGGTTCAAGAGATCAGCAAAGGCTGATGAGCATCTATGAACCACAATTCCAAAGGACAGGGACCATAACTCACCCAGCTTGAGACAGTTGCCCAGCTCTTATCCCATCTGGTATGACCCGGTGGCAGCATCACTGTCCCACATCACTGCCAGGCCCCATCCCTGTGGACCAGAAGGGACAGTTCTCAGGGAAATGAGGGCCAGGGCTGAACAGCCCGTGATTAGTAGCATCATAACACTGTTTGCTTCCTGGGAGTCTCTTGCTACACTCTTTTCTCTTCCATCGGACCCTGAGCTCCCTTGGGGCTCATCTCTCTAGCTCCAGGGCCGAGCACACTGCCTGGCACATGGTGAGCACCCAGCAAAGACTCCTTGAATGAAGAAGCATTTATTCATTTGTTTTCATATAAAAATGATAATGAAGGCCTCTGTGTACAAAACTCTCAAGAAAACACTACAAAACACAGTAAGTAAACAGCAGCATCGAGGGTCTTGAGGCACACCCTCAGAAAGAGCACGCTGTCATTGAAACACATTTTTTAAAAAGTGAAAAATGCTTGCCTAGAAAGTTATTGAGAGTGGAAGATTTTTTCTTCTAAGACCCTCACTCGCAGTCATGGGAAATACATTGATTACATGTGACAATACTGGTGTCAAACATCATTATGGAAGACATTTAAAATGTCACTTGGCATTTCCCTCCCCATGTTAAAATAAGGACTTTTTTACATAAAAGGAAGAATGGGAGGGAGGGAGGAAGGAAGGAAGGAAGGAAGGACAAGCTGGGAGACAAGTCTCTGTGTTGAGGCCGCCCACCAGTGACCTCCTGGGCTCAGACTTCACTGTCTAAAACTTCCTCCTGCAAATGTCCCCGATGGTGAGGTGAGAGTGACCACAGAAGTTAAAAATGAATATTAAATCATTATTATGAGCTAAATTGTGTCTTTCCCCCCCAAAGCTTGTATTTTGAAGCCCTCATCCCCCGTACATTAGAATATGCTTGTATTGGAAGATAGGGTGTCTAAAGAGAGGTGATTAAGTTAAAATGAGGCTGTTGGGCGGGGCGGGGCGGGGGGGGGGGGCCCTGGTGCCGTCTGACTGGTGTGCGAACGAGAAGAAAAGATTAGGACACAGAGCGACAGAGCGGGGATGTGCACGCACAGAGGGAGGACTACGTGAGGTCACAGGGAGAGGGGGGCCATGGCAAACCAAGGAGTGGGACCTCAGAAGACACCAACCCTGCCAACACCTTGATCTTGAACTTCCAGTCTCCGGAACCAAGAGTAAACAAATTTCTGTTGTTTAAAGCCACCCAGTCCTGGTAGCCCTGGCAAACGCATACAATCCCTTTTTCTGATGGCTCCCCGTCTTCCGAAGTGTAAGGACGTTTATTTTATTATTTGTTTACTATTGCATATGAATTTACTTCATTGAGCCAGCATGTGAAAGCACAGAAGATTCAACTCGGTAGCAAACTTATCAAACATCCCCGGAAAGAAAAGCCGCAAAGCCAGGGATTAGGGCCCGGTGTAACCAGGATGACCCCACCTTAACTTGGTCACATCGACAAAGAGCCTACGTCAAAATCAGGTCCCACTGAGAGGCACCAGAGGCCAGGACTTAAATACATCTCTTTGAGAGACACAATTCTGCCATGACGGATGGCTATATTTGAGGGGAGTTGGCTAGTACCAGCAGAAGCACGAAGAATTTTCTGGAGTGCTAGTGATGATGTTCTTGGTTTCGCTCCGGGTGCTGGTCACACTGTGGTTTCAGTTTATGAACATTCATCCAGCTCTTCCTGTATGACATCTGCACCTTTTTCCTGTGGATGGTACACTTCAACAACAACAAAAATTTTTTAAGTCGCCTTTGTTTAGAATTTGCACTTGTTTATTCTTTTGATTTATGTTTCTCCAAAATATTAGGGAAAAGCAAATCTATCAGTGTCTCAAAATCAGGCAAAAGAAGACTGTAATTGGATATATCACTATGGGCTTTGATGTCTCCCCTGCATCTGTGATCAAGAAACTATATAATGAGTAAAAGCCAGAATATATTCAATATTTTTAAATTGAATTGATGTTTTTCCTCTTCACAACAACATCTATATACACTTGAAAAATATGTGTACATAAATGGCTCAGGCATTACACATTCGTTACAGACTCTGCTTGCCTGCGGTATGGATTCACAGGCACTGTGCGGTGGTGCACGGGCACTCTGGGGCCACAGACTGGGGATCGCCTGTCTAAACCCCTTCAGGGACTAATGTACGGTGGCGAAGGGCATGGAATTTGGCGTCAGACTACTTGGGTTGAAATGCCAGAGTCGGCCATTTTCTTGATATAAGAAATCAGTGTTTTTCCACCCGTAAAATGGAGTGATAATAATCATATCTAACTCATAGGATTGTTGCGAGTATTGAGACAAATTTAATACATGGAAACCGTAAGTTTCTGTTACACAGTAATTGGGCCAGGTTTTATATAAGCATTATTATTATTAAGTATATTACCAGGGTTTGCAAGCCTGTGGTTGTTGTCAGAGCGACAATCCAAGGCTGGTAGCTGCCCTACTCCTGATTGAAGTAGATATTAGGGGTACAAATTACTTGGGGCTGATCTTCTCTCTCGGTTGTCGTGAATAATGCTGCTATGAACATACAAATATCCGTTCCAGTCTCTGATTTCAATCCTTTTGTAGATATACTCAGAAATGTAATTGTTCATCAAATGATAATCCAGTTTAACTTCCGAAAAACTGCCACATTATTTTCCACAGCAGCCGCACCATTTTACATTCCCACCAGCAATGCACAAGGATTCCAGTTTCTCCACATCTTTGCCAAATGCTTGTTGTTGTCTGCTGTTGTTGTTTTTAAAAATAAGAGCTGTGGCGGTCAATTTTATGTATTCGTGTAGCTGGACCATGGTGCTCAGATAGTTGGTCAGATGGTATTCTGGATGTTTCTATGAGAATGTTTTGGATGAGAAATAGATTTGAATTAATAGACTTAGAGTAAAGCAGATTTCCCACCATAATAAGGATGGGCCTCATCCCATCAGTTGAAGGTCTGAAAAGAACAAAACGACCTACCATCCCCTGAGCAGTGGGGATTCTGCAGCAGCTGGTTTTCGGCTGCAGCTGGAACACTGGCTCTTTCCGGTTCTCTAGCCTGACAGTCTTTGGACTAGAACTGCAGGTTCAGCTGTCCTGGGTCCGACCTGCTGGCTCACCCCGCAGATTTTGGTCCTGCCAACCTCTATCATCATGCTGCTCAATTCCTTACCATAAATAAATATATAATCATTTATATATAATAAATATTTTATAGGCATATCAATCGATCCTATTTCTCTGGAGAAACCTAATATGATAGTCATCTCAATGGGAGTGAAGGTCTCATTAATATTTGAATATGTATTATAAATAAACATATACCATATACACACTATATATAAAACTTTTATTGAGACTTACTGTTAGGTCAGTCTCGGTGCTGCCCTAAGAACCTTACATGTGAACCTTAATTCACGCAATGTGCATAAAAGCCCCCTGAGGTAGGCATTATCGGGACCCCCAGTTTACAGTCAGCACAGAGAGGTTAAGTGACACTGGCCTGAAGTCGCGCAGCTGGCATGTGGTGATTTGAACGCGGCAGTCTGGTTCCGGAGTCCTCACTCTTGCCAACTGATGCTCCGACACCCTCTGTTCCAGTGGCTTCACTTAATTGTCATCCCTTTCCATCACCTCCCCTCTTCCTGAAAGTCCTTCTGAAGTTTTATTCCCTCAACTCAGTCAAGGCTGGGTACTGCGACATTCCCTTTTGTGACATATGGCGTGAAGGGGAGGAATGATAGTGTCTGGCTGTTAACAGAACCCTGAAAATATGCCCTTGAGAAATAAAATTAGGAATGGCTTAATCCTTTGCACTGGAAGGGGAAAAATTAAATCGTTTAAAAATGAAAATGATTCCCGTAATGTATTTCAGCCAAATAATTAAAGCGTACTCATATTAATTACACTTCAAGACTCTCCTTGCCCTGCTGTGCGGGGCTCTCCTTTTTGGTGGGGTTAAGTGAGGACAAGCTTTTTGAGATAGCGCAGAATTCCATTTCAGGAAAAGTCTCACAAGGCTGGTTCGGTGAAGATTTCTATCCAAAAGAATTGCCCAGCCAAGCAATTAAGCCACTTTCAGGAGTTACTAACTTCCAGCTAACCTTTGTGGCAGCTGGAGCCACACTTACAACTCACAGGTGTGATCTTTTTTTAAAGATCAAACTCCCTCTCCAGGACAAAATATATCTAGCACTTGAAACTTAGAAATGGCCCTAAGCTAGGTCCCTCTCCTTAGAATTGCTGCAAACATCACTTTCACATCTGGTGGCCCATACTGTGTCCCATCTTTCCAAAGCAAAGCCGGAACAATTGCATCAGAGCTGTTGGCTTTGACCTTGATGGGCTTCCCAGGATAACTGTCTCCTGCAACGTGTCTTGGAAATGTGTGCTCTCCCATGTTGTAAAGCTTTAGCTACTGCTAGATGGTGACTTAGCCGGGCGTGCCACAACTCAAATCATTTCACAGTCTTTTAAATCAGACTCAAAGCGATCTCAAAGACCATCAAATCATACTCAGCTTTACAGATGAGAAAATGGAAGTTCAGAAGGGCTGTAGAAAGACACTGAAGGATTTTAATCAGGGATGGGCCAACAGGGTTCGCCTGCTGAACTCACTCAGCAAATCTATGGGTGATACAAAGCGGAGAATCAGAGAGACCACTCTAGGTTGGGACAATGGGCCAAACAAGCATGATGCAGTTCAATTAAGAATAATAATAATAATAATAAATTATAATAATAAAGCACTACCTTTAGTTATTACAGCAAGTCCCTGTAATAACAGAGGGATGTGGGACAGGGGGCCTGCAGAGATTGCGTTAGCCAGATGTTTAAAAACTTAATTAAATCCTAATAATGGCACAAGCCTATGTGTTAATGTATGGATGGCGTTTAGAAGGACACACGAAATTGTTCGTGCTCGTTATCTTCGGACAGCAGAATTAGAGGGAAGAAAAGGCTACCCTTTTTACTTTATACTTATTGTATTACTTATTTTACAGTGAGCATTTTATTAACTTGGTAATAATCAAATCTTAGAAACTTTAAACTATAGTGATTAACAAAAACCTGAGGCTGAAGGAGCGCATCTAGAGGAAGGATGGGAATGTGTTAGACGGTATGGAATGTCTATTGTCTAGCCCTGAGCATCGAAGAAATGTCGATAAGATAAAGTACCATTCAATACATTCAGGAGGAGGGAGACGGAGATGTGGCAGGAGCTGTAAATCAGGCCGCCAAGGGTTTTTTTTGTTTTTGGGGTTTTTTTCTGAGTGAATTTAGCTAGTTTCAAACTTTTGAAAGCTTGGCATGTAAAACAGGGACTTGCCATCTATCTCATTATGAAGCACTAGTATATGAACATTCATTCACAAAGTATCATAAACAAAGTGTAGCTTCCTTGAAAAGGGCATTTGAGAAAGTATTTCCCCTTGCAAGGAATTAGACCACTTTAAAAAGATGAGCTGCGCTTTCTGGGACATATTCAAGGAATGATTGAGTAATTTTCAGAGATGAACATCTGCATTTTTTCAGGATAGACTATGGAATATCTAACGATTCTTACCAGTTTATATTTACATACCATTTTTCTGCTGAAATACACCACAAAAGCTCCAAACTGCCAACCATGTAAAGGAAGGTCAAATTATTCACTGTGACGTTCGAGGCCCTTTAGAATGTCGCTCTGGTCGCCTTTCCCAGTTTATGTCCTACTGTCCCCATGGGGCACCCACATCCCAGCCTCCCTGTCATCCATTCGTCAGGCCCCTCCTGGGGTCCTCGCCTTTCCTGCGCCCATGCTGTTCTTTCCTAGAATGCCCTTTTGGCCTTTCTTGACTTAGGAAATGCGATTCATTTTCCAATATGAATTATCAAATATTACCCTGCTTTGAGGCTTCCCCACTCTCCCAGAGATAGTTTTTCAAAGCTGACATTCACTAATAGGAATTCCCAGTCATAGGAGTAGCTACGGCCCACTCTACTTGGCTGGTCAGTGCCCATGCTGTATTTGGGCTTAAAACTGTAAAATATCACCCTGCTGTCACGGTGACACATCTAACGCTGTCTTCTGCTTTGTCTTCTGGGCTCCTCTCTCCGCTGGCCAACCGGGAGCCCCTTGGGGGCTCTCGGTCAGGACCGAGGCCAGCCAAATCCAGATCCCCAGCGCTTATACAAAAGGCCCGTCCCCTTCATAGCTGCATCTGGACATCTGCGTTGAATCAATTGATGAAGTTTAAAAATCGCTGTTTCTAACCCTTACCAGCCAGTGCAATCTTTAAACTTCAGTAGGCAGTTACCTCCTTTGTGCCTAGAGACGTTAGCCGAAATTGGCACGATAAACAAATGCCGTATTTGTTACTACTTTGGAGGTCTTCGGGAACATTCTGAGAATACACTGACTTGATATAAACTTTGAAAGAGGCAGGGATACACCTATGACCATCATTCTCAGAGGGGTATTTTAGAGTCCAACAGATAGAGTCTACTACCCTACTTAAGCGTTCAACAGATCTGACTTTGAATTCTAGCTACGCCAAGTGCTGGCCATATCAGCTGAGTATGTTATTACTGTATCTAAACCCCAACTTCTTCATCTATGAAAAGGGGATAAAAGCGGTATCTTCCTTGTAGGGTTATGGGAAGGGGAATTTCCCAAGATTCTGCATAGAGGGCACTTAGCCCAACACCTGGCATAGGAGTCGGTGTTATTACTGCTGAGGGCTCTGGGTTTAGCAGCTGTAAAAACAACCCTGGATCTGTGAACAACTACTACCTGTTGTAACTTCCCCGGCTGCTCTTATTGCATGTAGACATAATTCTACCACCTGGTTCCTAAGAGGCATTGTAAGATGTTGGATGTGCTCGAACATGTATTTTAATGTTTGGAGCACTTGGATCCCAAAAGGAATGTGTTTTTACATTTATGTTTAACATTGCTATTTTACTTTAAATCCAGCAACAAATCCACTTGACCCATTTGTGTTAAGCCCTTTATGTGAGCAGAGCACTGTGACTTGCACTTACTCAAATCCAAATTAAGGTCTAAATCTGAAAGAAAGAAAATCACCTTTTCAAAGAGCCAAACTCCATGAGGAGAGAAAGTAGGCCAAATACCTACTGGACAAGCTGTTGGAAGGGATACACCATTTCTTTTAACTTGTGTTACTTTGCTACTGGCACTAAAATAAATCCATCTGTGCCAACACCTATTATTTCCCCACTTCCTAAGAAGGTCAGCACACAAACAATACAGAAGATTCTGGATAAAACCTTGCAACAATGATTACTTCTCATGAAGTTTAGATTCTGGTTCTGCATCTTTCTGGCTGTGGGATTTTGCCATATTTCCACCTTTTTGATGTCCAGTTCTTGTTTTCCGATCTCTAAAGTAGAGATAATAATGTAACTTTGTTTCCTAATGTATGACTCAGCTTTCTTTCCAAACTTGTGTTATTCCTAACAATAGCGACAATAACATCTACCTCAGAGTGTGTGTGTGTGTGTGTGTGAAGAACACCATACACTTCTGTTCCTGCCCAAAGTTCAGCAGTTTTTCACAAATAGTTTTCAATTTTCTGTTTGCCTCCGCTCAATTTTCAGACCTCTGAAATAATGATTCTTTAACAATTTTTTTTAGTTTTATAGGTTTTTCTTTTGGGGGGGGGTGTAGAATTCTCTTGCCTCTTCTCTCTGTCCTAGACAGAAGTTCCTCTTATTAATGTATTTTTAATACTTTGATACAGAGAGATAAATTGCCCTCCAGAAAGATGATACCAATTGGTAGTACATGAGAGTGCCAACTTTCTTACAATTTTACCAGGATTGGATAATACATTAAATAAATCTCTCCTAATTTATAGGCAAAAATCTTATCACACTATAGGTTTAATTTAAATTTCCCTAATTGCTGTTACTTCAAGGATCTGGCTTGAGGATAGGATGAGATGATATTATACGTGTTAAAATCCTCTGGATGTAAAAATTTCTATAGCAATGCAAGGCATGTATTGCTGCCTTGCAACACTTAAAGTCTGACCACAAATCAAGACAGTTCCCACAAATCCTGTTCTCAGGATGCTTGGGAAAAACCCTGACTGATGCCTGCCTCATATGCAGAGAACTCAGGCTTTAATGCATGTGCCCTACTCACCCTTGAGGCATATTAGTGATGATGTCCCAGCAAACCAAGGTTAGAATAATGTCCCAGGAGATGCGGGAGCTGCAGGAGTTGGCAGGAAATTGGAGAAGGAGGGGCAAACCTCAACTTCATCTGACAGCTCGGTGTTTGCAGGCCGGTTCTGATATGGATTTAATATCTGAGAGCGTCCAGACAACATTTCTATGACAGTGTCCTAAGAATTTCCAGGAGTGATGTATGAATTGCTGAAATTCATTCAACATTTACTCTGAAGGGAACAAGGAAATAAGAAGGAAAATCCAGCCCTGACCAGTGTGGCTCCGCTCGAGTGTTACCGTGTAAACCACAAGCTGGTGGGTTTGATTTGATGTTTCTGTCCCTCCCTTTCCCCCTCTCCCTAAGATCAATCAGCATGTCCTTGGGTGAGGAAAAAAAAGAAGGAAAATCTATGGAAAGTCTGTAAAACTCAGGAGATAGGGCATGGATTTCTTTTCCTTTTGTAATATACGTTCACTGCAGAAAATACAGAAAATTCGGGTAGACAAAAGAACACAACTTCCACATTTGGTCTCATCACCCAAAGATAACCATTGTTATAAGTTTGTGCATAACCTTTTTGATGTCATATATGGGAAAGGGAAAGAGAAGCCAGGTATTTCATAACCTACGTGAGGTCTTGTTGTAGTTTGTAACCCTGGTGCTTCTGTTTAGCCCCTCGGTTGAGAGAGGGGGCTGCCAACGAGTCAGAGCAGCGGGACTCGGAAAAAGGTATCAGAGTCCGTCTTTAAAGCCCAAGAGGGAAGAAGCTGATGAAAAAATGCACCTGCAATTAGATGATGAGACTATTAATGCCTGAGAAGACAATCTCAATACCTGTCATAGGAGGGGAAAGTTGGAGAACAAAGAACAATGAGAGTGGGCGAAAGGCAGTGCTTCTCAAACCACCTGTGAGACGATCGATCAGTCTTAAATTTTCAAACCACCCTAGACTGAGGCTTTTGTGAAATATTAAAATATATATAAAATGCTTTTGGATGTCACAGCCATTCCAAATTGCTATAAATTCAACTTCTGTATTTATTGCAGGCTGATAATGAACAGTTTGAAGGCCAGCATAGGTCCATGGATCCCACACTAGGCAGGACTGAACGAAAATACTTGTCTTGTTGTAGTGACAATTTAGATCTCAATAGGGATAGAGACAGTGGTTTGCTAATAAATGTTTAACAACTGCTTCTGGGGCGGGGGGGGGCCCTGATCTGTACCATTTGACAATTTCCATTCTGTAAGTATTCCCATCACAACGGATTCCAGGCTCCTGAGGTGAAGCCAATGAACGCAGAGTGAGAACAGATGTACTCAAGTTGTCTGCAGCAAATCATGTAAAAAGAAACCCACACATGGGTCTTAAGTTAACGCAACCATCATAACAAACATAGACTATATAACCTTTAAACTTGCAGAAGAAAACTTACCCAATCCAATGGAAAGCAGGAAAGGAGGATAAAAAGAAACACCCTTCTTTGGATTGAAGTAGTTCTCACATTATACAACCTGCCCCTTGAGACAGAAGCCAGAACTCACTTTCCCAGCATCCTCTGCAGCTTAGGTATAGACATGTGACCAATGCTCAGCCAATCAGGTGGCCTCCCTCTAGACTTCAGAAGACAGCATCAAGAGGAAGCTTAGTGTAAGCCCTGGTGACAAAAATGTCCAGATCTTGGCAAGTAGCAGCAAGGGGAAACTAGTACCCGTTCCAGACCTCATTCGTGAGAGCTGTAGAATCTGTGGTGAGTGGTGGCTTCATTGGAAGAGACCACAAGGTATAGCTTGGGGACTGACATCCTGACCCTCCCGGAGAGCCTGTGAGGTTCCTAATAGCCCTAATAGAGTCCCTTTGTGCTTAAACTATCAACACTAGATTCTGTTGTTTGCAGCAAAGAACAATGATTAGCACAGCACCTGAGCTTCATCTTTAGAATAACATTTTTCTTGAAATATAATTCACATATGATACAACTTATGTATTTAACTGCATAATTCAGTGGTTCTTAGTATAGTCACAAAGTATACTAAATAGTCAATTTTATATTTTCATCACCTGAGAAAGGATAATATGTAACCATTAATGGTTACTCCCAATAATCCCCCCAACACCCTCTCTCTAACCCCTAAGCCCTAAACCACCCACTCTCTGTATTTGTCTGACCTGAACATTTCACATAAATGGAAGCATACATTGTGTGGGCTTTTGTTTTAGGCTGGCTTTTTTTCACTTAGTTTCACTTTTCAAGGCCATTCCATGTTGTAGTATGTTTCTGTACATCATCTCTTTTTATTGCTGAATAATATTGTTATATAAAAATACCTCATTTTATTTATCCAGCAGCTGCTGGACATTCTGGGTGTTTCTACTGTTTTGAATCATGCTGTTATGAACATTTGCATACAAGATTTTTTGGGATGTGTGTGTGTGTAAATATATTTTCACTTTTTTGGGGTACATGCCTAGGAGTAGAGCTGCTAGCTCATACAATAACTTTATGTTTAACTTTTTCAGAAAGTGCTAGATTGTTTCCAACACAGCTGTACCATTTTACAATTCCTCAGCAGTATATGAGGCTTCCAGTTTCTCTACCACCTTCTCAATACTTGTTGTTACTTGTCTTTTTTATTAAAGTCACTCTCGTGGGTGTAAAGCGATACCTCATTGTGGTTTTAATTTGCATTTTGACAATGGCTAATGAGGTTGAGCACCGTTTTGTGTGCTTATTGGCCACTCGTCAATCTTCTTGGGAGAGATGTCCAGTCAGTTCTTTAACCCGTTTTAAAGCCGGTCATTCATCTTTTGTTAAGTGGTAAAGTTCTTTATATATTCTAGGTACAAATCTCTTATTGAATATGTGATTTGCAAATATTTTCAACCCATTCTGTGGTTGTCTTCTCACTTTCTTGAGGTACGTCTCCTTTTTTTATTGGCAAAACAGAGTTAAGTCTTGAATTGAGTACTGGCAGAATCACCAACATTGAAGGCTTGTGAGTATTTACAAAAATCTTAAAGAGGTCAGTTGGAGGTAATATTAGTTCACTGAGAAAAAAAAACTAACATCATTTCATTTTGCTTTTACACTTTTACTCTCCTTCTGTTGCTTTTTTAATAAAAATATTATCTCCTCTTGTTATTAATATTACCTCCTATAAGGAAGCAGATATCAACTTTCTATAAGCCACAGTATTCTATAGTAAAGCTGGAATGGATTATCTTATCAGGTGGTGAGCTTCTAATCACTGTGAAATCAAGATCAGGCAATTGGACTGACCATCCCAGCTAATGATATGACACAGGAGACACCTGAGTGGGATTTTACATGGTTTCTAAGATCCTCTTCTTTGATTCTAGTCATTCATTCACTCATTCATCCATCCATTTACCAAGAGAAAATTTAAGAGTATTATAGGAATTAGTGAAATATCACAAGTGAACAAAAATTAGGAGAAAAGAGAAAAAAAAAGCCATGTTAGAGATATCAAATAAAGTCAGGAGTGAGGCAAATACAAAAGGGCCACGTTGTTAGATGCACAGCCACACATTAGGCTGCCAGTTTGCCAGCAGCCAAGGCCAAGAGGGAGACTTGATCAGCTACACAATTTACAGTGCCCATTGGGTGCAACTCTTTATTCAGGAAACAAAAAGCAGTGACACCTGAGCCCGGGCCTACAAAAGTCACTCCTTTGTATTACAATATTTCTTTTTCCAGTTCCCCATGGAGCTTTTAATCTCTTTGCTAACTGCCTTTTTTCTCACATTGGGCAACACTTAGGAATGCTGACAGCCCTGAGGCTGAGAACTTTTGCCCCACAACCGAAAATAAGAAAAACACTTGTTTTCCTTAGAGTCCCAACACTTGAGTCCTCCTTGAATTGGCTTTTATAATGATGTCTTTTGAATAATGATGAGAAGTACCATTTATTGAGCACCCAGGCACTTTACCGTCTTGACCTATAGTTTTCACAATAACCCTAAACCAGATACAGGCATGCCTTGTTTTACTGCGCTTCGCTTTATTGCACTTCACAGCTGCTGAGTGTGTGTGTGTGTTTGTGTGTGTGTGTGTGTGTTTACAGATTGGAAGCAAGACCCTCCACCAGCAAAAAGACTGTGACTGGCTCTATCGTGACACTTGCTTTATTGTGGTGGTCTGGAACCGAACCTGCAGTTTCTCTGAGGTATGCCTGTAGTATTTCCCTGTTTTATGGATGGGGAAGCAGACTCAGGGGAAATGACCTGTTCAAGGTCACAGAGCTGGTAAGCAACAGAGCCAGGATTGTGAGGGGACGTAGGGGGTGGGGTGTACAACATGTGTAGGTATGACGTGTGTCTGTATTATATGGAGGAGAGGAAGAGAAAAGAAAATAAGAGGGTAAAGAAAAAGAAGGAGAATTCTAGAGTGTGTGTCAGCAGAAGTAAGCTTAAGGAGAATACAAGAGCAGGAGTGAAAATGAGGCAGAGAACATTCTAGAATGTATGTGAGGGAGGTGGGAGAATAAAGCACCGGTGAGAGAATTCTTAGTGGGGAGAGGTGTCATTTAAGAGCAGCTACTCCTTTGTCACCAGCCAGGGTGGCCGTCAGTCTGTCCCTCCATCTGTCAGTTGCTGGCCATGTCATGTAGGCCATAGCAATTTCAGATGTCCAGAGGTCATGGTTCCACCCACAAGGAGCTTGTAAGGAGATAAGGGACACGGGAGAAAGACCTCAGAGCCCTGATGCAGGGGGAAAGTCAGAACCGGTAACAGAGGTGGGGAGAAAATTGCTGTATGTTAGTTTGCTGGGGGGTGAGGAATGAGGAGAGAAGAGGAGTCTAGCTCAGCACTGAGTTTAAGAAGAAGGATTGTTAAATAAATTATAATAGTCTGTCATATAATATACCACCAGGAATAACAATGCAGATGTGTATTGATTGGCACGGAAAGAGATCCACAATTTATTACGAAGTAGACAAAACCTCAACTGGTTGTGAAGCAGTACATAGAGTGCGATGCATTTTATTTTAAAAACTATACATTTAGGTATGTGAAAAGCACCTGGAAGCATAGACATAAAATTGCTAACAGTGATTACTTTTGGATGGAGGGACCTTGATTTCCTTGTGTTCTTTTTTTTTTTTTTTAAGTGAGCATGCATTTCTTTGATAATCAGAAAAATAGGAAAGAGAGAAGGTGTAAAGAATGAGAGGCTGTGAATGAGATCAGGGCCAGTGCCTATTTATCAGCTCTGTCTTGGAGGATGCAAAAGGCTCTGCCTGGAAACCCAGAGTTAACCAATGACCCCTGTGGCCACACTGTCATGGCTCCTAGCTCCCTCTCCCTCCACTCCTACCCTCCCTGCTTCCCCCGCCCCCCACCGGCCTCCTGCCATCGTGGGACAATCCAGATGATCTTTGGGAAGGTACCTGCGCACCCTGTCCTGAGTTGGGCCCAGCTGGAACGTGTGCTTATCCCAGGGGAGGAGGAGAAGGGAGGAGCAGTGGGGTTTCCATTCAGGCTTTCTCCGTCCAGTTCCCAGGACGCAGCGGAGCTGAGTCAGGCTTGGGAACAAGAACACACATGTTCTCCCACTCAGATGCACTAGGTCAGAGACTTTGTCCTGCCTCACGTAGCACCCAGATGGGAAGTTCTTGTGGGGAAAACCTAGGGAGCACGTTGTGGGCAGCCGACTAATATGATTCATGTTTCTGATGAAGCCTATTTAAGTCAGAGTTTGGGCCTGAGGTCGGTTCACACTGCTGAGGCCCTCCGCCATACGGGTGGGGCTCACTCAAAACTCAGCATGTGGAGGGTGGCTGGCAAGAGGGAGACTGTGATAAACGCCATTTGGGGCTAACACACGAAGGTGGACTTAACAGGGGCTGTTCTTGTTCAAGTCCATTCTGGTCAAGCCCATTACTGGACTCGCTTCTCCATAATAGTGAGTTTTTTAAAACTACGCATATCAAACAGAAAAACAAACCCAGCCACTTAAGCCGCAATTTCTGACAGCTCCTCCTGCTCACAAAAAGCGATCCTACTTCTCTCTAGTGGAGGTGGGCTCTGCTTAGCAAACTTCAATTTAATCGGGTGCTCGAGCAAACACCCCTTCCTGTGCCCCTTTCCACCCTCAGCTAGGTATGCTTGAGAACGTGACAGGCAAGCAGAGACGGCGAAACCCTCTGAGATGAAGTGAAGAGCAGCTCCGGGGTGGGCGATGACGAAGGAAAGAGCTTCGAAGTAAGTGAAATGGTGGCAGGGCAGAAACTACGGGGAAACGTGTGTGTGTACTGTATGGGAGCCCCAGAGGGGTCCCAGTGTTTTTGCAGTCAACAGAGTTTTTAATAGTCAATGGTTTTGTTTGCTTTTGATCAGTTCTGAGGCCCTGTAGCCCCTGAAATTAATCCATTATGAAGAGCGGTGTTCGAGAGACAGAGTGACAGAAATGGGTTCTGGGTCAGCGTGCCCGGTTTGAGACTCAGGTGTGCCACTTGGGGGCTCTATAACTTTGAGTACGTTCCTTGGCTTCTCAAAACCTTAGGCCATGGAAAGCAATGGTGTTTCTGAGGATTAAGTGAGATCAGCTGTATAAAGGGCTTAGCACAGTGCTTGGCTCCTAGGAAATGCTTAGTGTCAGTGATGATGATGATGAAGGTGAAGAAAATGAGGATGACGATGAGACAAGGATAACATAACAGCTGCAGCTCTGTTGTACAGTGTGTCACCTGCCAGTATTTAATAGCCATTGGAGAAACCATGGATAGGAAGACCTAGTTGAACACCAGACTTGGATGAATCAGAGCAGTGGGTCTCAAAGTGTGGTCCTTGGACCTGCAGTGTCAGCATCACCTGGGAACCTCGTAGAAATTCACGTTCTAAGCCCCCACCTCACGTCCACTGAAACAGGAGCTCGGGGTGCGGGCCCAGTAATCACTATTCTAACAAACCTCCCAGTTGATTCTGATGCACGCTTTAAATTTGAGAGCTGCCGAATGGGTGGATACTGTTTTAGTATCTTGCAAGACACGAGCCACGTGGCTGGTGGGTTAATTGTTTTTCATGCTTGTTCAGATGTGGGTACTGTGTAATCACTGTAACTTCACTGCATATGATTATAAGTAAATGTATGGTGGAATCAAATTTATGCAGGTGTGAAACATAGGACTTCAGTTTTCTAAAAGTCATCATGCCTCACTCTGGAGTTCTTCTTGGAGAAATTCTCTTTCAGTTAACCTCATCAATTTGCTTCATCAGTTAGGAGCTCAGACACCTGACATGGGTGTTTTCCCTCCTCCCCCACCCCACCGCACCCCCTTCCCAGGATGGCATCTGGGTGCAAGAGAGAGCTGAGGCAGCTTCCTGCCGGCAGAGGAGAGGTCTCAGCACATGCTCAGTGTCCTCCCACTGCTCACGGACCTGACTCTGCTCTGAGGCTCTGGGCTCTGGGCTCTGGCCGCACCCACCTGGACTTCTGGTGTCTTATGCTGACACCTGCTGCAGGAAGCCATGATCCCCATCACGGCTTCCCCAACTGCAGCCTTCTTATTGTGATCCTTTTACCCAGACTTCCTTAGTAGATCCTAGGATGGCAGACAAGAGCCCAGGCTGCTTCAAACCAGGGGAGAAATGCCCTTAGTAAGAAAGGACGAAACACCAATTTATCCCATAGCTATTCACTTTCTTTCCTTCCTTCCCTCCTTCCTTCTTTTTTTTTCCCCCCTTAATGAAAAGCCCAAATGAAAGACATCTGTCTTGGAAATTGAGATTTAATAAAAGTAGGTAATACTCTGGGAGGCTCTGGTTCCTATAATTGCTTAAATTTTAATTTAAGATTCTTCCCAAGAACTCAAGGTCTAGGTTATATGACAAGACACACCAGGAATTAAATTTCTTTTTACTTTAAACAGGACAAAAATTAAAGTCTCAGTAAATTTGGGTTTTATAAAACCAGACATTTCCTGAATATTGTAGGCCACAATCTCTCTTCATTACCTTCTAGAATATACACTAAATGGAAAATTTTCACTTATTTTGCTCTTCTTGCAGGTCATGAAATCTTATTATTCAATATTTCACTTTCTTAAGTCTTGCTTCTTCTCAAATGAGCTGTAAGTGACCGGTGGACAAAGATTATAATAATCATAGCTGGTAATAATTTGAAAGGTTACCACATATACCAGCTGTATTAGGCAGGATGGATTAGGTTAGGCTGCAATGACAAATGACCTCAAAGTTTCGGTGGCTTAACATAATGAAAGTCTTCTTTTTCTTTTGTGGTACGTGCCCATTGAGGTCATCAAGCAGCCTCTGCTCCATATAGACTCTCAGGATCTAGGCTGACCGAGGCTCCATTACAACCCAGTGCTCCCACGGTCTTCCCAGCAGAGCGTGGGGATGTGGCAGATTGCACACCGTCTCTGAAAACTTCTACCCAAAAGTACCATATCAGTGTGCCTGCACATTCCATTCGCCAGTGCAAGTCACATGGTCACCCCTAACTTTAAATTGAAATGGTGCAGTTCTACCATGTGCCTGGAAGGAGAGCCAAAAATATTTGAGAGTAGTGCCAATGATTATACCAGGCATTGTGTTAAGCTTTGACTCATGTTGTCTCCGCCCTTACAACTTCATGATAGGTGACTGTGTTAGTCCCATTTTTTATAGTACGGGAAGCCAAGGCCACACAATTTGTAAAGGGCGGAACAAGATTTGAGACCAGATCTGTTGGATTCCAACGTCAGTGTTTATACCCTAAAGAGTACCCTGTTTTTTCAAGGAAAATGAGTTCACTTTTTATTGAGCTCACAGCCTCAAAGTTTAAGTGTTTTATATGCTTTATCTCATTTAGTCCTTGCAACAACTTTGTGAGGCGGCTTCAATGATTGGCCCATGTTAAGGGGAACCTAAGCTTAGAGAAGTTAAGATCTCCCAAGGAAAATGATCCTTATCTAATTCCAAAGACTATTCTCTGAATCTACCATCTACTGCAGTGCTTCTTAGAGTGAAGGTTCTTCCTGAGACTCATTTGGGGTGCCCATCCAAATGCTGGCTCCTAGACCCTATGTTCTCCTAGTGAATCTGCTTTTGGGGAAGGAGTGGGGAATTACAACCCTGATGCTCGCCAGAATTTGATATCCACGATCCTGTTGTCATGCTCATTCATGGTTGTATAGCACTCTGCTTCTGGTGGTGAGTCAGCAAATCAAAAACGTAACAACAAAACCCCAGCCCACTGCCCTGGCTGGCATGGCTTGCAGGGAGAACACCAGCCTGCGAATCCAAAAGTTGCCGGTTCGATTCCTGGTCAGGGCAGATAGAGGTGATAATTGCCTGGGTTCTTGGTTAGGTACAAAATCCGTATTTCTCTCCCTCTCCCTCCTTTCCCATCTCTCTAAAAATAAATAAATAAAACCTTGAAGGAGGGGGGTACCCAAAAACCCCAGCCCGCCACCAGGCCAAACAGAGGCGATAATTTCTTTGCCACTTTGCTGGCACTTACAGGAAAAGATAAAGAAATGAATACATTCAGTACCAGGTTCTGGGCAAAATCCCTGACATCAACGTTTTTCAAGACTTAAGGCACTAAGGGAGGGAAAAAAGTCAAAATTATTGCTCAATGAAATTAACGCCACATTAAAATCATAACTACAGAACTCATTACTGACCTGAAGCAGAATCCAGAGACATTAAGATTCTGTGAGTATAGCCTTTTGTGGGTGGCGAGGAAGCGCAGAGAGCACCAGGAGGCCCTCGGCAAGCTGCGCGGAGGACAAGGTAGTGGGTCGCTGCCGGCCCACCCCCGCGCGCTGCCGCCCGCGCGCCGTGGCACCTAACCACATCGTGGCCAGTTGCCGCTTCTGGTGCTGTGTGTCTCAGCTGAAGACGATGAAGAAACCCTCAGGGGAAATCGTCTATCTGGGGCAGGTATTCAGAAAGTCCCCTCTTTGCGTGATGAACTTTGGCCTCTGGCTGCGCTAGGACTCCCGCAGTGGCACCCGCAACATGACTGGGGGTACAGGGACCTCACCGTGGAGTTAATTACCTAAAAGTAGGTAATACTCTGGGAGGCTCTGGTTCCCATAATTGCTTAAATTTTAATTTAAGATTCTTCCCAAGAACTCAAGGTCTAGGTTATATGACAAGACACGCCGGGAATTAAATTTCTTTTTACTTTAGATAGGACAAAAATTAAAGTCTCAGTAAATTTGGGTTTTATAAAACCAGACATTTCCTGAATATTGTAGGCCACAATCTCTCTTCATTACCTTCTAGAATATATACTATACGGAAAATTTTCGCTTATTTTGCTCCTTACAAGCCGTGAAATCTTATTATTCAAGATTTCCCTCAGTGCGTCGTCACCCAGTGCACCGTTCCCGCACCCCGTCAAACCAGATCATGAAGATGGAGGAAGGAGACCACGGTCAGTAAGTGCTGCCCACCAGCAGTCCAACTGCTTGGAGCAGCTCCATGGCTCCAAGATTAAGCTCCGGCTGCCTCACCAAGCCCTTCATCGCCAGCACAAGCCACACTTCACCATCAACAGGCCGAACACCTTCTTTTAGTTGCAGGGCCTCCCTGTCCCCTGGTCTGCCCAAATAAACTCCTTGGGGAAAAAAAAATTCTGTGAGTCTAGACAATGGGCCCCCTTCTCCCTCCACATGGCACATGTAGGCAGCTAGACTCTGATGCTCTGAACACAGAAAGGGAGGGTCGACCCCACACAACTGTGCAGGCTGAGCAGGGTGCAGCCTGTTGTGAGGAGGGGTCACAGACCGGAGCCAAGGGTCCTGGTCCCTGAGCCAGTCTCTGGCCTCCACCGCTCCAGCTGGTGTGGCTTGAGCCCATCTCTTAACCTTTCTGAACCTCACAGACACCGAGACTTTGTGAGGTGCATCATAGGGAGAGTTTACTCATTATCACATTTAATGAATACTTTATATGCTCCAAAGTCTATTCTTAGTGCTTTAAGTCATGCAAATTTCAAAATAACCCTATGGTGAACATACTATTATTATTTCATTTCTATAGCTGAGGAAATGGGCACAGAGAGGTTAAATGACTTGTGCAAGGCCACCCAGCTGCTGCCTCGTAGGTACAGGATTCAAATGCAGGCAGCCTAGCTCCCTAGCTCATCTGAGCCCTTCTATGCTATTGACTCTGTACTACGGCGTAAAAGTGAGCATCTAGAATGAACTCGTTCAGTTTACTCGGGGCTGGCCCAGCCCTGGGTGATCTACTTTAAAAGAGGCATAGACAAATTGGGGGTGATTCAGAGAAGGCTGGCTAGTACAGTAAGGAGGCTCAAGCCTTGTTATCATTAATAACCTTATACTTACTTAGTGCCTGACTGTATAAAGTGCTTTACCTGGATTGTTTTATTTAAGCCTTTATAATGTCCCTAAGGGGTAAGTCCTAAAATTATCTTCATTTGATAGAAAAAGAAACTGAGTCACGGAGAGGTTCAATCGTCTGCCCCCACACAGATACTAACTGTCAGGGCCAGAGTGAAAACCCTGGCAGTTTGAATCCACGCTGCCCGGGCTTTAAACCAGCCGTGCACAAATCATGGGGGTTGGGGAGTGGGGGAGGATCCTGTTAAAATGTCTGATTCAGTAGACCTGGAGTGAGTTCGAGCTTCTCCATTTCTCCCAGCCCCCCAGGTGAAGCTGCTGGGCTGCAGACTGCGCTCTGAGTAACGAGGCTTGACGACACCCCCCACCCCTGCCAAGAACAGTGATGGGAGGAACGGAGTCGCTTAGCCTCCAAGCAGCCCAGTGGGGTGGAGCCGAAGGATGTCGTGGCTGGCCTCAAATATTTAAAGGACCTCCATGTGAAAAGCAAATCAGACTTGACTTACAGAGCCCCAAGGGACACAATGACACGGACATGTATCTATTTCCAGCCCTGACCTTTCCCCTGAACTTCAGAATTCCACATCTAACTGCCTGCAGAACCAGCCACTTGGGCGTGCCCCTCAGGAAAGGCAAACTGGATACGTCCAAGTACAACTATTGCCTTTCCCAATTTTCCATGTCGGTCACGGTGTGGGAAACTGGGAACCACCCTAGGCCGCATTCGGTCACCCCAACACCCCTTCGGTCATCAAGACCTGCTCATTACCTTCTATTTCATTTTAAAATTTTATGTTGAGATAAAATTGATATATTACATTGCATTAGTTTTAGGTATACAGCATAGTGATTTGAGATATGTATATAATAAGTTTAGTTAACATCCATCCTCTTGCATGGTTACATTTTTTTTTTCTTCTGGTGAGAACTTTCAAGATCTTCTCTCTTAGCAACTTTCCAATATACAGCACAGTATTGTTAACTATAGTCACCAGGTTGCCCATTGCTTCCCAGGACTTATTTATCTTATAGCTGGAAGTTTGAACCCTTTGACCCCCATCACTCCTTTCACCCATCCCCCACACCTCACGATTTGGTAACTACCAATCTGTTCTCTGTATTTATGAGTTTGGTCTTTTTCTTCCTCTTTGGATTCTGCATAGAAGTGATATCATACAGTATTTGTCTTTCTCTAACTTATTTCCCTTAGCATAATGCCCTTAAGGCTCATTCTACTTTCCATTTTTTAAAAACATATCTTCCCTTTGTTTCTTGCCTCTGTCTCTTGTTTCTTGTCTCAGTCTCTCAGCATTTTGCCCCCCCTGAACGGCTGCTATAGCGTCTACACTGGCCCCCTGGTCTTCAGTCTGACTTTGACTCCTGTCTCCAGCCTGCACATGAGCTGGCAGAATCACCTGTGGCCTTCCCGATAAAACCCAAGTTCCTTAGAAAGGTCAAGACCCTTCTCAGCTTGGCCTCTGTGGCCTTCTTCCTCCTCATTTCCTTCCATGTCCCATCTTGCATGTTAAGCTCTACTAACACCCAGTACATAGCACTTTCCTCGATACCTCCCTCAGGTTCCTGCTTCCAGGCCTCAGGCAGGCTGGTCCCATTCCCAGGAAGGGTCTTCGCCTGTCATCCCCTGTTCATCTAAGCTGCATAGAAGCATCTCTCCTCTAGAAAGCCCTTACTGCCCCCTTTTTTTTAGGTTCCCAAGTGTGTTCATTTTAACATTTAGCCTGACTACAGTGTCTAATATACCAGGCCCTAGGATGTTAAAATGGCCTGGGAGTATGTCTGTCTGTCTCTTTCAAGGGAGCACAGGACCCAACCATGTCTCATTCCTAGGGGTATCCCTACCATCTTATACAAATATGTGTTGACATAGGTTGTTTGTTTAAAAGAGCCTTGGAGTTCTCTCAGATTCTCCTCTCACTTTCACACCCGCATCTACTCCAACAGGTCCTGTTCGTTCTACCTGAAAAATACATCCGGAATCCAGCCACTTCTAACCCACTGCCTGGACAAGTACAGCCCCTCCCCACCTTCTTCCCTTCTTCTCCATCCCCTCTGTGTCCTCACACAGCAGCCGGAAGATGCTTTGACAACGTCAGTCAGCTCATGTTGTCCCTCTGCTTAGAGGCCACAGAGGTTTGCCGTTACCCTTAAGAGCCAAATCCCGAGTCCCCAGGGTGGCCCTCAAGTCTTTATGATCTGCCTTTCCAGTCTTCCAGACCTCATTCTCTTGCCTTTCTCTCCTGTATTCATCACTCCTCAGCCGTCCTGGCCTTTGAGCTGTTACTCAGGCATGCCAAGCAGGTGCCTGCTTCAGGACTTCATCCTTGATGCCCCTTCTTCTGGAATGTTCTTCCCTCAGATACTCACAAGGTGCCCTCTGTCACTTCTGTTAGGTCTCAAAGGTCACCTCCCCAGGCTGGCCTTCCCTGATTACCCTTTTTAAAATCCTACTCCCCTCACTCTCAGCATCTTACCTTGATTTATTTCCTTCATAGTTAGTACTTTCTGTCTGTATATTCTGGAATATACAGTAGCTGTGCATCTCCCCCCACTAAGAATCTAAGCTCCTTGGGAAAGGGACGGAGTCTTACTCTCTGCTGCACCCCTAGAACAGCGCACGGGCCAGCGAGCAGAAGCTCCCTGGGGCCATTTTTCAGCTCATTAGAAGGAAAGACTTCCTGTCATCAGAGCCTGAAGATGAAAAGAACTAGCTCTGGAGGGGATAAATCCCCTGTCATGGGGACATTTAGTTCACAGAAAAGTTGGACAACAACTGTTTCGCAGGCAGGCACACAGGAGCTTTAGAGCAGCCTGAGGGCGGAACGAGATGGCCTGCAGTGCTTCTCAAGGCTTCAGCTGTATTTGGTTTCATGCACCTGCATAGGATCCTCAGACAGCCCTGGTGGGACTCCTTGAACTTGACTGAAGGAGACTGCATGTGAAAAAGTCCACAGTTAAATGCTTTTCAATAGGAAATTTATTTTTCAGTTTTCCAAGGAAGAATATGATCATTCAAAAATGTCAGAAAGTAGGAGAAGGAAGAAAACGGACACCTACCATCCCATCCAAGATATGACCACTGTTAATGTTTTGGGGTATCATTTTCTTGTTTCTTTAAATGTATTTTTTTGCTGTTGTTTATGTTGTTACATATTTTATATACTTATATCTTAGTCATCTATTGCTGCAAAGAAGTCACACCAAACCTTAGTGCCATAAAATGGCAGTCGTCATTTGTCATCTGTGGGTCAGAAGTTCAGGTGCGGCTCAGCTGGTGGCACTGGCCGCCCTGGTTCACGTGGCTGCCGTTGGCCGGGGGCTCGGGCTCGGGCTGGGCTCCTCTCAGCACCTTCTGCACTTAGGAGTCCGGTACCTGGGCTTCTTCAAGTCGCAGCAACTCCAGAGGCATCTTCCTCCCTCTCCTTGTGGTCCAGCCCCAGAGCCTCCCCAGCGTGGGCATCGGGAACACGGTGCTTCAGCATGCCAAAGCCCTTTGTTTCTAAGACACCCAGGGTGGAGTCTTTTATGAGCCTGAGGAGTCAATCGCATCATTTCTCTCACTGTTATTGGTAGCGGCAGTTACGAAACTCCACCAAGAGAGGAGGGTCAATGTTACATCGTAAGAAAAGTATCTATTCACCCATCCATCTATCATTCTCCTTCCCCTCTGGAAAAATCCAAGTTACAATCACAAAATGTTTCTTCCTATCTTTTAAAAACTTTATTGTAGCATAAGCCTTGCCTGAAGACTTGTAAAACATTTTTAACATTTTAATTGCTAATAATATTTTGCTCCAGTTAATTTTACCTGGTTCTGAACCTATGTTTGGTTTCTAGTTTTGTTTTTTTCTGTTATAAATAATGGTGCAATGAACATGTTTATCAGTTATAAACTTTACCTCTTTATTTTAAGAATTGGAGACGTGGAACTGTTCTATGAAATTACTGGTTTAAAGAGTACATACATAACAAGTATGTGTCCCTCTTCTAAACAGATAGGTTTCTTTTAATATTCTCCCTACATACTACAAAACTGCCTTCTAAAAGTGTTATATGTACCAAATTACATTTTGCCCTGCATTCTCCCCTTCCCACCAGTACTCCCCCCCACCCTTAGTTCATGTCCGTGGGTCGTACATATAAGTTCTTTGGCTTCTCCATTTCCTATACTATTCTTAACCTCCCCCTGTCTATTTTGTTCATTTTTGCTACAATGCATGCAAATGTCTGTTTCACCTAACCTTAGAAATTACTGTTAAGAATTACCACTAAAACAAAACTTGTTCATTCAATAGACCAAAAGGTATATTTCTTTGCATTTCTTGAATTATTAGAAGAGTGAGTATGTTTGCCTCTGTTTGATAACCTGCAGCGTTGAAACAGTCTCTTTTAAAAAAACACATTTTGTAATTGAAACATAAAGCATTCACACACGTAGACAGAATAGTGTCATGACCCTTCATGCACCCCTTTATCCGGCTTCATACCGTCCCACCCACGGCTGGATGCATTTCATCTATGACCCGCTGACTCTGCCCCCCACATTAGATTACTCTTAAAGAAATCTCAGACATCATATCATTTCTCCATAAATATTTTAGGATGTCTCTAAAAGATAAACACTTTTACAAAACATAACCATAAAACCACTATGACACCTAAAATACTCTTCCATGTTAAATGTAAAAATATGCTTAAATATTAAATATCCAGTCAATGCTCAAGTTTCCCTGCTTGTCTCGTAATTTTTTTTAAATTGTTTTATTTGAAATAGAATCTGAACATCTACTGATGGAACTTGACAAATGTGTACCTTAAGCCTTTCATACTCTTCAGCGTTACTCTCTCGTTTTTAATTTTTTGCAATTTATTTTTTTTAAAGTATTCTATTGGAATATTTATTTTTTATGGGTTTGAAACACTTTTTACCTATTAAGGATTTAATTTTTTAAGTACATTTTATTGGTTATGCTATTACAGCTGTCCCATTTTTTTCTCCCCTTTATCCCCCTCTGCTCCACATCCGCCCCTTCCCTCCAGCACTCCCCACACCCTTAGTTCATGTCCGTGGGTCATACATATAAGTTCTTTGGCTTCTCCATTTCCTATACTATTCTTAACCTCCCTCTGTCTATTTTGTACCTACCAATTATGTTTCTTATTCCCATTTTTGAGGAAAAATGAAATAAATGAGGTCACTTGTCCTATGGAATTTCTCATCTCCTGATTTTGTTGATTACACCCCTCTGCTGTTTTTCAACGTGTTCCTCTGTCCCTGGTATTTTCTGTGAATTAGTAGCTGGGTCAAGAGAACTGGTCTGGTTCAGGTTTGAGTTTGGCAAAAGGCTATATACAGAGGGCATTGCATACTTTCATTAGGGGCCATGACCAGGTTGTCCCTCTGTGTGATGGCGGCTGCCATTGATGACATTGCCTAGAACCACTGTATCCTGAAATGAAGGCTTTGCAAAATAGTAATTTAACTATTCCTTCACCCCTTCTTAGCCAGAACGAGAAACTTTATCTCATCCAGTAGCTGGTTACCCTGAGGTGTGTTTGTACGAGAAAGGCAGGTTAAATGCTTGACTCTTCTCCTTTAGTCACCACATTTCAGAATGATGACTTAGTGTGTTAGTGTCCTGGGGCCGCCACAGCAAGCACCACAGACTGGGGGGCTTAACCAACAGAAATCAATTTTCTCACAGTCCTGGGGGCTGAAAGTACAAGGTCTCGGTGTCAGCAGGGTTGGTTTCTTCTGAGACCACTCTCTTTGGCTCATAGATGCCAGCTTCTCCCTGTGTCCTCACATGGTCCTCCCTCTGCGTGTGTCTGTATCCTAATGTCTTCTTATAAGAACATGACTCCTATTGGGTTAGAATCCACCCCAATGACTTTATTTGACTTTAGTTGCCTCTTTTAAGGCCCTATCTTCAAACACAGTCATGTTTTTAGACACTGGGCATTAGGATTACAGTGCGAATTTTAGGGGGACACAATTTAGCCCAAAGCAATTGGTTCCCTAGAATTCTCCACAGGTGATCTTAGTATCATTATACACTCATGACTTTTAACATATTTGATATACAGGGTGAGGCAAAAGTAGGTGTTTATAGTTATTTGTATGGAAAGTAATACAATAACTAACAAAAAAGAATACAAGAATAAGCTGTTTTGCATACTCACACCAGTAAACTTACTTTTCCCCCACTCTGTATTTTCATCTATTGTAGTTATTGTTACTGATGCTTGCATTGTCCCATTTTTGACTAGTGGGCCCAATTGTCTTTGATAACATCTTTTTGATTTGGGGCATGACAAAATGTTCCAGGCTCATCTATGCATTTCTAGAATCTAAAATCTAGAATCTAAAATCCAGAATCAGCCATTCCTCCAAGAAACCTTGTTCTTTGTCATGGGAAATGGCAATTTGGACCCACAGTAGAGGTCGCAGGGATGCGCAGGACTGCTGGGTTGGTTAGGAAGCATTCATACTTTTTTAAAGTAAATTAGAAACTGTCGATGGGAGGTCATGAGATTATATAGTACCCATAAAACTCAAACTCCTAGTGAGCTTGGGAGGCAGTCCCTGCCCTTTCTTGGCTCTGCCCTCTCTCTCAGGGAGCTACATTTCCTGGGCTCCCTGACCCGTCCAAACATAGGAGAGTCTGGTGGAAATCTGGAAGATGGCATCGGGGGAGGCCAGAATGTTTCTCCCCCTTCTCTTGCATTCTGTGGCCTCTCCTCCATGGCTCCAGCTCGGACCCTGCCGTCTTTCAGCCTCTGCAGGACAGCCTACGACTGTCCCTCCAGCCCTAACAATGTGCCACTATTCTTAATCTCTGGGCTGGGCACCTGTTTGGTGTCTCAGCTCTAGGGTCTCCTGTATCATCTATTTCCTGTATTAAATTCCTGTTGCTCAAAGGAGCTAGAGTGGTTTGTGTTTCCTAGCTGGAAGAGTTAGGACCTAATATTAATATTAATAACTCTATCAGGTGGGTAATGGAGGAAACAGAGGCAGAGGAAGGTTAACCGACTTGTTTCTGGTCACATATTTAGTAAATGCTGGAGCCTGGAGGTGAACCCAGATGTATTTGTCTTCAGTCTGGCTCTTGATATACACAATTAGGTAGGACAACTACCTACCCACTCGCTCTGCCTTGAGAAGTCTCTTCTTATGCCTTACAGCCAGTTCCTAAGCTAAAGAGGGATGTGTCTTAATATTCTGGGGCAATTTCCCCTCTGGGAATTTTCCCGGACCATTTTCTCATGAAGCTCCTCTCCTTGGGAACTCATGAATGACTAAAATGTCTGCGGTTTATTTCTGCATTGCCCTGTTCTACTGATTTATTGATAATTCAGAAAGCTTTACTGTCTAATGTACAGACATGTAATGGACAGTTGATTAAGTACAAGGTTTGTGGTCATATCTATAAAACACCGAATACTGATCCTTGGAAGGAATGTACCTCCACACAATGAAACTCTTTCTCTGGAGTAGCTAGAGTCAACCAACAGTACGTTTTCCTTTCCTTTCC